>CM069444.1:23673401-23725090 GCA_035610835.1 Ophiura sarsii
ATAAATTTATATTTCAGCTAAATTCATCGAATTTTCTGTTCTAAACATTAAATATATAATCCATAAAATCCATAAAACACAAATTTGATATCATTACCTCTCAAATTGATGCCAATTTTGCCAGCTAGACTTAAAAATCGTTTGCCAGACAGGAATTCATTTTATAAGAAAAAAGAACCAGCCAGATTCGAAACATCAGAGGAGCAGGTATTTGCCAGGAAACCTCGTTGGGTGCTCCTGCAAATTGGTTTAAGAAATTTCATGCTCATCCCTGGTTCTGCATTATCGAATGGCTTGACTCTAATTGGTTTAGTCTTTACGTCTAAATCACATGACATAGGTATTCTCGTGCGTATTTAAACACGGTTTTAAGCTAATCACGCGTTTAACTTTGACTTTAAACACATCGTTTTACTAAACGCAATTCTCGAAAATGTGTTTAACTTAAACACGCGTCTAACTCACTGGAAAGTGTTTAACTTTAAACAATGTTTAACTAAACTCATACACCAACTGTATGACTTGAATGACACTCAAACGTGCTTGGTGTAAGCTGACGTGCAAATCGTGTAGTCTTAAAAATACAGTGCATTTGAGGAATTCGGTCGATATCTATTGTAACACATTTGGGCCATAATAAATTGAATACCTGTAAACAGTGAACGCACGACCTCTCTGGGGACGAGATACGCAAAGTTTAAATCCGGGTTTTGTGAAACACATCGTTTAAAAGATAAACTCGCATTTAATTTAGAAACGAGTTTAGTTAGACACGGTTTTGAGCTAAACCTTCGTTTAGTACGAGAACATGGCCCTACATAAGAGAAGAGTGCCTGATTATTCAAAACATCAACGAAATTGATCGGCAGTAGACTCGCCAAGTTACAAAATTAAGGGATCATCTTGATAGTGTTATTTCACAAGGCAAAAGACAAAATCGTGCTATTCGCATTGTAAATAAATAGTACGCCTAATCTATTGTAGCTTTCTTTCAAATCGCCTTGGTAATATCATTTTTAAAGATTATCATTAGCCTCTATATGAAGAGCTTTGTTGCAAAAGGGCCACCAGACCACTCCAACATGTTACTCATTTTGCATTATTGAATTTGCATTGACAAGTCCATGGAAGTAATCAAATAATTGTATGGCTGTGTTCATTACTGTTTCTATTCTATATTATGACTTGGATTAGTGCATCCATGCACGCCAATTGAGGCACCGACAATACAAGCCACACTCCACATAATGAATAGCCATCCATTCAATAATGCAAAATGAGTAACATGTAGAAGTGAATGTAGGCCCTTTTGCAACACAGCTCTTCATATATAGGCCTACTCTATATAAACGTTAACATTTTATCATATTTCAACCAAAATGATACTAAAATTGGTTGCATAGATGTTATTTTTTAATGCGTGAAATGCTGCTGGTTTTGTTATACATTATAAAATGGGTGTATTTTTCAGGTTGCGCTGAAGTTGCCATGAAAAATTGATATGAGTGTACGTCCAGGTAAATTTGAATCTGTTTACCGGTAGTTCTGATGAGTTGCCGCATGCTTGGTGTACAGGGCGTTACAAAAAAGTGTCCCATTTGAAACGTTAATTTTTGGCCATTAAAACTCAAAAGTTGGACGTGAAATACTAATAATCAGTTCAGCAATCCTTTTAAAATGTGTCATAACACTTTGTTCTATCCATCTTGGAACTTTCGTTATCAAATTATGGCAACTCTACTCAGGCATGTCAAATTCCGCTTGGCTACTTTTCATATGCAGAGGCCTCTTTTTTTAGAATCGCCATTCAGTGAGAAATTGAAAATGATTAATAAAATAAACAATAAATATTAATCTACCTTCTAAATGTTGATAGTTAGTTGAATTTGAGCAGAAAAACGTATTGTCATTCGTATTATACTTGACAAACCACAGAATATATTTTTTTAGATGTAGATTTTAGAAATACATTGACATATCATATAATCATCATCGGAATCACACAGGCATTTTTTTCAGTTGAAAGTCATTTTTTTTTCTTCTTCAAAAGTGGCCAAAGTGGGATTCGCACCCTTGTTACTGAATTGCTCATATCTCGGTAGTTAGGTGGTAAAATTCAATGGGATGAAGTGTTTTTGATAGAAGACAAAAAAGTGTTTTTGATAGAAGACAAATAGGGTTCACCAACGGTCTATATTTTTTTAACATAAAAACATGGGATGTATTTTTAATTGTTTTTCTAACTCATACAGGGCGTGTCAAAAAAGTGTCCCATGAGCGCATGGGACACTTTTTTGACACGCCCTGTAGTTCCGTGCTGCTACCGACAAATACAGAACGAGCGTGGCGAGATACGACCGAAGGGAGAAGCACTAGTAGGATACACTCACTGAATATATGATTACCCCCGTGGCCCCACACATGGCTGGTAATCAACTCTGCTCTATATTAATTTCAATCATCTGAATAACCAGTGACAGGCCAACCAAAGCTGATCTGGACGGAGATTGGTCAGTTTCATGTGGGGTTTCATGAGGAGCTGTCACTATCATAATTATTACAACCACTTCCGTGTAACAACATATCAAGCGAAATGTCCACTAAGTTTGATACCTGAAAGTAAAGGACCTGACCTCTTCTTATTGGCTGCAATTCCAATGCAGAGTCAATGCAAGTACCACTGCCTGTCTAAAGTACATCTCCAATATACATTAGCTCATACATAAAGCATCATATCAATTGACGGTGATGGTGCAATGCTAATATTATTCTGTCCGGAGGAAAACTGTTTCGCTGGTTTCGCTGGTCCTCAATATTGTAGTGCTATTAATACAGTGAAAAGAATGAATAAAGAGCATCCAAAAAGTACCATCCATGGGGGTGCTTCACAAAAGACGTTCCACAGGAGATTCAGAAATGAATGATCATCTGATTGAGTTGATCGGTTGCGCTTCTCACCTCCTGTGAGCCCAAGATCGCCAGAGAGTCGCCGACTCACAGGGATATGGTGAGCCCCAGACGGTGTATCAGCTAGTTTTCTAGATTTTCTAACGCGAATGGATCCATGACTTTTTTGAGGACGATGTATTTTATCTTTTTCATCTATTCGGATGCATAAGGACAAACTATCGGCAGCTTCGTCTTCTGAGAAAGTTCCCACTTGTTGCTGATATAAAGCCTGGTATAGGCCTACGTGTCCCCGTTTCGTGTGACTCCCTTGTATCTCTCCACTTGATTCATGGCTTCGAATTTGTCATCTAAATTTTGTGCGAGTGTCGTGTTTTCAGCAATCGTCATTATAACCTGAATAAAGTGCAGACACACAGGTCGATGCTGTTCAATAAACTCCAGAAACGAATCAAGCATTCGCGCTATCATTGTATCCGACTTTAACCCATCGGGCAACGGTGGGAATGCTATAGAATTCAGCTCCTTCTTATCCGCTAAACGAAGACCAGCTACAATAGTGTCAGTCAGACTCCACGGAGCGTCCTGTTTTACGTGAAGGTGAAGTATGCATCTTGGATGGCGAAGATTACCCGCGGAAGTCAGTACCACTCCTTTGGATACAGGTCGTCTTCCTTGAGCTTTTACGATTTGATATTCAGCTTCTACTGCATTCCCCGCAGCCTGCAGTACACGCAGGGAATCGCCTGTGGCGGTGCCATCGGCTAAGATTCGGAAGACAACTACGGCCTGTGTCCTGCCGGTCTTAATATTACCCTTTTCAATTTGAATGTGCACTGTGTGGCTAGTTCTTTCAATAGGAATGTAGGCATTCATGTTGCTAACAGTTTGGTTGCGATGTCAAGATGGTGTATTACACTGACTGCATGCACTGAGACCATAACCAGCGGATAACATGTCTTTCTATCCGGGCCCGACAAGTTGGTCACAAATTAATATAACCATGCAATTCTTCACTCACTCCGAATAGCTGACAAATTCCATATCATCTATGCAGGGCATCTATGTACATTATGCACACATGTACAATAAAATACTAGTAAATGCTCAGTACAAGATAAAAGCACATTGAACATGTTGAAGCAATCTAACACGCGGCTACCGTGCCAACCACTTGGCGTACACATCAGCAATGAACGATCTTTAGCCCCGGCAGGTATAAAAAGACAGAATGCAGAAACGACAGACACGACAGTAACGACAGAAATTGAAAAAGACAGAATTGACAGAAAAGTGAGGGAATCCCAGTGCGAGTTTATTATTGAAATGGAGTCATAGTCCAATATACAAATTGGATAAATGGGAAAGCCAAATGACCTAATACACTGTAGAGCGGGAATGAAGCGAGTGATGAGCTTGCTGAGAGGGAGGGAGTCTTTCAAATCAGCAGATGCCAAGCCCCCACCCCACACACACCCCCCACACCACCCCTAATTAACCCTCCTTGAGAACCCTACCATAGTTCTACAGGTAATGTGATTAAGAGTTATCATATCATCATAAGATCCTATTAGTAGCCCGCCCCGACATTTTAATCCCCACCCCTCCTGACCTTCATGAAAGTTTAATACTTAAAAGGGGGCTGTGCACCTTCGTATAGCCTCCGTAAAACTGCCGTAACTTCTTCATTATTCATTTAATCTAGATAAAAGTATACTACATTTTTTTGCAGGAAAGGGTTCAATGAATCCAACTATGATCATGAAATTGACCATTTTGGAGAAAATTATAAAAAACACGTTTTTTGACCAATTTTAGGTTTGGAAAAGATAACTCAAAATATATTTTGTCAAATTTTGTCATACTAGTTTTATTATATTCCTCATACAATTCCGTAGGAATTGTTTTTGTTTTTTGTTGTTGAAAATATTTATTAGTTTTTGAATTAGAGACCAAAAAGTGCTAAAAAACGTGATTTTGGTACATTTTTTGGCACTTTTTGGTCTCTAATTCAAAAAATAATAAATATTTTCACCAAAAAAAACCCCGATTCCTAGGGAATTGTATGATGAATATATATAATAAAACTAGTATGACAAAATTTGACAAAATGTATACTTTCATATAGATTAAATGAATAATGAAGAAGTTACGGCAGTTTACCATCGTACGCGAATATCACAGTGTGATAGTAAAAGACTGTTTCGCATGATAGATCAGATGATAACCGTTAACCACGAGGCTGCAAAGCCACCTCATACATCCGACGTTGAGCTTGCTAATCGATTTGCTTCCTTCTTTGATGCTAAAATAACTTGCCTTAGACAAGAACTTGATGCTACCCAACCATCTCCCCTGTCTGTTGGATATTGAGGACAGCTGTAACTCTTCGATGTCTGAATTCTCTGCTGTGTCTCAGGAAAATGTCCGTGAAGTGCTTAAAACATCAGCCTCCAAGTCTTCTGATCTTGATCCCCTTCCCGCAAAGCTGTTCAAACAGTGCCAAGAAGAACTGCTTCCTGTAATAACTGAGATCATCAACAGATCCATAGACACTGGCGTAGTGCCATCCACACTGAAGTCCTCGTGCATCGTCCCTCTACTGAAGAAATCTAAATTAGATCCTGAGAACCTGGAGAACTATCGACCAATATATAATCTGCCTCTTTTGACAAAGGTTCTTGAACGGATTGTCACAAAGCAGTTGCAAAATTACCTTGATGATCAGGATCTTAGTGCTAGTATGCAGTCAGCCTACCGTCGCTACCACAGCACAGAGACTGCCCTTCTTCGAGTGAACAATGATCTTTTGCGTGCTGTTGACCAACATCAGGAAACTGTTCTTGTGTTATTAGATCTGTCATCAGCTTTGGTCATCCAACAAATTCCACGCCCGCCCCTTGAGAGTTTAATGATGCGTCCCAAATGAGGCCTTTCAAAAATATTTTTATTTCATAGTTATGGGGTTGGTAACAATAAACCTTTTTGATCATTTTGACTATAAAGCAACAATATTTATCAAGATGCCAGATTGTTAAATATTTTAACAAACAAGTTGTGGATGAAAAAAGAACATTAACTAATTCCTGGAATGATGCGCAAGGGGCCAGAGAAAGTTCTGTTTGTTTGCCTTGCCAGAATACTAGAAGGGTGGTCACTCTTTTCTTTTAAAAGTTTTTTACAAACACTGCAACTAGAGATTTATTATTAAACGAAAGTAGTAGGCCTAATCTTCAAACCTAGTGATACGAGGCAAGTTGACGCATGGAGGGTAGTACTTGTAGTATATTACCATACGTTCCTTTTGACTGAGGCAGGGTTGTAAAGTGGTTCTGGTGGTTTCATTGAATAAAGGTACAATTTCGTTTTACAATCAAATGATTTATCATTCAATGACCTAAGGAAGCAATGGACCCTTTCGATCACTAAGACTGGGTTTTCATGGAATGACATCAATATACATTCATTGCTATCAACACATATTGGATCTCCTACTAGCTTATGGTATTTACGGAATAAAGCACAATGTATATTTGACATAGCTTTATTCCGTAGCTGCTCCAGGAGTATATCTCTCCAGGAGCAACTTAAGTTGCCAGAATCTCACATAATATGCAGTAAAATGTGCTTGCCCTCGTGCGCAAAAGAAAACATGATAAGTGTACATGCACCATCGACTTTACCTGATTAAAACTCTTTACCTGACATAGACGCATTAATGCGTCAAAAAAAGGGGAAAAAAGGGGTCTGGATTGTTGTACTTTATAAAGGGGTCAAAAGGTCAGGTTACATAAAGGTCAGTGTACCTTGACCTTTTGACCCATGCAAAATATTCCTGGTGCTAAAAAAAATACCATTTCTGGAATCCTTGTGATCATACGAACAATTTGAGATATTTTTTTTCAAAATCAGTGCAAGTTTAAATTTTGACCCCATATGCAAAGGTCAATGACCTTTTTACGTTTTACCCTATAACTCGTTAACCAAACATCAGAAGTATGGCAAACTATACCTTTTTGGAATCCCTGTGCTCAGCCGAACAATTTGGTATGCCTTTTAGTGTAATTGAAGGCATTTGAATTTTTGTGCCCCCTGTATGGCGGCCATTTTGGATTTTGGGCTTACGGTATATTTGTCGTGCTGATCGTACACGATTCTAGTCGTTGCGCCATAACCGAATAACCCACTACAGCAAATTTGGTATCAAAATGTTCAGAATTATAATGCCCATCTCTTGAAAGCATTTTGAAGGGCTCAAGTAGTATAGTTTTCATACAGAACTGCTAAATATTTGTAAAAAAAGATGTTACAAAAATTGCATGCTGGGTAATGGTTACCATGGCAACCGCCACGATCGTCCGGTATCGTTGAAATTTTCACAGAAGTGTCCGGCCATTCATAAGCTTTCAGAAAATATATAGTTTTACTACCTTACAGAGTCTCATATTCAAATTATAAGTTGATATTTACATGCATGTGCAAATTCACAATTTCTTCAAAAATTAATTTGTCAGGGAAAGAGTTTTAAGGAGACAATTAACCTTTTAAAGGGACGGAGTATACTACTGAGGTTTGTCATAAAGTACAGACAGGTTGGTATTTTCGCATCAGATAAGGCAAAACAAATAATTGTTTGTTTGTCTCGTGGGTTGGTGTATTCCATTTTCGAAATTGCCAATTCGGAGGGTCACATGAAGGGTCAAATCGTAGCCCTAATGTGACTCCATACCATGGCCATGTAACCTCTATATTGGTGTCTCAATTAATTAAGAAATATTTTCAAATAATCTGAAAAACCTCCATTTTCGAAATCGCCCAATCGAAGGGTCACATGAAGGGCCAAATTGTGACCCTCGTGTGACCCCATACCATGGCCATGTAACCTCTACCTTGGTGTCTCAATTAATTAAGAAATATTTTCAAATAGTCTAAACAAGCGTGACATGCTTTAACAGTTGAAAATACGTAAATTATCATTTAATGTGGCGATATATAAGCGTTGCCTGTTACATTATATAGTAATAGAATAAATTTAATAAAAGAAGAAATATATTTGAAAATTCAAGTCAGAAAGAAATACTATTTTAGTTCACAAGCAGGTGATCTGGTACGGAAAAATGGTAAACCTGTACATTAAAGCTATTTTAATAGCTAATCTTAAAAGATATATTCGAAACATGCGTGTGTTTTTTAGCCATCATGCATGGCCTACATGAATAATCTATTATTGCTAAGTCTCCTGCATACGAATTGAAGCAGTCATTTCTTTTAACTAAAATTTCTAAATAATTTTAAAAAAAAATCAAAATAAGTTATATAAATATGTCTATGTTATATCATGTATAACCTGCAACACTTCCATTGCGATATTTAATTACAGAATGTACATGCACTGAATTTTGATGTTGCTCTGGGCCCATGTCATGTGGGTGATATGAGAAGGTACAGATCATTTGAGTGGTTTCTATTTAAAATATGAAAATAAAGGTGTAAAATTGAAACTAAATTGCCATCCCAAATATCTTATTTTTAAGATGATTAAAGAGATCAAATGTTAATATCAGTGAGAGATTAAAGACTAGTGACAATATTGGGATGAGTTTTAGGCTATACTTCAGTGAATCCATTGACAAACAAAGTTTTTTTTGGAAAGAAAGTCAAAACTGTCAGACTACCCACAATTAGGAGTACATTTGCTATAATGAGGTTGATTAATTTTTCATCTCCAATGGGAATTTTGTATGGGGATTTAAACAAGGCACATGTTTCCATGCAATTGAATAAGCAGGTGTTGTTGGAAACATGAATTTATTAATGGGAAGATGCAGCACCACATTTGTTCAACTCATAGTGAACTATTACAGTCCAAATTTAATATATGGGACGATTTTGACACCATAACCAATTGTCCTAATATTTTTGATTGCAAGTGTAGTTTGGGCTTCAGTGCGTATACTTGATACTTGATGTTGTACATGCACTGCAATGGCCTATACTCCATTTGGAGTCGGTAGTCATCCGATCAAGGTATGATCTACGCATGCAGTACTGCTTTACATTCTGGATGCTTTGTTTAGTCTTGCTTTTCTTGTGCTTGATGGTGATGGTTTTCAGGATGGTGATCCAGGATTGAAGGATTCTTCCAGGTTAATTTGGCCCTATTTTCTGGTAATTCAGAGCAAGAGTTGCCGTATGTGCGTGTCGGGCTCGGGTTGCGTATGCTACTAACTTACTAAAGATAAACCGGTCATCGGTTACTCGAAACAGAACAGTGCTGCTACGAAAATACAGAACGAGCGTTCGCGAGATGCGACAGAAGGGGAAGCTCTCAAATTAATATTCAGTTTCACCCACACAGGGCTGGTACGGTACTCACAAATTCTTTATACCAGAGACCATGGTGACAGGCTACCCAAAGCTGATCTGGACGGAGATTGGTCAGTTTTATGAGCAGCTGTCGCTATTATAATTATTACAACATAGTCAAAGGAAATGTCCACCATGGCAAGTTTGATGCCTCAAAGCAAAGAATATGACCTCTTTGCCTGCGTTACTTCCAATGCGGAGTCAATGCAAGTACCATGCAGTGCATATCTAAGTACATATTCCAATATAGCTCATATACATACACTACAGCATAATATCAAATGACGGAGATGTTGCAATGTTAATATTATTCTGTTCGGAGGCATAACTGTTTCGCTGGTCCTCAATACTGTAGCATTAACACAGTGAATAGAATGAACAAAGAGCATCCAAAAAGTATCATCCATGGGTGTTCACAAAAGAAGTTCCACAGAAGATTCAGTAATCATGGTAATGAATGATCATCCGATTGAGTTGATCGGTTGCGCTCCCCACCTCGAGTGTGGCCAAGTTTCCCAGTAATATGGTGAGCTCTCGTTGGTGTAATAGCTGGTTTTCTAGGGCGAATGGATCTGACAGTAATTTTTGGATGACGACCGGCAGCTTCGTTTACGAAGAACCTCCCCTGATACTGGTAACTATCTCCTGCCATCTGGCAATTTCCAAATACGTGGAGTTTTGCGAGTCTCTCATATCTCTTCACTTGATTCATAGCTTCGAACTTGGCATCTAAATATTGTGTGAGTGTCGATTTTTCAGCAATCGTCATAATAACCTGAATAAAGTGCAGACACACAGGACGATCCCGTTCAATAAACTCTACAAACGAATCAAGCATTCGCCCTATCATTGTTTCTGACTGTAACCCAAAGGGCAACGGTGGGAATGCTATAGAATTCAGCTGCTTTTTATCCGCTAAACGAATACCAGCTACAATAGTGTCAGTCAGACTCCAAGGAGCGCCCAGTTTTACGTGAAGGTGAAGTATGCATCTTGGATGGCGAAGATTTCCCGCTGAAGTCAGTACCACTCCTTTGGATACAGGTCGTCTTCCTTGAGCTTTTACGATTTGATATTCAGCTTCTACTGCATCCCCCGCAGCCTGCAGTACACCCAGGGAATCGCCTGTGGCGGTACCATCGGCGAAGTATCTGAAAACAACTATGGCCTGTGTCCTCTCGGTTGTAATGTTACCCTTCTCAATTTGAACGTGCACTTTGTGGCTTGTCCTTTCAATAGGAATGTAGGCTTTCATGTTGCCAACAGTTAGGCTGCGCCGTCAGTATGGTGTATCACACAGACTACACTGAGTCCATAAACATTGTCTTTCTATGGGCACAAATTAATATTACCATGTACAGATCATGGAAAATGACTAAATGGGATAGTGCCTGCAGTATCTTGATTTTACAAACCTTCCGGTCTGGGAGAATCAATAACTTCCCGCCTTTGGCGTCGTTAATAGATAACTTATATTATTATTTATATCAGGCTTTTTAACGGTACAATAAAACTGTGTATTCAATGTTGTTTAACCAAAGTACCCGGATGCATCCAATATTCTAAAAATATTGCTGTGCAATATTTTTTATTCTCATACCCATTATTTGTTCGTCACGAATATTCGTCTATACTATTGTATACAAAGGAGCTCACGCAACTTTTAGCGTTTATTAAGCATGCAGTCGAGACTAATTTTCGCTGATTGCACTGTTTCGCAAATACGTGTTATCGGATTAACGAAGCAGGCTTACGTGGGGAACCAATACGAAAACAACAAAATATCAACAAGTGTGCAAAATGGCTGTACCGCAGCAGACTCCCGGGAGATTCGCTTCTCTAACATGTCTAAGTGATGATGATTATGACGAACTTTTGCGGAACAGAGAGTCTGCCAATACAATATAAATCAACACGCAACGCGGTCAACATTTTCCGAGCATCCTTCAGGAAAAGAGGTACTCGGATCATTTTGAAGATTTGGAGAAGGGTACTTTGGCAGCAAAAGTTGAAAGATTTTATGTCGAATCAAGACGAGCAGACGGTGAATTCTACAAGACGGCTTCCATGAACGGGATACGAACCGGACTGAATCGGCATCTTAAGAAAGAGTGGACAGGGCAGGGTTTCATCGACATTATCAGAGACTCAGAATTCACGGATGCAATGGAGCTTTCAAGGCCAGCCTTGTCAAGCTGAAGAAGATTGGTAAGGGAGACGTGAGACAACACTCTGCAATAGATGAGAAAGACCTTGAAATCTGGGGTATTTGATCTTGAATCTCCGGTTGGCCTTCAGTACAAAGTATGGTTTGAGTTGATGCTATACATATGCCGTAGAGGAAGAGAAAATGTGAGATCGCTGAAGAAGGATCATTTTGTTGGTGAAATTGACGCGGATGGTCGAGAGTATGTTGTCCAGGCTGTTGATGAAATGACAAAGAAAACCAGAGAAGATAACCAAGCATCAAGAGCGGACGCCGGAAGAATGTATGCTACAAATACGGAGAATTGTCCAGTCGCTTCATTTAAAAGCTATACCTCAAAGCTTAACCCAGATTGTTACGCATTGTTCCAAACACCAAAACAACAAGCACCAAAAAATGCATCGCCATGGTACAAGAAATCACCGGTTGGGCAGCAAACGTTGGGCAACTGCGAGTGATATCGGAACAATCGGGACTATCTAAAATGTATACCAATCACTGCATTCGTGCAACATGCATCAATATATTAGACGTGGAAGGTTTTGCAACACGATACATTTGTAAAGTTTCCGGTCATGCTAATGAAGGCAGCCTTGCTGGATATGTCGGAAGAGTAACGGATGGAAGAAAGCAAGATATGTCTGACGCACTTTCTCGAAGTATAGCCTATGAACCTAGGCCTACATGTTCTGTACCAGCGTCCGTCAGTAAATTGCCAGTTCTAGAAGAAGAAGAATCTGATTCTAACATTGCTGCGGATAGCAATGATATGCCATGTACCAGAACCAAGATTTTAACACAATGGATGTGGAGCTGACAAGCTCGCAGTTAGCATATGGGCAGTTCCGTAGTTGCGGACGTACATTACAGACACTTTGAGGGCTTGCCAAATCTAAACTATACCAGTTGCTTGATTGTTAACACCTGGGTTTTAATTATCTCTAGTAGGAGTATAAAACCTGAAAATTCCTTTGCTGTACCATTTTCGGTTAATGAGATATGGTGTGAAAACCATCCGTTGCGGACGTACGCAGAGAAAGTGATTTTTTCAGTGCACCTGTATTCCTATCAAAAGTTCTCTGAAGTGTTTAGGTCTGTAATGAAAGCTAATATTGTTTTGTTTGTAAGAGAGACAAACCTAAAGAAAACAAACAGAGAAAATTATCAGAACCTTTATCATGTTTATCTTTAAGTTAAAATTGACCGATGTTTATCCGTTGCGGACGTACATATTAGTGTTGCGGACGTACATCTGTGAAATAGATGTACGTCCGCAACACAGATGTACGTCCGCAACACTTCAAGAGACCATGTATTAAATATGTAAACAGATACAGAACAAAATAAGTTTAACACATTAAGTATGAATCATCAGCTTTAGAAAAATACTTACTTCATTGGTTTCCAACATTGCAAAAGTATTGAACGGAGTGGTTAAAAGTAGCAGCTTTTGGGAAGTGTACGTCCGCAACAGGAGGTACCAAATTTAATCCAAAAAGCATAATTCTTAAATATTTTGGTCATTTTAAGTCACTATTTTATATGATACATAACACATGTTCATTTATTGTATTGATTGTATCAATTTGTATTATTATTATTATTATTTATTATTATTATTACAGAGCATTTATAAGGCGCTTTTCCAAAAAAAAGATCAAAGCGCCGTACACAATACAAATTAATAACAACATTATAAAATACTAAAAAGATACAATCAAAGTATATATACACAGTTTAAGTATTATAAAAATACAACAAGTATATAAAATACAAATACCAAGAAAATAGATACATTAATATAAAAAAATGGACAATAATAGAGCCAATAGGCCATGAAAAATGTGATGAAAAACAAATTACTCTGATTGAAACAGGTGAGTTTTTAGCATCTTTTTAAAAGTATGAGCGCTACATGCATTGCAAATAAAAATGGGGAGGTCATTCCAGCTTAGGGCCTAAGTGCGAAAATGCTGTTTTGCCTATTGCACGTTTGTTAGCATTAACAACGAGACGAGTTATGTCCTTAGAAGACCTAAGACCAGCACGAGCACATTGATAAAAAGACACAACATCAGACAAATACGAGGGGCCTAATAAATTTACACAGTTGTACACATGCAGTAAGATCTTGAAGTCGATTCTCTGCTGGACGGGCAGCCAATGAAGTTCACGCAATAGTGGCGCGGCGCTGGTTCGTCTGTTAACACAGAAGATAAGACGCGCAGCACGATTTTGAAGTATTTGCAGGCGCTTGACATTTGAATTTGAAATACCGCCTAAAAGAGAATTACCGTAGTCCAGCCTAGAAAGGACCAAAGACCTCACTACATGTGCACATGTATTATGATCCATAAAACGACGAATACGAGCAATATTTCTGCGATGGAAATTAATAGTACGACACATAGAATTAACCTGTAAATCCATTTTCATATGGGGATCAAATTTAACACCTAAGTTCTTAATTGACGAGGAGGGATCAATCTCAGATCCACCGATCCTTAAACCAACACCAGAGACCAGATGGAGTTGTCTTGGAGAAGAAATTAGGAAAAACTCTGTTTTTGTGTCATTTAACCTTAGCTTATTTTTCAACATCCATACTTTGACTTCAGCAATACAATCCATAAGCCTGCGCTGGGCTGCCTCAAAATCGCCAGGCACCTTGGGATCATAGCTCACATACATTTGGGTGTCATCAGCGTACACGTGATATGGAACGTTGAATCGCCTCATGATAGCAGCGACTGGTTTGGAATATAAAGTAAAGATCGGTGGACCCGCGACAGATCCCTGAGGCACACCATATTTCAGTGGATGAACAGATGAGTATTTACCTAACACACTTACTTTACTTGTACGACCTCTAAGATAAGAATTAAACCAGTTTAAAACACAACCCCCGACACCATACTCATTTTGAAGCCTATTTACAAGAATATCATGGTCAATGGTATCGAAGGCTGCTGACAAATCTAATAAAACAAGCATAACAATTTTCCCATGATCAAGTTCACATACAATGTCATTTTTAACACGGAGCAGGGCTGTTTCAGTACTATGAGCTGTTTTATACGCCGTTGGAAGTCTTCAGTGAGGTTTTGAGATTGGAGGTGTTTATTCAGTCTTGAAACAGCAGGGTACTCAAGGATTTTGCCAAGTGTAGGGAGGTTTGAGACTGGGCGGTAATTTTTTAAAACATCTGGGTTAAGGGATGATTTTTTGATTATGGGTGTTATGACAGCCTCACGAAGAGTAGACGGGAAAAGGCCTGTTTGGAACGAGCTATTTACAAACGATGTTACAAAGGGAACCATGATATCAACACATTCCTTTAGAAGCCATGTGGGCATGGGATCCAGGGAACTAGATTTGTTCGGAATTTTTGAGAGTACCTTACGGACCTCAGTTTCATCAACAGGTGTAAAAACATCATACATTTCAAAATCATTATTGCACACAGTAAGCAAATTAGCACATTTAATATTTGAGTTGTTGGTACACATGTTGTTGGTACACACACCCCTACACATACAGGAATTTACATTCAAAACACTACTATCAAGTTCGGATCTAATCTTGTCAACTTTTTCGCTAAAATACATAGCAAAGTTATTACTGAGAGTTTCATTTGAAGATGTTGACGGTAAAACAACAGTAGAATTATTAAGTAATGAGCTCACTGTACGATACATTGTCTTTGAGTCTGCATCAGCAAAAGTGTTTTTGTAGTACTCGGTTTTTGACTGGACAATCATATTACCAACAACTTTATTTTGCGCAATGTAACTATCATGATCTTGTTCAGATAGAGTCTTTTTGTAATACTTGCCTTAGTTCATTCATGGAAATAATTGCACTTCCATGGTGCGATTTCTACTCAAAAATGCCCTGTACGTCCACAACAACCTCAAAATCAGCCAAACCGAGAATGTTAGGTCAAATTCCAATTTATATTATGAAACTACAACCCATAACCTTTGATATATATGATACATAAATTAGGTTATTTCGACGATTTTCAATATTTTCAATTTTTCAATTTGGGTTACCTAATTACGGAACTGCCCATATACAGAGGAAGTGGTTCACTCAAAACAAACGGCACCAACCACTTCTGATATGACAGTAGCTGAACATCAACCATGACCAGCAGTAGTAGTACTATTACCACACGTCGTCGCACAATGCAGGTTCAGCAGAATTTGCAACAGCAGCATCCATTTGTGCTGAATAATTGCAACGTGACTATCAACTATTACAATAACTAATTCTCCATGGATTGTAGTGTATATACGTTCAGTTCAGTTGATGTTGACATTTTAACTTTTGCGATTTTGATGTAAATGTGTTTTGAACTTTTGAACAACTTTTTCAACAACTTGCACAGAATGGATTATTCAACAATAATTTTATATTTTTACTATTTTTTATGGGTAAAAGCCTGATATAAATAATAATAATAATAATAATAATATTGGATGTCTTATTTTCGGGTGATACAAGACAATATTGCACTCGCTATAAAAAAGTATTTCCCAAAAAAACTCTGAAAAGAGTGAAAAATCACTCCAAACATCAGTGGCACATCACTCCAAATAGAGCGAAATTCACTCCTAAAGTGAGCTGTCCCTCCACGAGCTCTCAAAGAGTGAGTTTTAGTTCTTTTACATTTAGAGCGTACGTTTGGACTTTTATCTTATTCTTATATCACTCTCATTTGCATTTTTAACCCCTGCCCATTTGTGTTTCTTGTAATGAAAGTTTTCTGAGTTAAAGTGGACCAAATGATTTGTCCATCAGAGCTCTTTGATGAGAGTTACCAGTTTTAAAATTTCTAATCGCTCAGTTAATGCCAATTTGTTTGCTATCTACTGAAGATATAGCAATCTTGAAGCGATGTAAACATTCCAATAGCTAAAGGTGTCATTATTATGCTATCTACTGAAGATAGCAATCGTTAACCAGGGGTTTGTTTGTTATTTGTTGGTGTGTTGGGGTGTTTGTTTGCTGGGTAGTATGCTTGTTTGTTGGTGGTTTGTCGTTGTTGTAAATTCAATAAGTAAAAACGCCCATATTTGTATTAATAGGCTACAATGTAGGCCTAGGTATATATGAATTAATATAGGCCTATGTAGAACTGCCTAGATGCGAACTGTTCTTGACGATTTTGATGTAGCGTGATTGACGGGTGTGGGGGGGGGGGGGGGGGCACTCTTTTTGATGGGTCGGGCATAGCCCTGGTGGGGGTTCAAGGTAGGGAAGCTCCCTTGGAGCTGTGATTTTTATCATTTAGAAATCCCAGATAAACCAGTAAATGTTCCCGTATTAAACACATTGTGTGGTCTATTAATTAAAGAAATCCCTATAATACAAAACCAGAAAACAGTTGAATATCACCGTGAATATCAGTGTGTTTTGAGCTCTGGTAAGCGATACAAAAATTACCACAAAAATCATATTTAGAAGGAGTCATCTTAGGATGGGGACAGATAGTGAAACATGCAAAATACCCTATGATGAATAATACCAACTGATGACAACTTACATCTAAGTATGACTTGTTGTACAGAACACTCTATAATAATAAAAACAATAACATGGGACACATTAAAGTGAGTTAAAGTGGACCAATGATTGGTCCATCAGAGCTCTTAGATGAGAGTTACCAGTTTAATTTCTATAATCGCTCAGTTAATGCCAATTTGTTTGCTATCTATGACTGAAGATATAGCAATCTTGAAGCAATGTAAACATTCCAATAGCTAATGGTGTCATTATTATGCTATTGCTATCTACTGAAGATAGCAATCGTTAACTAGGGGTTTGTTTGTTATTTGTTTGTTTGTTGGGGTGTTTCTTTGCTGGGTACATGTATGATGTAGTATGCTTGTTTGTTGGTGGTTTGTGGTTGTTTTGTTTACGGGTCCTCGTATCCTAAATTCAATAAGGAAAAACGCCCATATTTTTTAAATAGGCTACCATGTAGGCATATATGAATTAATATAGGCTATATAGAACTGCCTAGATTCGAACTGTTCTTGACGAGTTTTGATTTTTCCTTTATAAAAGTGTCAAACCGTTCGTAGAGGCCTACATAGGGATGTAGCGTGATTGAAGGGTGTGCACTCTCTTTTTGATGGGTCGGGCCTCGGGCATAGCCCTGGTGTGGGGTTCAAGGTAGGGAAGCTCCCTTGGAGCTGTGATTTTTATCATTTAGAAATCCCAGATAAACCAGTAAATGTACCCGTATTAAACACATTTTGTGGTCTATTAACTAAAAAAATCACTATAATACAAAACAGTTGAATATCACCGTGAATATAAGTGTGTGTTTTGAGCTCTGGTAAGCGATACAAAAATTACCACAAAAATCACATTTAGAAGGAGTCATCTTAGGATGGGGCAGATAGTGAAACATGCAAAATACCCTATGATGAATAATACCAACTGATGACAGCTTATACATCTAAGTATGGCTTGTTGTACAGAACACTCTATAATAATAAAAACAATAACATAAACTATATATAATAGATTAGGCCTACCTACCGTTTAAGTTGAAAGTAATTGGGATTGAACAGTTTATTATTATCAATTTTATTTGCTAGCCAATTATAAATGGGCAGGGCCGGATTTACGTTTTTCGTGGGGACTAGTCTGTGTTTGATTAATTGGGGAACAATTATTTAATGAAAAAACACACCAGCTAGCTAGGAATGGGCAATAGAGGGCTCGGCCTCCGTCAGCATGGTCAGTGAATGTCGTACAAGAGCGTATCAAGAATGAATTTTAGATAAATTATATTATACTCCACTCTGTCTCAAGTGAGCTATACTCGTCTCGTTGATAGTAATACAAAATAAATACACGATTACCGTTGGTTCATTATGCCTTTTGTGACTACCCGTATGTTGTGTCCTCCCCCTAATTTCAAAAAGCTGGCTACGCTGAAACCCTCACCTCACGTAGTCCATAGACAATCGAGAATATGTTGATCTTTAAATGTCAAAGACTAATTATAGCTTAGACCAAATTGAGCTAATTTGTCAGGCAATTTTAACACTAGCCAATATCGTGCAAAAAAACAACTTCTTTTCTTGCCCCCACCCTCAGTGGCGTAGCCAGAGGGGGGGGGGGGGGGGGGGGGGCGACCGCCCCCACCCCCAATATTGACGTCGTGTCGGTTGAGATTGGCACTGTCATTTGACCAAAGGAATCATGGAATTATGATGCTCAAAAGTACACAGATGAAAAATTTTCGCGCGCTGTGCGCGCATATTTTTTTCACAAAATGCAATATTGTTTGGTACAAGCTTGTTTAGAGCCAAAATGAAGCTCAATTGTGCAAAAAATTTGTGTAAAGTCGAAAAATTTCGCGCGCTATGCGCGCATTTCTTGACTCACAACAGTTGTCGGTTCATTTTCATTTCTCGCCCCCCATAGGAATAACCTAGCTACGCCACTACCCACCCTCCATTTCCACTTGCCCCTTGGGTCACACCTCCCCCGCCCCCAAATGATATTGATGCTGTGGCGCCAATGTACTGAACAAGCTGAATTAATCTATCGAAAACTGTGATGTATGACAAAATTGGCAATTTGTTTCTATTTGAAAACGACTTGGTATTTCTATAATAATTATGAAAATGGACACCACAATTCACTTTCAATAATGAGCTCAGGCGACGAAAATGCAATGTTCGACAGCACAGGTCAACGGACCTCTCAGTCAGGTACATGTCGGTCGCCGCCGGTCGAGCGTTTTCCCCCTCAAATTCGTCGTGAAAATGTTGAATTTTCAGCAACTTTCGAAACATTTTGTTCCAATTAAAAAAGAAGAAGATTCAAACGCACATCTAAAAACATATAGGCCTAATTAGCCTACGTTAATTTTTCCAAAATTGGACGTCCTCACAACTCGATAACGATTTCAATAAAGCTCTTCATAAAAATTGTCTTGAAATGGACCTACCTAATTAACCTAAATGCTTTTAACTCATTCATATCTACAAGATAATTATTTTACCTCTTGAAAAAAATGATATGAATATTTCAATGTTAATTTTTTTTTAATACTAGAACAATCTGAACCGTTTTTTAATCGAACAATAGTTTCTGTTTAATACTTTCCACGCGACAGGCGTCTGCAGACGACATTCCAGAATTTCGCAAAATGTTTCCAAAAATGTCAACATTGTTGAATTTCATTATTTGGAATCACCATGTGAAATGCATTGAAATAAGTACAAATATGCCTAGTATTGGTTCAGTCCCTTTTGAGATAGACTTTGAAAGTTGGGAAAGGTTTCTGACAAATCTGTTTGGTATAACCATAACATAACAGCCGCGTGGAAAGCGTTAACAATCAGCAAGTCTTACAAGACAGAATGGAACCTTAGTAGCTGCATTGGATTTCGCCAACTTGTGACTTTGTAAGATTATCCTACTGAAAAACATAAATGTCATATCATATAACAAGAATACATGAACAATATCATGTTTGGAGCAAAACAAATCCTAAATCTCAGCTTTCAAAGGCAAGAAACCTCCGATCAAATAGCTATACTATATGCTTTTGTTTAAGAAAAATTATCTATGCTAAGACCATAGATCCTTGAGTCGGTGTCCGCTTATTTTGTGGCCCTAAATACAGTTTTAATATTTCTATAACGTTCTCCTATAGTACTATGGATAGATAGATGGATAGATGGGTGAACGGATGGATGGGCAGATAGACAGCTAGATATATACCGTATACAGATACATGTATATAGACAGAATCACAGATGGCCAGATGGACAGATGATAATGGCAGCTTATAATGCGCCAACATTCAACAAAACTGTTGCTCGTCAATTAGAAACGTAACAGTCATAATTGATCTAGTTTCTAAAGAAAATAATAAAACATGCAATAAATATTTAAATTGGCAATTCTTTATAGTGGTGCCAATTCTGATGACATCAAAATAAAGACTAACATAAGAAAAGATCACATAATATGCCTTTAATCACTTATTTAACCAGTTCATGATTATTTAATTTTGGTCTGAAGTGTCTACTCCAGGCGCATTGACACAACATTGCAAACAAAAATGGTACAATGCGAATGAAGCCCGGGGAATGAAGGAGAACCGATCACTTCAACACAACAAAACAAAAGTGGTAGCGTTGACATAGATGAACTAAATTGTCATTATGACAATCCCCACTCACTCACAATAATCTGAACAAAACCATAAATAATAACATACACATTAAGAACATAATAGTATATACATGTACATGTATATAGATAGATAGATCACAAGTATATCAACCTGCTAGAGACAAATATTAAATATGATAAAATTTAAATATAAGGTATATTTGTCTCAGCTAGAAATGATATAAATAGAAGTAAACCAACAAATTATTCAATCATAATGATCATAGTTTTATTGTTTTACAACATTGAATGGCGAACTGTGAGAAACACCACATTATTTCTCGCGCAAATCTCCCCCATGGATGTGTACACACTACAGCAATAGAGGTTGAATTAATTCTATGAAAATCATGGTTTATGCACGAGAGGTCTCAAATCCCCACCCATTTTATATATATTACCATAATTTAGTCAAATAACACCAATTTTGATGAATTCGTTCTCTCGTTGACACCAAATAGGCTCAAATTACATATGCAATACTTGGTAGTAGTCCGCAAATCCTACGCTCTTAACACCATTAGGGTATTGAACGCGGTGTTCAGATTTCTGCGGAAACCAAAGAAAATACAATTAATAGAGCAAAACAATGGGTTGAAAAAAGGGAGGTCTTAGCGCTCTTCCACAACCATTTTGTAAATAGGTGTGGTTTCAGAATTTCGAGATGGGAAGGATGATTTTACATCACTTTATTTGTGTGAAAATATTGCTTTAATCACTTCCACGGGTCATTAATTACTTCTGTTTACATGTCTGAGTTGGGTTGGCACGCGACCATGCTGTCACGCGCCACTGTAGCTGGTAATTATAATAATATCGAACAATTAATACTCATTGGCAACTGGATGTCACATAATCGTCTCTACCCGCACTCTGTTCCGTGCGCATGCTCCTACTTAGTTATGCTAATGACTTGTCAGCCGAGGCAGAAATAATGCCCATATATGGTAAGGTTTGTTCGGCTGGGTCAGGTGGCAACCATGCGGTAGTATAAGAGCAAATCTACAGTGGTTTGTTCACCACCTGTTCTAACCGTGACTTCACTGTGGTAGGACGTGCCGACTACATTGCAGCAAACACTACCCCGGATTATATCCCATTTTTGGTAAGTCTTGATCTTGTTACAATATTTTAAAATATGTTTTTTATTAAGTGCAAATCTTTTATTTTATTCATTTATATATCAATTAGTGTCCTTTATTTCGATCCTTAGATTGATATCTTCAACCACCACTACTGAGTTATTTTTTGACACTGACAGTTTGACAGATCAATGCACATGTGAAAGCGATTTATCTGAAACGGAAACAATCAATCGGTGTTCTTTTGCAATGTTTTGATTTTTTGACAGACGTAGACCCATACAAAAGATCGATACGCTAACGTAAACATACATGAATACACGCGACGTGAACGTTCTACAGATCTTATTTTGCTGTTCATATTGCAATCGCCTGGACTGGAGAACATCACTCGTGCTCTTAATTTTTAACATGCATTTGCCATAGTGCGTATACCTTGCTGAGTATATTTCACGGGTTATTTCATGAATCGAATGTGTTTAAAAACGAGGAATTAAAGACTGGTAGCTGATGGGACAAACAATATTACGATAATTGTTAACCAGAGAAATACTGTCGATTTCGTTATTAATATTAATTATCTGGCCACGATAGCTATGTATTTAATGGACTAGAGTGGGTGTGGCAAGTGTCCAGGTGTCGGTAAGGGTTGTTTTTTCCCACCGGTGCACTGAAACAATCGGACCATTTAAACTATGTCGTTTGGATGTACGGCTATTTCAATTTATCTTAATTCAATAATACTGATTTTTCACACTGTTTTATATTTTTAATTTACGCTATTTTCGTGATTATCGCTCGTTGATCGAAATGTTGCGGTACTTTACACGGCCCGGACGACTTGCGTATGTCACAACACTTTTTAAGCATTGGTCGAAGTAATAAACGCGCTTGACGTTGACCATTTCAATATTTAGCTTTAATTATTTTAGAGAAAATATCCGAGGAACAACCGCTCCGTGCTCAATGAAAAATAGTGTTTTGAGCTCCAGCCCCAGGCTACATGAAAACAGCAGATTGTGAGAGCTTCCATCTGTCGCACATGTGTTGTGCCGGTTTTTAATAGTAATAATTTATCCTCATGACTGAAATCTGACCTGGCCTAGCCCTCATTAATTATTCATGAAATGAATAACATGCACGTATTCTGATTGGTTCGTACATGTACATGCATTACTGTCACTGGTTACGTGTACGTGTAAAGCATATCAGTAGGGTGCATACAGTGGGCGTGTCAGTGAAAGTGGCCTTATCTTGATGAGCTCCGATTGGTCAAAACTTTTGATGAATGCAGACGGCCAAAAGAGAGTAATTGTGTGGATTGAGAAAACAGTGAAATGACCATTCCAAGGTGTAAATCTCAGTTAATTTAATTAAAAGTACTACGCAGTAAATTGTCACATGCGTTAACGAATTTGCCATGTATTGTATCATATTCTTTGATCATGTTGATGTCATCATTGATGTGTTTTTTTCCTCAGCTTTTTACGCGTGTAAACAAACAAACAATCAACAATGGATGAGGAAGTAAGCGCTCTGGTCATCGACAATGGCTCCGGTATGTGTAAGGCTGGATTCGCAGGAGACGACGCCCCAAGAGCCGTCTTTCCTTCAATCGTCGGCAGGCCTCGCCATCAGGTAATTTTTTGAACATTTTATTGTATTACCTGAAATTAATATGTTACCAATATGAAAATATGTGACATTTTCTAGTAATTGTTTCCATTTTGTTTAGTGACACATATGATGCAATGTTAGCTGAGGGAAAACTCCAACCGCCTGACCAATATTGACATTGTTCATTAGGTCAAATAAAAATATAAACTACTTTCTCGTCCTTACTTATGAAAAAAAGAAGGATGGTTTAAAAAAGAAGAAAAAAAGCGAAATCACCATTTCCAGCATTGTGTTCCTGATTAGTTGCGTCACTTGAAGAGGACGATGCCTTTGTAAAATCTTTTTATTTTATGGTTCGGGAGGGGGGGGGGGGGGGGGGGGGGGGGCGGTAACACGAAACATGTACATTTATTAGTACACAGATGTCATCTTTTTAAATATTTTAATTAAATTGTTATGGAAGAAATAAAGAAGAAAAAGGAACATTACAGAATTCCTGAAAAAGGGTGCGCGAGGGGACGAGAAACTACTTATTATTACTAAGAATTAAAAAAAGAAGAAACATTTTAATATAATAGCGACAATTCATAACACCAGGCCTATAAGTATAAGATCAGTCGGAAATAATTGCCTATTGGTTGTTTCCTTCATAGTTGGTGAAATCTAATAAAATATGCCCATTGATTCTCACAAACAGGGTGTGATGGTTGGTATGGGTCAGAAAGACAGCTACGTAGGAGATGAAGCCCAGAGCAAGAGAGGTATCCTCACTTTGAAATACCCCATCGAGCACGGTATCGTCACTAACTGGGATGATATGGAGAAAATCTGGCATCACACATTCTACAACGAGTTGAGAGTAGCCCCAGAGGAACACCCCGTGCTGTTGACAGAAGCCCCACTCAACCCTAAAGCAAACAGAGAAAAAATGACACAGGTGAGACTAAGAAACTAAGAAATCCCAATTTTTAAATGAAAAAAAAACAGACAATTTTGAAAATGTCTGAATATGTTATTTTAATTAATTTGTCAATACAAATAACAATGTTTGTAATATTTTAATAAAAAAATAGCAGTTCAAAAAAATAATTGCTGTTTTTATTTGTGTGCATTTTATTTTTCAATTTCGTGAAAATTTAAATAAGCAATTGATGACAAAAATGTTGTGCTATTTTCAAACTATCTTTTTCGTCCATGGAAAATGAAAACGGAAATTACACTCTCATTATCGAAATTGATATCTAGGTATAAAATGAACTTCTATTTTTACCTAAAATAATATGCTTAATTGATCAATTAATAATGTTTTTGCAGATCATGTTCGAGACATTCAACACCCCAGCTATGTACGTCGCCATCCAAGCCGTGCTGTCCCTGTACGCCTCTGGACGTACCACCGGTATCGTGTTTGATTCTGGCGATGGTGTCTCCCACACAGTCCCCATCTACGAGGGATACGCCCTTCCCCACGCTATCCTACGTCTGGATCTTGCTGGACGTGATCTCACAGATTACTTGATGAAGATCTTGACAGAGAGAGGATACTCTTTCACAACAACAGGTAAATGATCTCTACCAATAGAGGACTATTTAAGTATGTCTTGATGATGCAATACAAGTGGTGGAGAAAATGCTATGAAAGGTGTCTTTATGTAATCATAATTTTAAACATATTAATTTAGTTGGCTAGTGCACCGTAAAATGTGATACTTAGGCCCACCAAAAATAGAGAGGTTATTTGTCAAATTTTCAGAAAAGTTTTTATGACTTTCTTAAATTTGGTTATACAACAACATATTACCCTGGTACATAATTATATATGTGTTTATGGAACTAGACCTAAACACACCACCCTGCAGGATATTTTTAGGTAGTTATAACTTAAAGGATATTTTTCCCCAAAACATTGTAACTGTCTCACCCATCACGTGGTTGGTGTATTCAGCAACTTGTTAAAGTATGAAAACCCAAACAATTTTACAAAATGTACAGTTCAATTAATTTGTTTTCCTTGTAAAAAGTCAAAACAGTTAAAATGTTACAATTTGTTTATTTTTGGTATTAATTACATCTAATCTGTACATTGCACAATATTTATTGAAGGTTTTTTAACCTCAATTCCAAAAATGTTTTAAAATATCTTATCATCCAATCCAAGCAGGTTTTAAACGTGGGGCAAAGTTACCCTCTATGTAGGGTAATTTTGGCCCACTCAAAGATTAGGAAACAAATTAAAACAAAGTAATTTGAGAGCCAAGTTATATGCTTTTAAAGGTAGATGTTCCGATTTTCAACTTGAAGTTTTCTATTCTTATGAAAAGTCATCCTTAAAAAAGTCGTGTTCCAAAGTTTGAGTTGCATAGCTCTAATGGTTCTTATTTTAGACGCACAAGATGCTGTGAACTGTACCCATTGAGTATAGTACACAAACTATATCGGTGGTTACCACCATTCGCGGTAATTCGACGTTATTTCATCGATTTCTCCGTAATTATACCGATTTAGGCCGTCAAATTTCAGTATGATGATGAGAAAAATACGAGCTTTCATATGATATGAAAATCTCCGTATGTTTGAAATAATTCTGTGTTACGAAAATGTGAGGTAGGGTCATCTACCTTTAACTAATCTAGTTTACCAACAAAAATAATCTTCCATGCCATTATTAAAAATTAAAATGTAAGAAAAGTGGGTCAAGGTATCCCCCATTTTACGGTACTTATCTTTTTAGATCGTTTTAAGCAACACATATATGGCTTACATGATTTTCGAGTTTGGGATATAAAGTCACTTTCACAGACACGTGAAATATGAATCATAATGATATTGTTGCTTGGCAAAACACTGAACAGATCTGTGTACGTGCCTATATTTTACGATGACATTTGTTAATTAAATGAAACCAACCAGAGATATAATTACAGAACACCAATTGGGTCAACAACCGTTAGTCATTTAGTTGTTATACGGCCTTGGTCTGTTGTAATAACAATTAGGAACTGGAATAACATGATTACAATTTTGGCATTAATCCGAGAATTCATTTTTTTGCCTAGATTTTCATCTGAATTCAAACATATAGTTATTTTGTCAATACCTCCTATTTCGGTAACAAATATTCTCCCTTATCTATAAATTACAGCCGAGAGAGAAATCGTCCGTGACATCAAAGAGAAGCTCTGCTACGTGGCACTTGACTTTGAGCAAGAGATGCAGACGGCTGCTTCAAGCTCATCGCTGGAGAAGAGCTATGAGCTTCCCGATGGACAGGTCATCACAATTGGCAACGAGCGCTTCAGGTGTCCCGAATCTATGTTGCAACCCGCATTCTTGGGTATGGAATCCGCCGGTATTCACGAAACCACATACAACAGTATCATGAAGTGTGATGTTGATATCCGTAAAGACTTGTACGCCAACACCGTCTTGTCCGGTGGCTCAACCATGTTCCCCGGCATTGCCGACAGAATGCAGAAGGAGATCACCGCATTGGCTCCACCAACCATGAAGATCAAGATCATCGCCCCACCAGAGCGTAAATACTCCGTATGGATCGGTGGCTCCATCTTGGCTTCTCTTTCCACCTTCCAACAGATGTGGATTAGCAAACAGGAATATGATGAATCTGGTCCAAGCATTGTCCATCGCAAGTGCTTCTAAGAAGTGACCTAGTGACAAAAAGACTTGGGAAAACTCGCTTGAAAAACTCTAGAATACTATGCTATTCAACTCTTGCCTAACCACCAACAACTATAAACAGGCAATATTATTATGTTGAAAATATTGATAGAAAAACAAAGGAATTATATTCTACGCATTCCCATAAAATATTCCATATGGTTAACATTAAAATAAGCCAAAAATTACAAAAACACAAAACCTTACAAGCTAAAATGCACTCAGTACTTTGTTTTGACAATTCAAGATAGATTTAATCGTACGCTCCTTTATGGATTATGGAACAGGTTTAAGAAAGGTTTATTATTTGTGTTTTTGGTGTGTAATGTTTTTTTTCTGGAACGTCTTTTCTCGTGATCTGGCGTACCACCTTACTATTTCAGAAGCAAACATTTATTTTTAATAAGGGAACAGAAATGGGAAAACTGTTTTGTCTTGGAAAAGGATTCCATTCTGATTTATCAGCTACAAGTGTGCTATATTCAGATATTCAATCGTCAAAACGGGCCTATCCATTCATAAGATGTTGCAATATGTATCGAGTATTCGTATGAATCGAGTATTCGTATGAATCGAGTATTCGTATGGTGAACATGTATATGCTGTCCGCGTTGCAAGCTAAGCGTACACACCAAAGAAATAACTTATTCATACTTGCCCCCCAAAATATTTATTACCAAAGCTTAGTTATGATATTTATATTATTATAGAAAACAGGGATCAAAAGTTAGGCTTGCATGCTAGCTTCCGAAAAGCGACAAAAAAGGACAAGCAATCACGATGAACAAACAGTAAACGAGAAGATCTTTAACCTAAAGGACATTATTGTTATATTATGTTTTGTGTACTATTTTGAAGCAAAAAAAAGTAAAGATATTTAAAAAAAATCAGAAACTTTATTAAACACTGTGTGTCAGCCTGTTTTTTCGTGGGTAATTCCAGGAGTCGAACCATGTAGTAGTAATACCAAGGAGTGTATCTAAGGTATAGCAATGACGTTTCCACAGGAATTCAACTAGACTGGTGTCATTTTAAAGTCTTGGCATAAGATATAATTTGGTGTAAGAATCGTATTAATCGAGCAATTTGTTATGGTGATTTGAAATTCTCCAGAAGTAGTCGACAACCCGCCACGAAATGCCATTTTATAGATTGAATTTTGTCAACGTTGAACCGCTCTATTTTAATTGGCCATCTTAAGGGGTGTGGACCCTCAGCATAGCCTCCGTAAAACTGCAGTAACTCCTTTATTATTCATTTGGTCTATTATAAAAGTATACATTTTTTTTGCAGAAAGGGGTTCAATGAATCCAACCATGATCATGAAATTGACCATTTAGGGGGAAAATTATAAAAAAAACATTTTTTTTACCCATTTTACAAGGGTCATTCAATAAGTTGTACCTCCTACCTCATAACTTTATTATTATATGAGCCAGTCTTATCAAATATCACACGATTGTAGCTTGGAACCTCAGCTACAAATCCAATGTAAATTGATCTGAGTACTGGTTGTACTTTTCCGGACATGCAGTGAGAACCAAACCTCGATTTAGTGTGACGGAAACGGATGAAAAACAGCAAAATATCGCCGAAGTACTTTTCAATTGGCCTATTGTAAGTGGCAAAACATACCTATCGGTCAATTATAACCGTTCTAAATGTCAGATATCTCTTTAACAGACTGTAAACAATAAAGTTGACTGATTGGTTTGGGAAAAAATTGCCCTCTGATTAGCCAGATCCAGGTCAGGACAACCATTCAGTTTACCCCTCTCCTAGAGAACCCTGTAAAAGTCATATTTGACTTTCATGAAAACTAAGCGATCTTCAATATATCGAGCTAAATGGAGGGATTTAAAGTCTGTCAAAGCAATAATTTTCTATCATTTACTACCTGATTGACTATTCTGAAGGTTGCACATAAGTAAAACTCATAAAGTGACTATTATGGTAAAGATTTCACATTCGAGGCACCATTGTGGCTTAAGTTGTAACAACGAAAATTTGACTGATGGCAGTATTCTGGTATGCCAAAGGCATAGCAATACATTTGAGTTGATAGTTCACTATTTGCAAGCCTATAATAGTTAATATTGTTTACAATCTTATCTATACACGATAATACTGTATATTCAGATATCATTCATTCATTTCCATTTTCAGTATTTAAATCATGCTCTTATATCTAACCATACAATACGAAAAAACACCCAAAAACATGTGTATATTTTTAAGGTAATTTTCTGTGTCCGTTGTCCAAAATCTCTCTCTGGCTTTGACCGCTTCATAACAAAAGTAAAGCAGTTATCAAATATCATTTATTACATATTTGTAGCTATGATTCGGAGCTATAATCATGACAAATGTCATGAGGTTGACATTAATATTACCGGTGTTATGAGGGAGGAGGTAGAACTTATTGAATGACCCTCGCAGGTTCTGCAGAAGATAACTCAAAATATATTTTGTCATAGGCCTACTAGTTTTATTATATTCCTTGAAAAGTACATACACCTCTAGGGAGGTAAAACACTTGGAGGTATTTTACTCATCCATATTATTATCTGATGGACTCTGGCCTGACATTTTAAAGGGATAATGAGAATGGGCTTTCTTCTGATATCCACATTTTAGTTTTGATGGGCGGCCATTTATATCAAAAAGGTGTCAAATACAAATAAAGGTCTCAAACGTTCATAAAGGGGTGGTCAAACAGATAAAGGTGTCAAATATTAATAAAGCTGTCAAATACAAATAAAGGTCTGAAATGATGATTAAGGGCTCAAATACACGTTAAGGTGTCAAATGTTCCACATCTGACACCTTAGCGTGCATTTGACCCCTTTATCAACATTTGAGACCTTTATTTGTATTTGACCTCTTAATCAACATTTAAGACCATTATTTGTATTTGACACCTTTATCAACATTCGACACCTTTATCTGTTTGACCCCTTTATTAACATTTGACACCTTTATCTGTATTTGGCCACCCCTTTATGAACGTTTGAGACCTTTATTTGTATTTGAGACCTTTTTGACCCTAATGGCCGCCCATAGTTATGATGGGGAAAAGCATGCACACCCTAAGGGTCTGTGGGAAAAGAGATTTTTGTTGTTGTTGGTGAAAAGTGAATTTTATCGGATGACTCCCCTTTAAAATCCGTGGAACGTTTTTCAATTTAAAAAAGAACATTTGAAATATATTCACAGAGTCTGGGACGATCGGGGGCCAGTAGAAGAAATCTTTTCATCTCAAAGAATAGTTTTCAATCATTTAATCATTGCGTTCACTTCAAATTTAACCTGTAAAATGTTTAACCTCTTAAAAGTCACCAAAATTAAAAGAAACCCGGGTGGTATGAGTAGTATACCGTATAAGGAACCATGTAGGGTTTTTTGAGGATGAGGGTCAAGGTTCAAGATCAAAATAAACCCCTCGAGGTTAAATCTTCTTAATTAGGTGAAAATTAATGTTTAATTATTATATGCAAGACCACTGTTTTCCTTCGGTTCAAAGTCAATAATTGATGTCACATTCAATGATGTCGATATACTTTGACCCCATGTTAACACTTAATACGCGGCATGCGTCTGCAGACGACAATCCAACATTTTATAAAAATGTTTCAAAAATGTCAACACTATTGAATGTCATTACGATACTTTGGAATCAGCATGAGAAATGCATTAAAATAGGTACAAGCATGCCTAAAATTGGTTCAGTAATCCTTAGGATAGACCTTTAAAGTTAAGACAGGTTTTCGAAAAATCTGTTTTGTACGACGTAGGCCTATTTGATAAAACTTAGTAATATAGCCGCGTGGAAAGTGTTCCTAAAAAACACCTACCTGGTTGGTTCCCTACATCATGTACATGAGATACAAAATATCAGAAATTATGTACAATCCATGGATAGTTCATCATTCTCATGACGATCCCTATTTATTCGAATAGATTTACCATAAATAAAAACAGATTTTTAGAAACCTTTTCACATTTTTTTAAGTCTATCTCATGGATTACTGAACCAATACGAGGCATGTTTGTGCTTATTTCAATGCATTTCTCATAGTGATTCCAAATATGGTAGTGAAATTCAATAATGACGACATTTTTTAAACATTTTGGGACATTTTGGAATGTCGTCTGCAGTAGCCTGCCGCGTGGTAAGTGTTAAAGGCAGGAAAACTATTTGTTAAAAAAGTTACTGAAAGTAATGTGCAAACTTTAATCAATGAATGGTGTTGATCGCATAAAAAACATCGCGTATCTCAAAAAGCTGCGGATGTATTTGACTGAAAATTTCACGAATTTTATGCATATTATAAAGTTACTAATACAGGGTTTCCCAAAATTTTAAATATCTTTTAAAGCTTTGTAATACCAAACTGAAATGTATGCATATAAAGTTACTAATACAGGGTTTCCCAAAATTTTAAATATCTTTTAAAGCTTTGTAATACCAAACTGAAATATTTTGATACTAAACTTGTTATACGGCATGTACGGTATACGGTAGTATACCGTATATGGAACCAGGAGGGGTTTTCGAGGAGTTTGAGGATGAGGGTCACGGTCAAGGTTCAAGGTCAAAATATACCCCTCAAGGTTAAATCTTCTTATTAAGGGAGTGTTCAGAAATACTTTGGTGGGGGGGGGGGGGGTGGCCAACATTTTGTTGTCGGTGTCTAAATTGTTTTGACCAGCAATTTACAAATTGACAAACTTTTCTGACCCCCACCCCCTTCAACAGAGTGAAAAACCTTTTTGACCGCCCCCCCCCCCCCCCCTACTGTCAGATGAAGATAGAAATTTGACTCAAGCTCTATGACGCTTACAGTCAGAACTGTGTATATAGCTGGCAATCAATTTGCAACATTTCAAATTCACTTGAAACATATCTTTCAAGCCTCCGAATTGTATTTTTCAGTGATTTGTATTTATCATGTTAAAGCCTTTTTAAAAACGGTTTTTTTTTTCCAATTGTAGAAAGTTACTCTTTGTATACAAGTCCGTCTATCAACACAATACTTTCACAAAGTTTTACGCGGAGAACGACAAATTTGGTGAACTTGCTATACAAAATGTAAAACTGTAAATCACGCGTATCGTGCAAAAATTTGTATCCTGTTGTTGATCACCCTTTACCAAACCCTGTTGGCGATCACCCTTATCAACAGTTCACAAGTACAAATTGTGGACACTGGTTAGTCACATTTTGTATAACAGATTCTGCTGTCGGCACAATGTTTTTATATACAAAGATTTGCGCGGAGCGTGCTGAAACCTGTATTATTTGTTATAAAAATGTTAATACTGCAGTATATTCTTGCGCGTAGCGCAGACAATTTTGGAATTTTTCCCGTTAACGACTACCTATTTGGCCTAACTTTTTTGACCCCCCTCTTGAGTAGGTAACACTTTTTAGTCCCCCCCTTTTTGAGAATTCAAACTTTTTAGACCCCCCCCCCCCACCAAAGTATTCCTGAACACTCCCCAAGTAGTTGAAAATTAATATTTAATTATCATTACATGCAAGACCACTGTTTTCCTTCGGTTCAAAGTCAATACTTGATGTCACATTCAAAGATGTCGATATACTTTAAATTCTCTGAACGCGAAAAAGGTTATAAATGACCTTGAACCTTGACCGTATAAGTATATTTTGTGATCTTTTCCAGGGGGCTCCCTCAATCCTCGAAGAAGAAAAAATTGGAAGCAGATTTTCTTGCAGATTTACAGAACGATACGATTCCTAATTACCTCAAAATTGTGGTTTTAGAGTGAATTTAGAGTAAAAAAATAAACTGTCCGTTAACCTGACAATTTATTTTCGTTTACTTTTTTCATTGTTGTTGGACCCGGTCTTTATAGTGGCACGTTGTAGGCCTATGTAGTAACTTAATAATTTTGGATATTAAAAGGCAAACACATCTACTTTCCCCTAATGTTTTATACACAGGTCAATTTTTAAATACCCTAATTTTATAAACAGCTTCACTTACCCATATATAAAGAGGACAAATGCATATGCTCCACAAGCCATTTTATAATTGTTTTCACCCAACATGACCTTCCACCTCCAATTGCTTCTCTACGCAGCTGATTAATTTAGGTCTCCACTGTAAAACTATTACTTAGACCCTCAAAAGACCACTACCCGGATAGTCTTATCACAACATTTCAACAACATGTAAAACATTTCATATTTTAATAAATATTGACATCAGGCAAAAATAATGTGGCGTCTTTACTCACTATAGATGTAAATCCCAAATCCTGTCTCATAAATGAAGGGTTTTATTTCTTAAACCTCTTACATCCACTTTCAGAGTGTTGACAGAAAACAATGTTTTTTTATATTTAATACTTATATTTTATTGTATTCATTTTATTTGTTGTATTGAGTATTCGTGGATAGAAACTAACTAAATATGTCTGCTACTTTTTCTGCCTTCAATTTATTTTTATTTAGGTGTGCGCATGCACGTTTGTAATATGAAATAATTATAGTTGGGCCTAAGTCGAAAAAACACAAAAATAGCCTAAGTCTTACTTAGTTTTTGGTTTTTAATTCTCTCAAACAAGCCGAGAACCGCTGGTTTGCTTGAACATCTAGCGGGTCGCGAGCGAAGCGAGCGTTATCCGCTAGTTCAATCAAAAGTGCACATACATAAGGATTTCCCAACATTTTAAATACCTTTTAAAGCTTTGTATCCGTCTTTAAATATTTCGCAATACCAAACTGAAACATATTTGGATAGTGAAAACTCGATGTATAAGAATTATTCTAATACCATGCTGTTCTTCACATTCCATTCGTGTGGATTTTTGTAAAAATAATTAAATGTTCATAATAAGGATTATTTCAACCCCAAATCCAAAAGAATCGCCGTGAAAAATGCTTCCCCCTCTTAACCACCTCTCTTCCCTTGCACTTCCTTTAACACTTTCCACGCGGCAGACAGCTGCAGCCCTCATTCAAAAATGTCACAAAATGTTTCAAATATGTCAAAATTATTGAATTACATTACCATATTTGGAATCACCATGAGAAATGCATTAAAATAAGTACAAACATGACCAGTATTGGTTCAGTGATCCTTCAGATAGACCTTGAGTCCTTGACATTCGAGAAAGGTTTCTGACAAATCTGTGTTGTACTTGGTAAAACCATTGCAACAGCCGCGGGGAAAGTGTTAACTCATTTTAGTACGCGTTATGTTTATTATATGAAAGTGCAGTTTTACAGTACAGAAACAAATCTTCAGTAAGTTTGGTATCAAAATAATTCTGCAAGTCTTCATTCACTATCCAAATATGCTTTTGGTTTTATGCCGCGAATTATTTTACCGGGGATATAAAGCTTTAAAAGGGTATCGAAACTTTTGGGGCACCATGTACTTATAATCAATTATATTATTACAATAAAAAGCTACACAATTCCTCAAACAATATCGTTGTTTTTCAGTAGCACCGTTTTATTACATAAAAAAGTCATTTCAAACGAGAAATGATAACACCAGAAAGCTGGCATAGTACATAAACAAAAATACATCTATGAAAAAAATATTGATAATAGATCTATTTTATTTTTTGATTGATATCTGGATCAACAGAATATATATTAACATTTTGAATAATACACAATGATTGCAAAATATTTCGCTTATGGTTTTCTTTATAACCTACATGACCTAAAGGGCGGAATATATATTATTTAAAAGGTGGGTGTTCCGATTTCTGGCGCGATTTTCAACTTGATGTTTTCTATTCTACATGAAGGGTCATCCTTAAAATAGTCATATTCCAAATTTTGAGTTGCATAACTCCAATGGTTCTTATTTTAAAAACACAAGTTGACATGAAATTTGCACATTGAGTAGTACACAAACTAGCCAGGTGGTTAACCCCTTTGGCGGTAATTCACTGCATTTTGGCATATAACGTCTAAATGAAACATATCTTGCGCCATTTTACAGAAATAATGAGAAAAATATGGGCTTTCTTTTGAGTGATCGGAACATTCACCTTTAACATGGTTAATTAAACTAACATACTATATTACGATTGGCAATTAAAGACATGATAAAAGGAAATGCTTAATTCGTAGTGGTTAAATTATATTTGGCTTATCGTGATAGTCAGGGGACCCATGTAACTTTGTGATATTGTTCAGGAAAGTTACAATTAAATCATCAAGATTTGATTATAGCAAACGATTAAACCCCTTTAATTTGATTGTTTCAGCACAGCCTTTGTTTTAAAATCTAACCACTTTCGAAATGAAGGAGTTCCTGATATGATGACAATTAGGTTAAGTGACAGTGAAAGTAATCGTAAAATCGAGTTACCAATAGATTGAGAAAACAAACAAAACTCACTACAAAGATTATTGAAAATAACTATTCTAATGATTGAATGCAACGCTTTTATGAATACTGACTCAACGCCAATAGTTCACAGCTCGCGACAGTTATAAATAAAAGCGTACAATAGGTCGAATACACGGTTCCAATAATAAAAATCAAAAAAGATAACTTGGTCTAAAATATTGCATAACTTGGTCTAAAATATTGCAGAAGTTCTGATTGCTCATGTCAAGTGTCTGATGCGAAATTTCGATTACTAAATAAATCTGTATTGTTTTAGTTATCTTCGAGTGGTAGATGACGATTCGATGGTTTTGCCATAAAATGCGGGACCATCTGGACATTTGTGATAGGCTCTATAATACAGCATGTGTACACTATACAATGCTAGTTAATACCATCAGTCAGTTTGTATTGGAAGAGTTAATTTAGAAGCACTTGCGATGGACAATGCTTGGACCAGATTCATCATATTCCTGTTTGCTAATCCACATCTGTTGGAAGGTGGAAAGAGAAGCTAAGATGGAGCCACCGATCCATACGGAGTATTTACGCTCTGGTGGGGCGATGATCTTGATCTTCATGGTTGGTGGAGCCAATGCGGTGACCTCTTTCTGCATTCTGTCGGCAATGCCGGGGAACATGGTCGAGCCACCAGATAGTACGGTATTGGCGTATAAGTCTTTACGGATATCAACATCACACTTCATGATACTGTTGTATGTGGTTTCGTGAATACCGGCCGATTCCATGCCGATGAAAGCAGGCTGTAACATAGCCTCCGCGCACCTGAATCGCTCGTTGCCAATTGTGATGACCTGTCCATCGGGAAGCTCATAGCTCTTCTCCAGCGATGAGCTTGAAGCAGCCGTCTGCATCTCCTGCTCAAAGTCAAGTGCCACGTAGCAGAGCTTCTCTTTGATGTCACGGACGATTTCTCTCTCGGCTGTAACGATAGAAAATGGAACATTTGTTAATTACCATAGTTTCTAACAAACAACCCCGATCATTTGTGGCAAAGTAAGAACACGTTGATATACTCTTCTCAGATTTCAACAATAAATTCATGTAATTAACAATATGTTACGGCACTAGTTCTAACCATTTACAAATTTGCAGTTAGTGTCATTATGAGGTTAGCTTGGTTTAAGAAGGTTTGCTGAATAGTATTATTGATGATCTTATACTCAATCGGGGTGAACTAAATATTGGCATTTCAGTGCATTAATCGCATTCAAGTAAATTTTAAAAGGAAACAAAAATACAGAAAAGGAGTTTTTCGCCATCGCTGAATGCCTCTTTAACTTGTATCATAACAAAAGACACAACAGCAACTGTGGTCGAATCATTACAAAAATTAAACATTGTGCCAAAACCCGAGTGCCAGGCCATATGGAAAAGGCACATTATGATATTTTAATTGCCAGTCTTTGTTTCCGTAAAATTGGATTATTACCAAGTGTCAGTATTTGTACGTATCAACATTATCGAGATTCACAATGGTACATTTATTATTGAATCATTTATTCTGGTAAATGATGTAGGATACTTTTGATAGCACTACGCTATAGCGACTAGGTTATCCCAAAAGGTTGACATTATCTCTGTTAAAATAGTTTGCAGTGAAAAAACGAAAGCATATTTGGACAGGGAACACTTGTGGAATTATTTTGATGCCAAACTTGTTGGACTATGTCGGAGGCCTCTTAATAATACTACAAACGCTGAAAGGTTTGGTCATCAGTTTGGTCACATAACTCACAAAACCATCCATTTGTTCACATTAAAAGACCCCATGTGTGCGTAGCTGCAATCACGTACCTGCTAGTTCCTATTATTCTATTCATGTGACTGTTGCAAACAGGTTCTCACTGGTATTAACATTCTCTCCAAATATGTTTTTATTTTCATACTGCGAAGTATTTTACTGAAGACTTTTAGGACACCCTGCAGTGTAAACCATATGTCAGATGACTCAGATCTCATACTTGTATACCATTTTTATATTAATAAATAACATTATTCACCTGTTGTTGTGAAAGAGTATCCTCTCTCTGTCAAGATCTTCATCAAGTAATCTGTGAGATCACGTCCAGCAAGATCCAGACGGAGAATAGCGTGGGGAAGGGCGTATCCCTCGTAGATGGGGACTGTGTGGGAGACACCATCGCCAGAATCAAATACGATACCGGTGGTACGTCCAGAGGCGTACAGGGACAGCACGGCTTGGATAGCGACGTACATAGCTGGGGTGTTGAATGTCTCGAACATGATCTGCAAAACAAGATTAATTGGATCAATTAAACACATTTTAGGTAACAATAGAAGCTCATCAATCATTATAATGCAATTTCTATTCCCTCCGATGCTCATATTTCATCCATGTTCAATATTTTTGTTTAATTTAGCGATGACAACAAGTTGGAAAATAACACACACAAAATCATCCATTTTTTAATATTTTCACAAAAATGGAAGAAAACTCCCTTTTTTAAAAATTGCACAAAATTAGAAAAATACCAGAATGTACAACGACAAAAAAATATATATATTCACTAACAATCACAAAATGTTTTTCAAAATGCATTTCTCACCTGTGTCATTTTTTCTCTGTTGGCTTTAGGGTTGAGTGGGGCTTCTGTCAACAGCACAGGGTGTTCCTCTGGGGCTACTCTCAACTCGTTGTAGAATGTGTGATGCCAGATCTTCTCCATATCGTCCCAGTTAGTGACGATACCGTGCTCGATGGGGTACTTTAGGGTGAGGATACCTCTCTTGCTCTGGGCTTCATCTCCTACGTAGCTGTCTTTCTGACCCATACCAACCATCACACCCTGTTTGTAAGAAGACGAATAAAAACATTAATTTATAGTCAAATGGTGTGGTATATGTAGGTGTGCTCCACCGATTGTCTTCGTTTTTTGGCTCACGGAATATCTATACAGACATATTATAGATATCGATATGAGAAATCATGCGAAATAAAACAGACTTGTCTGTAGCATTGCGTGAAATAAATGTCCCATGTATGTTGTCACGGGGATGTGCTGGGTTCGAATCCCAAAATGTTCTCGGTATTTAAAAAAATCTTATTTCAATATACATTCCCTGAAAACGCTTCTGGTTTTTAAGTGTTTACATCTTGTGCTATTAACACAATAAATCAAAATTACTAATACCTCCCAATCAATGTTAATACAGATGACATGTCTTCGCTTTCCTGCGCTTTAATCATAGAGCAGATCATCGTTCGCCGAGGATATATCTATATATATGTTTTAATCATGTTAATCAAAAGACTCAATATCTTACGTTGGCTGATTTAAAACATGACTAATTTACCTGATGGCGAGGCCTGCCGACGATTGAAGGAAAGACGGCTCTTGGGGCGTCGTCTCCCGCGAATCCAGCCTTACACATACCGGAGCCATTGTCGATGACCAGAGCGCTTGTTTCGTCCTCCATTTTGTTGTTGTTTGTGTGCTTCTGAATTTAAAAAAGAAGAGGGGAATAAAATAAATTAGTCATTGCTTTATAAAATTAGCCTTTTTCGCCCGTTTATCAGATGCGGGTTATGTTTTCCAAAAATAAGAAAAAGAAGTCACAGGAAGGAGTTGCCGTTTATCATATGGTTATTATTTTAAACAAAAATGGAAAGAAAGCCTACAACATGGTTTATGGAACTAGCGTAACTCTAGATTCGTGCCTAGCCCAAAACTTTTTCCCTCTAACATGTCTAAACCTTGGTAGCAAATCCGGCGCTAAAGTCTCCCTTCGGTGGATCGCATCTCGGTACCAGAGCTAAACTAGCGGAGTATGACATGATTGTTATTAAAAAATGTTCGGCAAAATTAGCAAAATCTCATCTTTAAGATTTTCAATTCACCAATGATTTAATTTGCAAAAAGGAACTTCTCTCTCTAAATAATGAATTAATCTGCTCAATTCAATCAATGGCTCACTTTAACAAATTGATATTGTCCGTAAAACGCGCCAAGGAGGGGCTTGTATTAATTCAATTAATATGATTAATATGGCAGGTATTACTTTCCGGGTCGTAAAAATTATGATGATCTTTGAATTCAATTAAGAAAATTAAACGGTAGTTTCACAAAGAACAATGCCTATTTTGACGTTATCATATTTAAGTTATGGCAAAAAGCATCACGCGGGAGGATATTGGGAAATATAATTAAGCATTATCTTAATAAAGGGCTGACGTTCGCCGTTGAAAATGTCTCTTTTGTTGACCGTTTTATTAACCTATAAGAATATAATAATACATTATGAAAATTGGCACTGTGGAAACGGACATAGCAGTATACATGTAAATTTATATCTAAAACTATATTTAACAATTATATGTACGTGAATTAGGCAGATTCGAAGTTATAAGACCCGTATACGCGAGGATGAGATTGAAATATAATATCAAATTCATAAATATGCTTTGTTCGTGGGAACAAAAGATTTGAATCCCTATAGCAAATGCGTCGCGCAATTATGACTTATTTATATCGGCTTATAATAAAAGTAAAAATCGTTGGTTGTCTATTGAAGCAAATGAAGCCTCATAACCTATAAAGACATCGTTGGCATGGAAACAGATGATGTTTTATTCATCACATATGAAAAAAGATAATTCTGGATAATACGATATTTCTATATGGGTTTCTTTTGCAGTGCATCAGGCGCTCTCAGATTGTGTGTTAAAGTGCCACGCCCATGGTATAATGGCTTTGGTAAAGTTGGTTTAATAAATGAAATGTCGATGAAATTTCTGAAAGCATGGCACGTTCTTTTTAAAGCTCTCATATAATTATAATTACCAGATTCATGATTCAAAGTCGGACTAGTCTCTGACTGATTTAAAATATGTTATGCATTAATAAAGACTAGAGAACATAAAAACCATAATATTCCATGTATTAATTATTAATCCCTTCGTGCTAATTTATGCTTTACTACCACAGTACCAGTGATATATTTCCGAGTCTGCCATCGCACAAGCAGACGTGACTGCGTCGAGTTGATACGTGATATATTGAGGATGAAGACCTGGGGATGACGTCATCATGCAGTCCCAATAATAATATATCGCCGGGGATTACCCCTACTCTCACTGATTGATCGGTCTTTGGTATCGTTTGAATAGGGTATGACGCGGCGTGACTCATAAACCACCGGCTTTCCCCTATATGGTATTAACACAATATACCGTACCCATCAGATCGGTGCTTTACCAGGGATTTCTTTTACAAATAACTGGCCAAAAATGAGTCATGCTAGAAAATAATATTAAGTGGAACTGTCTGACACGGTTCAAGCACGTTTCTATCAAAGTGATTAATGAAATCTTTGTTGAAAATCCAAAGCTGATGGGATCATTCTCGAAAAAAATACGAGAATTTGTTTTCTTCTTCATAGCTCGGCTCTGTCCTCACGCACTGTAGCTTAAAAACAAATTCGTATAATCTTTAGCCATAATTTTTTTTTTTTTTAAAACAAATTTGAATAGAGCTATTGTTTTTTCAAAGATGTTTTTTCTTCAATAACTATATAACGTCTATATAAGAAACACATCACTCTTGTTCTCCAAATGTGTCTTACATTAACACTTTCCTCGTGGCAGGCGTCTGCAGACGATATTCCAATCGTTCATAAATGTTTTCAAAAATGTCAAAATTATTGAATTCCATATTTGGAATCTCCATGAGAAATGGATTGAAATAAGTACCAACATGTCTTGCATTGGTTTTAGTCATCCTTGAGATAGACGTTGAAAGTTGGGAAAGGTTTCTGACAAATCTGATTTGTATTGTAAAACTATAGTAATAGCCGTGTAGAAATTATTAAATGAGAATCGTGTTGAATTCAACAATCTTATTTTAATGTCTTACTACTAGCTACACGATTCAAACATCTACAACAATTTGTAATGTTGAATCAGACATTACTTGCTAAATCAAACAAATAAATCAAATCCTTACAATTGAGATATAATGAATTGGAAAGATTTGTATTGTTTCGGGTACTACAAGAAAACAGTAATTATAGGTTTATTAAGTTTAAAGTGAATTGTTCCGTCAATACTAACATACTGAAAAGATTTGTATTGTTTCGGGTACTACAAGAAAACAGTAATTATAGGTTTATTATGTTTAAAGTGAATTGTTCCGTCAATACTAACAAATGTTTTAGTGAATATTGGCAATGGTACAGAAATGTTATATTAATAATATGATATTATGTTCATAATGTTCTGCTATACCAGCCCATATATTAAATTTGACAAATTCAATGCGTTACGAGTAACGACGAACCACAAGTAAACGCCTTTCTTCCAAGTCGAAACTACAATGCATGACTGTTCACCTCATACCTGCCCTGCTATACCTCTACATCAATTTCTGTTTGCATTACTTTCTTCTCAAGTTCACAAGCATTCCTTTCTATGAACGTGACATTCATCAGCCCACATAGTGGTTTACGGTGTCGCACGGAGTTCAATGTCGATATCGTGCCATTATAAGACTTTTTAATTCAACATAGCTTGTGCCACTGTTTAACGTCACCATGGGCTACAACATGGTTGAACAGAAAGTCATTTCATTTCTGCCAGAATTGTTAACATCATGATGGAATAACGTGGCTTCCAGAAAACACTTCACTGTGAAAACAGTGTTTAGAAATCACGGATAGATAAGGGTAATGTTTAGAATTTAACGCTTTGATGTTTAAATCCTAAATACATTTCGTGTCCGTGTTTAGATGTTTAGGAGCTAATCAATTCGAGTGTTTAAATGATAAGCATTGCTCTTATCTGTCCGTGATTTCTAAACACTGTTTTACTGTTTACAACACATTAAATACAACAGAATTTGTCATCAAACACAATCGGCATCTGTAAAATATAACAGCAAAATTCGTAATTTGGAACATTCGGAATTTCACGAATTCTGTAAAGATTAGATTTTCTCATTTCCAAACTATAAAATTAACCTTCATCAGTTTCACTGAACAGTGTAAAGAATTTGGGGACAGCTTAGTATTTAGAAAGTTAAATGTGAAGAACTGGTGTTTAGAATTAAAGGGGCATTAAGAGATGTGGTGGAGGCAGCCCCCTCAATTACAAAAATATATGATAAAAACTGGGATTTGTATATTTTTACAATTGTATTACATGTATAAACTTACACCTATAAGGATTAAGAAAAAATCAGCACTCTTTGTACAACAAAACGTGGATTCAAAAATCTTCGGCAGATCAGCATTTTACATGGTTAAGGATGGTATTTCAACATATTTAAAACACTGTTTTAAATGTTAATTAATCAAGTTTTGCTGGGTTTTTTTTAGTAGAAACAACAATAATGGCAATTATTAATGTTCATCTTGAATTCTGAAGTAAATTAATTAAAATTCAACAAATTCAACATGACATTGTGTCCCTTTAAGTGGTTGAATATAAAGATCCTTACGACACGATGCACATCATATGAAATGTGTTTAAGGATCTAAACATTATATTAATGTCTTCAACTGCTAAACATTTAACTCTCCTCGATTTGCAAACACTGTTTGGCAGTACGCCTTGATTATTATCCTTATGATATTGATATGTATCCAGTCGCACAAGTCCGCCGTTTAATTCTTTTAAGATTATGTGATACATCAACAAAATACTATTTAAAACGCGCTAAATAATAGGTTTCCCCCAATATTAATATGCATATTATTTATTTATTTTATTTTTATTCGGCAAAATCGATAACAACAATACAAAAACAATCAAGCACATATTATATTAAATAGTGTACAATGTATAACATCACAAATATATTCAGACAACCAAGTCGATAAGCCAGGATAGCCAAAAAGTTAGCTAATAATATGCCAACTTATTTCCAATGGGTTCCCCAAAGAAATGATGAATATTAAATTTCTAATTAATCAAAATATTTAAAAATTGCTTTAGCATGTTTAATAGCATAAATTGCTGTCCCATCGAAGATACATTGAACCATTTTATTTAAAAACATCGATCAATATTGAGAAACAATAACATTTCAATTTTGTGTCAATAATAACAACTAGATGTAAATAGACAGTGTTAGCAATGACAGGTTATTATGTCACTTAATTACCTATTAATTATACAATTAGCTCTTTTATACAGCGCACACCTGTTGTTATAAGTTATAACCTGAAAAAAACATCAATAAATAAAATACTCAAAAACTTTAAAGCAAGATATATAATGAAAATGTTTAAACTTACAGAAATTGTTAATACTTACAGAAAAATGTTAAGAAACGAAGATGTTAATCGCACTAGTTCCACCTGTAAAACGTCGGTTTCAGGGTCTCAACTCCGACAAATGTTGCGCTCTCGTTTTATATACAGGTGCTAGACGGGCTCAAAAACTTTTTTTCCGACTTCCGATTCTAGGTCTGTCACCCAGGGGCTAGCCCCGCCTCCATTGTATTGGAGGACTGGTCACTCAGCCAACTGCTATACATTGTATAGCCAAATATGGGCATATCGTTATTCATACGAGTGGCAAATTCATTAGCATATAAATGCGACAGTCATAATTTATTCACATTAAAGTAACACGTGGGGTTGTTAGTGACTGAGTGAGAGTGTTTTTTCCGATTTCGTCGAAATTTGATGCAGTGTACGATAAACACGCCTTACGGGATAACGATAGAGTTGTTTATAAATAAACTTTGCGTTTGATGGTAAATATCTTGTTGACATCAGAAAAAAACCTAGTGAGTCAAAAATATTATGGTGAAACATCTAGGATCCTCTCAAACCCATCGTGATCTCACTTGATTATACTTCCATATTTGGCTATGCATGTATTTCAAGGTAACTCGAGATTTTGCTAAAAACAGGAAATTAGTTATTTATCATTTTAAAGTTTTAACTTTTAGCCAGGGGATGATGGGCGGGTGGAAAGGGGAACATGAGCGAACAGGTCAGTGCTATTCGAAAATAATATCGTTGCTAACTTTTGTTTGTACCCCGCATAGATATGAATATGATATAAATCGAAAGGAAAATCAATATATTATTAAATCTTAATTAACACCAATCAAAGTTGATCAATACAAAGATATGTAAAGATACAATCAATTTTTATGGTGATAAGTACATATCCTGAATCATTGTCAAAGATAAGGGAAAATACCTGATTACAGTTTCAACGGAGTTAATAAGGTGGTATTGGTTAATGTGTCCATGGACTTCCTTCTTTAATTTAAAGGGACACAATGTCAGTGTGTTACTTTTTGTCGAGTTTCGAGTTGCGAGTTTCGAGTTTCGAGTTGCGAGTTTCGAGTTTCGAGTTGCGAGTTTCGAGTCAAAATTTCGAGTTTCGAGTCAAAATTTCGAGTTTCGAGTCAAAATTGCGAGTTTCGAGTCAGGATTTCGAGTTTCGAGTCAGGATTTCGAGTTTCGAGTCAGGATTTCAAGTTGCGAGTTTCGAGTCAAAATTTCGAGTTTCGAGGCAAAAATCGACTTTTCGGGTTTCGAGTGTCTGTCTAAGTAAACGTGTAATGCAATTTAACTGTAACGTGTTCAGATATGAAGATATGGTTGAAATTCAAACATATTTAGAGACAACTTTGATTTATCAGTTAAGTATTTCTTTATTTTGTTAAAGCATGCATTTATTGTTTATATTCATCACATAAATAACATGCCTGATGTCAAAATGAGACTAAACATACACATGAGCACACATGTATACATTCACATGGAAATCCCGCCATCAATTTTCTTCCAGTTATGAGAAAATAGTTTAATTGAGTTGTTTTATAACGTGAACAGATGTGAGGCTGGGTTGAAATTCAAACATTTTTAGAGACAACTTTGATTTATTAGTTAAGTATTTCTTTATATAATTAAAGCATGCAGTTATTGCTTATATTCAACACATAAATATCATTCCTAATGTAAAAATTAGACTAAACATACACATGAGCACACCTGTATACATTCACATGGAAATCCCGCCATCAATTTCCTCCAAATTATGAGAAAATAGTTTAACTCGGTTTTTCAACATTTTCGATTTTCGAGTTACTTGACTCGGTTTTCAAAATTGTCAATTTGCGAGTTACTTGACTCGCTTTTAAAAAAAAATCAAAATGCGAGTTAAGGCTGTAATGTTCAAAGTAAACATTTAATGCAATTGAGTAGTTTTATAACGTAATCAGATGTGAGGCTGGGTTGAAATTCAAACAATTTTAGAGACAACTTTGATTTATTAGTTAAGTATTTCTTTATATAATTAAAGCATGCATTTATTGCTTATATTCAACACATAAATATCATTCCTAATGTAAAAATTAGACTAAACATACACATGAGCACACCTGTATACATTCACATGGAAATCCCGCCATCAATTTCCTCCAAATTATGAGAAAATAGTTTAACTCGGTTTTTCAACATTTTCGATTTTCGAGTTACTTGACTCGGTTTTCAAAATTTTCAATTTGCGAGTTACTTGACTCGCTTTTGAAAAAAAGTCAAAATGCGAGTTAAGGCTGTAATGTTCAAAGTAAACATTTAATGCAATTGAGTAGTTTTATAACGTGATCAGGTGTGAGGCTGGGTTGAAATTCAAACATTTTTAGAAACAACTTTGATTTATTAGTTAAGTATTTCTTTATATAATTAAAGCATGCATTTATTGCTTATATTCAACACATATCATTCCTAATGTAAAAATTAGACTAAACATACACATGAGCACACCTGTATACATTCACATGGAAATCCCGCCATCAATTTCCTCCAAATTATGAGAAAATAGTTTAACTCGATTTTTCAACATTTTCCATTTTCGAGTTACTTGACTCGGTTTTCAAAATTTTCAATTTGCGAGTTACTTGACTCGCTTTTGAAAAAAAGTCAAAATGCGAGTTAAGGCTGTAATGTTCAAAGTAAACATTTAATGCAATTGAGTAGTTTTATAACGTAATCAGATGTGAGGCTGGGTTGAAATTCAAACAATTTTAGAGACAACTTTGATTTATTAGTTAAGTATTTCTTTATATAATTAAAGCATGCATTTATTGCTTATATTCAACACATAAATATCATTCCTAATGTAAAAATTAGACTAAACATACACATGAGCACACCTGTATACATTCACATGGAAATCCCGCCATCAATTTCCTCCAAATTATGAGAAAATAGTTTAACTCGGTTTTTCAACATTTTCGATTTTCGAGTTACTTGACTCGGTTTTCAACATTTTCAATTTGCGAGTTACTTGACTCGCTTTTGAAAAAAAGTCAAAATGCGAGTTAAGGCTGTAATGTTCAAAGTAAACATTTAATGCAATTGAGTAGTTTTATAACGTGATCAGGTGTGAGGCTGGGTTGAAATTCAAACATTTTTAGAGACAACTTTGATTTATTAGTTAAGTATTTCTTTATATAATTAAAGCATGCATTTATTGCTTATATTCAACACATAAATATCATTCCTAATGAAAAAATTAGACTAAACATACACATGAGCACACCTGTATACATTCACATGGAAATCCCGCCATCAATTTCCTCCAAATTATGAGAAAATAGTTTAACTCGGTTTTTCAACATTTTCGATTTTCGAGTTACTTGACTCGGTTTTCAACATTTTCAATTTGCGAGTTACTTGACTCGCTTTTGAAAAAAAGTCAAAATGCGAGTTAAGGCTGTAATGTTCAAAGTAAACATTTAATGCAATTGAGTAGTTTTATAACGTGATCAGGTGTGAGGCTGGGTTGAAATTCAAACATTTTTAGAGACAACTTTGATTTATTAGTTAAGTATTTCTTTATATAATTAAAGCATGCATTTATTGCTTATATTCAACACATAAATATCATTCCTAATGAAAAAATTAGACTAAACATACACATGAGCACACCTGTATACATTCACATGGAAATCCCGCCATCAATTTCCTCCAAATTATGAGAAAATAGTTTAACTCGGTTTTTCAACATTTTCGATTTTCGAGTTACTTGACTCGGTTTTCAACATTTTCAATTTGCGAGTTACTTGACTCGCTTTTGAAAAAAAGTCAAAATGCGAGTTAAGGCTGTAATGTTCAAAGTAAACATTTAATGCAATTGAGTAGTTTTATAACGTAATCAGATGTGAGGCTGGGTTGAAATTCAAACAATTTTAGAGACAACTTTGATTTATTAGTTAAGTACTTCTTTATATAATTAAAGCATGCATTTATTGCTTATATTCAACACATAAATATCATTCTGGTAGAGGGAAACGTGCACTATCATCCTAAAACCGTATATAGTAGACGACTGATGTCAAGGTATTATTATCATTCTAAATTTAAATGAAAAAACTACTCAATTGCATTAAATGTTTACTTTGAACATTACAGCCTTAACTCGCATTTTGACTTTTTTTTAAAAGCGAGTCAAGTAACTCGCAAATTGAAAATTTTGAAAAACCGAGTCAAGTAACTCGAAAATCGAAAATGTTGAAAAATCGAGTTAAACTATTTTCTCATAATTTGGAGGAAATTGATGGCGGGATTTCCATGTGAATGTATACAGGTGTGCTCATGTGTATGTTTAGTCTAATTTTTACATTAGGAATGATATTTATGTGTTGAATATAAGCAATAAATGCATGCTTTAATTATATAAGGAAATACTTAACTAATAAATCAAAGTTGTTTCTAAAAATGTTTGAATTTCAACCCAGCCTCACACCTGATCACGTTATAAAACTACTCAATTGCATTAAATGTTTACTTTGAACATTACAGCCTTAACTCGCATTTTGACTTTTTTTCAAAAGCGAGTCAAGTAACTCGCAAATTGAAAATTTTGAAAACCGAGTCAAGTAACTCGAAAATCGAAAATGTTGAAAAACCGAGTTAAACTATTTTCTCATAATTTGGAGGAAATTGATGGCGGGATTTCCATGTGAATGTATACAGGTGTGCTCATGTGTATGTTTAGTCTAATTTTTACATTAGGAATGATATTTATGTGTTGAATATAAGCAATAAATGCATGCTTTAATTATATAAAGAAATACTTAACTAATAAATCAAAGTTGTCTCTAAAATTGTTTGAATTTCAACCCAGCCTCACATCTGATTACGTTATAAAACTACTCAATTGCATTAAATGTTTACTTTGAACATTACAGCCTTAACTCGCATTTTGACTTTTTTTTAAAAGCGAGTCAAGTAACTCGCAAATTGACAATTTTGAAAACCGAGTCAAGTAACTCGAAAATCGAAAATGTTGAAAAACCGAGTTAAACTATTTTCTCATAATTTGGAGGAAATTGATGGCGGGATTTCCATGTGAATGTATACAGGTGTGCTCATGTGTATGTTTAGTCTCATTTTGACATCAGGCATGTTATTTATGTGATGAATATAAACAATAAATGTATGCTTTAACAAAATAAAGAAATACTTAACTGATAAATCAAAGTTGTCTCTAAATATGTTTGAATTTCAACCATATCTTCATATCTGAACACGTTACAGTTAAATTGCATTACACGTTTACTTAGACAGACACTCGAAACCCGAAAAGTCGATTTTTGCCTCGAAACTCGAAATTTTGACTCGAAACTCGCAACTTGAAATCCTGACTCGAAACTCGAAATCCTGACTCGAAACTCGAAATCCTGACTCGAAACTCGCAATTTTGACTCGAAACTCGAAATTTTGACTCGAAACTCGAAATTTTGACTCGAAAGTCGCAACTTGAAATCCTGACTCGAAACTCGAAATCCTGACTCGAAACTCGAAATTTTGACTCGAAACTCGAAATTTTGACTCGAAACTCGCAACTTGAAATCCTGACTCGAAACTCGAAATCCTGACTCGAAACTCGCAATTTTGACTCGAAACTCGAAATTTTGACTCGAAACTCGAAATTTTGACTCGAAACTCGAAATTCCAGTTTTTATTAAATATTTTTGTAATTGAGGGCGCTGCCTGAGCCTGCCTCCACCACATGTTTTAATGCCCCTCTAATCAAATTATTGACCAAATCACAATTACAACAACTTGTGTGTTTGTTCGATCAAATTTCACTCGCAGTTATATATTTGTGTTCGTTCAATCAAATTTAGCAACTCACACTTAAATTTAAAACAACCCATGGGCCTACTTATTATATATTAACTTGTGTGTTTGCTTAATCGAATTGAGCAACTCATACTTAAATCAACTTGTGTGTTTTGTTCAATCACATTTCACTCATTCTAAGGGGGGAGTATGGGGTTTTTAAGTCCAATATTGATAATCAATTTTCACAACTTTCCTAAAACTCAATATACAAGTATTATATATCATAATATAATATAGCTTATAACAAGACGCTTCAAAATTACGGGTTTTTTTTGTTCTGGTTGCTATGGTAACCATACAGGAGCTCTGATTGGCTAAAAACGACTACAAGTGTAACTCAATAACGCAAACTTCTATTGTACCCATTCTTAGGATAATGATGTATAATGATATTCCGCACGCTTTAATGGAGCCGGAATTTTGATACGGTTGCCATGGCAACCGGTAACCGACCAATCACGTAATTTTGCGACGTAATTCAAATTTGAGGCCGAAATTAAAAAATCCGGCTTCATTAAAGCACAGATCCACTTATTTGCAACATGAATTTCAAATTTCATAAAATTTCATCATTGCGTTATTGAGTTACGTTCGTAGTCGTTTCGCACGTTTGCGTGTTTTCTTGTTTTGAGATATCGAGCGAAACGTATTCAAAAATATTAAAATTGCTTTAAAAATTATAAATTGATATTTGAGATGAAAATAATTGTTCATATATTATTAAGCTTGAATTTAGACACATTTTGAGTCCATTTTGGCGAAAATCGCATGTATATTAGGATTTTTATCGCATTTTTTAAATATAAGGGCTTAAATATAGCGGGGTGAGAAAAAATAAAGAAATACATAAGAAATGCCGTTGACCTAAAGATTTGATGAATAATTATGCGCAATTAATTAATTTAATATTATTACAAACAAAAAAACTATAGAAAGTTACAATGGTTTATTTAAATGTAATTTAAAGTGAATTTGCTAAAAAACACAGGGTGATCGTTTTCTACGCACAAACGAATACAAATCACCTCCGATTTTCGAAACTCCGTAAACTAAATTGTTCATAACATATGAACCGAATGTCCGATTTGGCTCAAATAAAAAGCATGTTAAAGCTTAGACATTGCAGGTTTCCATGGTGTTTTTATCTCATTTTTTGCAAAGTAACTACATTTTGAAATCCGACCGCCCCATACCCCCCCCCCCCCCCCCCTTAAAACAATTTGTTTTTGTTCAATCAGATTAAGCAACTCACATGTGCTTAAAACAACTTGTGTGTTTGTTCAATCAAATTTCACTCATACTTAAAACAACTTGTGTGCTTGTTCAATTTAGCAACATATCACAACAACTGTGATTAATCAAATTTAGTATCTCAAACTTGGAACAATTTCACTCTTATGTTTCATACGAGTGAGTAAAACACACAAAAACCGTGTCGTTGTATGAATTTGTCAAGCACTGTAACTTTCAAACTATTGATGTGTTGTACATAAAAGTATACACTTTTTTGAATGAAATGAGTCGGGGAATCCATTTTTCGTATCAAAAATCGTGATTTTTATATTTTTGCCCAAAAATGCCTCTTTTTTGCCTAAATTTTACAAACAACCTAACAAAATAATTTTTAGGTAAAAAATTCTAAAATTTTACAGAAAGCATCTTAATTCAATTATCTAAAGGTGGATGTTCACTTTAGCTTTTTTTTGCCCATCTACATATTTTGATATCAGAAGAAACCCCATATCCTTCTCATGTTTGGCGCAAGATATGTACCATAGGCCTACAGCGGCGGCGCCACAGGGGTGGGGGGGGGGAGGCGTCTATTCATGATCTTTTTTAGAAATAGATTTTCTTGCAGATTTACATTTTTGATCATAAATCAGAAAAATATTCTGATTGATACGATTCCTAAATACTTCAAAATCATGGTTTAACCCTAACTCCCTCGGCTATGTTTTTGCATGTATCGGGGGTGGGGTGTGGGTGGGGGATGGGGGGGGGGGGGGGGGGGGGGGGGGGGGGGGGGAGCGGTGAAAAGTGAAAAGGTACAATTTTTGTAACCCGAAAAAACACAGAGAACCCCCCCCCCCGGGTTTCGAT
>CM069444.1:23725190-23749689 GCA_035610835.1 Ophiura sarsii
CCGCGGCGCAGCGTGACGATTGGATGCACTGCCTTTGAATTGGACCAATCGGGTGGTTTTTCTGTTGTTGCTGTGTACAAATGCGCATGCTCGGTATTGGTATGCATATTCATATATGCAAAGTTGTCGTGGAATTCCACGACAAACCGCACACTTTTTGGACGTAATTTTCCCAGTCCCTATATTTGGTCCGCCATTTTTAAAGATTGTGGCCATATAAAGGGACGCGGGGACCCAGTCTAATAGTAACCGGTGACATTTTTTAGATAATGTACGTTGCTAGAGGTAACCCATTACAAGTCGACTACAAGGCTTTTTATCCAGTTCAGATTCTGTTTGGTTTGACCATGATTTGTCAGGCCAGAGACACGCAGACTTATTGGCTCAATTATAGCCTACACGCGACAATACCCAGGAGAGTGTATACATGTTTGTGTCCTTGTACTGGCATGACTGTTTGCGGTCAATGCAAAGCCAGTGTTTTAAAAATTACAATATTCTAGTACACTACTAGTACTACTAGCAATTTAACGTTTAGAACATTCTGTCTTATCTTTTTAGTAGGTTTATACAATTAATGAACATTTCTTAAAGTCAAAAACTGAGATATCTGGAGACATTAATGTAAAGGGCAAAACATTTAGAATAATATTTCAGTGATTTCAGTTTTTCTCTTTGATATTTTTGAAGTTAATTTTAGAGTGAACTTGAGAGTGAAAATTATTCCAAAGTTAAAATGAATTGAATAAAACTGTGGGGTGGGCCTATGGTAAGTTGATGACGTTGAGAATCTTTAGATACATTTGGTGGTTTCCATTCAGAATACAAAAGTCGTGGTGTTAAATCAAGCATAAAATGCCATCAAAATATCTTATTTTATAAAGATGAATGGATCAATTGTTACATTTTAAAGTTACTTGAATATTTAGGATTGAACTTGAGAGTGAAAAATTATCCCCTTCTGTTCCAAACTTTCGAAGTAAGATATATTGACATTATGCGAAAGTGCAACGCTCACACAGAGCGTGTTTCTGCTGGGGAAGAAACCGCTAATAAACTCTAAGTTTGCCCAGCTGAAACAGGCAGAACCCGGCAATAATCGGCAATAATCGGCAATAATCTTTTTGCAGTGTCCCAGCAGAAACACGCTCTTAGTAACCGCACCACTTTAATACAGTGGCGTAACCAGCGGGGGTGGGGGGGGGGGGGGGGGGGGGGGGGGGAACCCTTGCCCCCCCGCTTGCCCCCCCAAATGAAATCAAGTACGGCTGTAAATGAAATTTACAAACAAAGTACACACCAAACCCCCCCCCCCCCCCCCAATAATGACATCGTACGCACTCTAAATGGGAAATAGCGCCATAACCATGATAACAGTATACTCGCACCCCTTTGAAAATGCGTGATTTAAACATAATCTATGTCGTTTCCCTTCCCCGCACCCCTTTGAAAATGTTTCAATTACACATTCCCAGCGTCGCTTCTCTTTCGCAAACTTTTGAGATGTGATTTTTTGACATAAAGCAGCAATGTGCAACGCATTCTTATCACCCGCACCCCTTTGAAAATGTTTAAATTACACACCATTCAACATCCCTATTCTTTCTCCCAACTCTTGAGACATGATATTTTGAAATAGGCGAGAGTGCAACGCACTCTAAATGGGCATACAGCGCCATAACAGTACTCGCACCCCTTTCAAAATGCCTGATTTAAACACAATCTATGTCGATCACCTTTCCCGCACCCCTTTGAAATGGTTTCAATTACACATTCCCAGCATCGCTTCTCTTTCGCAAACTTTTGAGATGTGATTTTTTGACATACAACAGTAATGTGCAACGCATTCTTATCAACCGCACCCCTTTGAAAATGTTTAAATTACACATCATTCAACATCCCTATTCTTTCTCCCAACTCTTGAGACATGACATTTTGAAATAGGCGAGAGTGCAACGCACTCTAAATGGGAAATAGCGCCATAACCATGATAACAGTATACTCGCACCCCTTTGAAAATGCGTGATTTAAACATAATCTATGTCGTTTCCCTTCCCCGCACCCCTTTGAAAATGTTTCAATTACACCTTCCCAGCATCGCTTCTCTTTCGCAAAACTTTTGAGATGTGATTTTTTTGACATACAATAGTAATGTGCAACGCATTCTTATCACCCGCACCCCTTTGAAAATGTTTAAATTACACATCATTCAACATCCCAATTCTTTCCCCCAACTCTTGAGACATGATGTTTTGAAATAGGCGAGAGTGCAACGCACACTAAATGGGAAATAGCGCCATAACCATGATAACAGTATACTCGCACCCCTTTGAAAATGCGTGATTTAAACATAATCTATGTCGTTTTCCCTTCCCCGCACCCCTTTGAAAATGTTTCAATTACACCTTCCCAGCATCGCTTCTCTTTCGCAAACTTTTGAGATGTGATTTTTTGACATAAATCAGCAATGTGCAACGCATTCTTATCACCCGCACCCCTTTGAAAATGTTTAAATTGCACATCATTCAACATCCCTATTCTTTCTCCCAACTCTTGAGACATGATATTTTGAAATAGGTGAGAATGCAACGCACTCTAAATGGGAAAATAGAGCCATAACAGTACTCGCACCCCTTTGAAAATGCGTGATTTAAACATAATCTATGTCGTTTCCCTTCCCCGCACCCCTTTGAAAATGTTTCAATTACACATTCCCAGCATCCGCTTCTCTTTCGCAAACTTTTGAGATGTGATTTTTTTGGACATACAACAGTAATGTGCAACGCATTCTTATCAACCGCACCCCTTTGAAATTTTTTAGATTACACATCATTCAACATCCCTATTCTTTCTCCCATCTCTTGAGACATGACATTTTGAAATAGGCGAGAGTGCAACGCACTCTAAATGGGAAATAGCGCCATAACCATGATAACAGCATACTCGCACCCCTTTGAAAATGCGTGATTTAAACATAATCTATGTCGTTTCCCTTCCCCGCACCCTTTGAAAATGTTTCAATTATACATTCCCAGCATCGCTTCTCTTTCGCAAACTTTTGAGATGTGATTTTTTTGACATAAATCAGCAATGTGCAACGCATTCTTATCACCCGCACCCCTTTGAAAATGTTTAAGTTACACACCATTCAACATCCCTATTCTTTCTCCCAACTCTGAGACATGATATTTTGAAATAGGCGAGAGTGCAACGCACTCTAAATGGGAAAATAGCGCCATAACAGTACTCGCACCCCTTTGAAAATGCGTGATTTAAACATAATCTATGTCGTTTCCCTTCCCCGCACCCCTTTGAAAATGTTTCAATTACACATTCCCAGCATCGCTTCTCTTTCGCAAACTTTTGAGATGTGATTTTTTGACATAAATCAACATTGTGCAACGCATTCTTATCACCCGCACCCCTTTGAAAATGTTTAAGTTACACACCATTCAACATCCCTATTCTTTCTCCCAACTCTTGAGACATGATATTTTGAAATAGGCGAGAGTGCAACGCACTCTAAATGGGAATATAGCGCCATAACAGTACTCGCACCCCTTTCAAAATGCCTGATTTAAACATAATCTATGTCGATCACCTTTCCCGCACCCCTTTGAAAATGTTTCAATTACACATTCCCAGCATCGCTTCTCTTTCGCAAACTTTTGAGATGTGATTTTTTGACATAAATCAACAATGTACAACGCATTCTTATCACCCGCACCCCTTTGAAAATGTTTAAGTTACACACCATTCAACATCCCTATTCTTTCTCCCAACTCTTGAGACATGATATTTTGAAATAGGCGAGAGTGCAACGCACTCTAAATGGGAAATAGCGCCATAACCATGATAACAGTATACTCGCACCCCTTTGAAAATGCGTGATTTAAACATAATCTATGTCGTTTCCCTTCCCCGCACCCTTTGAAAATGTTTCAATTATACATTCCCAGCATCGCTTCTCTTTCGCAAACTTTTGAGATGTGATTTTTTGACATAAATCAGCAATGTGCAACGCATTCTTATCACCTGCACCCCTTTGAAAATGTTTAAGTTACACACCATTCAACATCCCTATTCTTTCTCCCAACTCTTGAGACATGACATTTTGAAATAGGCGAGAGTGCAACGCACTCTAAATGGGAAATAGCGCCATAACCATGATAACAGTATACTCGCACCCCTTTGAAAATGCGTGATTTTAAACATAATCTATGTCGTTTCCCTTCCCCGCACCAACTCGTGTTATGGTACATATGATGGCTTGGAGGTAAATTTACTAAAGTTTAATACCGTAAAGTGAACATTTTCGCGTGTATAATTTTTCGCGATTATTTGCACACTTTGAACAATTTACGAATTTGAGCTTTTGCCCTTTGCCGCCCCCCCCCCCCCCCCCCCCACCACCACCACCACCCCCTGATAATAAGTGACTCTGGCTACGCTTCTGCACTCCAATCTAGAAATTTCTTTTTCCTTAAACTTCTACCTCTACCCTGGATCTTATGTTATGGTTTGAAGGTAAATTTACCCACGTTTAATACTATAGGGGTGAACATTTTTGCGTGTATACATTTTTCGCGCTTGGCACATTTTGAACAATTTCGTTTTTATTTTATTTTTGCGATTTTGAGCTTCCTTACATAGACCTACATACACAATGAATATATTTGCGCGCCTTTATTTGCGTGTTTGCTGAGATTTAGCACGAAAAGCGCAAAAATAAATGTAGCGCGAAAAAGAACACGTTGACACTTTCTGGAATCACAACAAAAACCATGAATAAACACATAACACTGCTCGCCAGAGCTATAATGTAGAACAGTAGTCTATGGTCACTATGCATAGTATACACTCTATCAAGGACAGTTTGCGTGAACTGTCAAACATCATTATATTAATACAGATCGGGTGGCAGGGGCATACAAAACCAGCAGCGAAAAGATTTAAATCTTAAATACTTAATTGGGCTCATGGTGACTTTTATTTGTGAACCGGTGAGGCGATCCACAGAATCAATGGATGAGAATCAGACAAATTTGCTTGGAAACAACTCCTAATGCCGATTATGTTGACCTTGCATTTCCGTTACGGTAAATTCGAAGGAGCGTAAATCTAGAAACACGTTTATTAATTAATCGTTTAAAAACACTAGTGTATGTATAATAACCTGGTCGTCTTATATGGCTCATTCCATGAAGTTGGGGCATTTGTTAAAATAGCAGAATTTGGTACTTTAGGCAGCTTATAAACTGTTTTACTCTATGTGTATATCAAAAAAAATTAGTGTCCAAAACAGTACTAGGTTATAGTATTGAGCCATGAAAAAAAAATTAAAAATCGACCCTTCCTTGAAGAAAATAAAAATTAAAAATGAGGTGGTGTCCAAGACCAATTTTGCTAAAAAACGTGACATGGAAAACACAACAATTAATATGAGTTTTATGTAAGCAAAACTATCATAGAATTGCTTGGAAACCGATTTGATTAATAAAAGATACATGTATTCATAGTTTACTGACCAAAACACCTCGTCACGCTGGACTGATTTTTCACCCAAGCAACATGAAAATTGCCTTTCCGATGCTACGCACGGTGTCCACAAAATATACACGTGTAGCATCGGGAGTTTTCATTGCTGAATGGGGGTAGTTCTCTATCATACATTTTTTAATTATTTTCCAAAATTAAGAGCATTTATCAATTGAAAACTATTGCAAATGAGAATAAATTTCATGAAGACCATTCTATATATTCATGAAAAAGTATACCGTGCCGTGTGCATGGTGTCCTAACCATAAAATGTAGCATCGTGATAAACATCCAATGCAATTTGTGGGAATCCCCCCCTGGAGATAAATAAAACATTCCATATTTCTTTTTGTAAGGATAGAGGTCAATAGCTATCAGGTTTGTTTGGAATTTGCCACACGTGGACTAGTTTTATCAAGGTTTCAGTCGCTGGTGTCCCGTTGTAGCATCGGGACTTTTATGTAGCATCAAAATGTAAACATTGGATAGTTTTGTGAATGGTAAGTGCGATTGTAATTATTTCTTAATGTTGCTTGTATGTCTGTATTTATTAATGCATTTTTATTGAAAGGGAAACACTGAATCAGAATTTCTTTTCATGTTATGATATTAATTTTGAGTCACGGACGTCATAATAATTTGGCGTCCATGTAGCATCGGGCATAGCATGGGCAATATTTTGCATTGGGTATCGTTATAGTTCGTTGAAATTGTAATTTTTTTGTAGAATCACATCATTAATAAACTTTGAAGTTAATAATGAATTAGTTTTTGCTCTTTTAATGCTAATAATATAGCTTACCAATACGATGCTACATGGACACCATGTCCATGTAGCATTTCATAAAATTTGCCTAATTAGACTAAAACAATTACCCCATTCGAAATTATCCATCACCCAAAACATTCAAAACATTGCCTACATTTTACTACACTTTACAGAAAAAAGGCATATTATGAGAGATGTATATCTAATGAAATATATTAATACACAATGCTACATGGACACCATTTCCATTAGCATTTCACTGAATTCACAATAAACATTCCCTTATTTTAGTTTTATTTACTATAAATAAAACAAATAATTGTAAATCATTTAAGTTCTCAATCCTTTGCTATTCTTTTTCATGTTAAATGAATAATAAATAAAATACTCCAGAATGATTTTAATATAAATATTTTCCTGCAACACAAAAAGTGCAACATGAATAAATAATCTACTCCAATATCAATACACAATGTTCCATGAAGATACTAAGCCATAGGGTTTATTTTGTTTTGCTTTGCAGGTTCTTGACATTAATTCAGAAGACAGTTCTATCGTCCTGGAATTTATGGAGATAAAGACAAGGAACCCATCATTTTCAAAAACTAGTATCTTTCCAAAGAAATCCATCATGGCAATTAAATTATTTTTTTGCAAACTGACTTTTTAAGTGATCAAACTTTTCAATTATCTTTATCAATAATAGAGGATGATTCAATCAGAAACGAGCAAAGAGACTAAGATCACAAAGGGTACTTTAAGAACAACACTGCATGAAGTTTGTTTCAGTGGACATCTTAAGTTTCTTTGATCAATGGTGTATTGTTATTGTGTAATTGTAAGAAATGGTGTATGTGTATCATAGGTAAGTATGTTTTATGCTTCAGGTAATTTGTAGTTTTACAATCCATGTTATTAATTTTATCGTGTGCTTATAACATAAAAAGTTAACATCATAGTACATCCTCTCTATTGATCTGAAAAAGATGCACCTGTTCAAGCTGTTCCAAATATTTTAGGGCACGGTGTCCATGTAGCATCGTAATACTTAAGTACACAGAAAAGGTAAATTTTACATGAACAGTGTTTAGATAAATTTCAAGCAATTCACTCTGTGTATCTACTTGATATGATGAACAAGTAGACAAACCATTCACACTTAAATAATTGTAACAGTATGAATAGTCTTATTATTAACAATGTTACAAGACGCGGTGTCCATGTAGCATCGGTAGTGCATTTTATAACATTATACAGGTAAATAATACTTCATATACTTACTTTATGACTATAATGTAATCAATGGGCATGGTTTATAGAGTACTTTACATCAAACAAATATTGATATGTACTTTATTTAAATTCATTATACAAATTGCAAAATAAAGAGTCACTTTTCAATGAGTTTTTACATAAAACAGTTAATCTACGATGTCTTGTTTGTTAAGTTATGTTCAACCTAGACAAATCTGGTTTCTTTTCATGCATTTGTGGTTCCAAGTTAGTTAATTGAGGTATAGAAACTTGGCCCACATCTTAAGCTAATTTATTAGAAAATGATATGGAAATGGGAAATGGTGTCCATGTAGCATCAGGATTTTTGGAAATGTCATCCAACTGTTGAACATGTGCGGTTATTTTACACCAAATGTTACATTAAAATAAAAAGTTCTACATTGGACTTTGGTAAATGTAGAACCTAAAAAAGAAGAAAGAGTTGGAAAATATCCATTTTGAAAATTTCACTTGGATGTCACATAATATGCCCCAACTTCATGGAATGAGCCATATATCAACCAATATACATGAATATACATTCTTATGTGGTTTTGGATGTCAGCAGGCAATTTGATTGGTTTTGGGCTGATTTTCAGCCGACACGCCCATACATTATGAGACAGGTCATGTGTTATAAGCTCGCCTCCTTTCGCGTTACACACGGATTTTGGCTTTCACGACATGATTTTAACTTTACACATTTATATTTGCTTGTATACCCCCCTGAGGTAGTAAAAGTATACATTTTCTGAAGGGAAATTGCATGAGGAAACCAAATATGCCATTGGAATTATAGTACGACCATGAACTAAAATGGTATGATCGGAAATGTTCGGAAAAATATCAGAGTTTTTAATTTTTAATTTGAGATCCATATCTTTTTTATACCTACCCCTATCATTATTTACTATACATATTTGAATTCCTCATGAAATTACCCATTAGATGATATATAATTGTCAAAGTTACTACGTCGGTATGGTAATTATACCGGCTAGTGAATATCTCCAATTTTTATTTTATATATTTTTAGAATTTTTAAAAATATTTGTTTAATGATGAACCCTTCCCTAATATAAACTGCATTTCTGAATTCCTCTAGTTACAAGCTTTCCAAAAATGTATACTTTTGCTATCATAGGTTGAAAACTTTTTCTGTTATAGTCATTTTTATAAATCCGGTAAATTGAGGCTGATTATTCATGTTTACTGTGTAGCGAATAGGAAGAAAGCTGATGTTCATGGTCTTATCCATAATTAATTAGTTGTTACAAATAGTTGACAAGTCTGTTGAACCACATACTTAAAGACTACTAATTGTCCTTTAAAATGGGACCAGAATGGTGTTTGTAACATTAGGAGATGACTAGTTATTGTAAAAAGAACAAAACATGGGATTATCCCCATTGAGTTTGTACAGGCGGCACCCCTTCCAGACACACCCCTTCCAGCACCACCCCTGGTCCCCAAACATCAAACAGCTGTATCTCCCATTCTGTATTAGCTATACCAATGCCATTTTGCAGGCAGATAGCTTGTTATTAGGGCTTTAAAATGATACCAAATTTGTTGAGATAGCTTTTGTGGTTTTAAAAATATTTGAGGAAAATGACAGCATGAAACTAAAAAATGTAACGGCACCACCCTATTGGGAGGCGAGTTCATAACGCGTGACCGACAATGGTTTATAGTTAAGGCGGGGCTTAATTCATTCGAAAAATAATACGTTCAGTAGTGCGTATGATTATCGCGTTAGCGTGCCCCACACAAAGTCGCCGGCATATGCGTTGTGCGTATAACGCAGCATTGCCATCTGCGCGTGTGCTTAAAAGAACGATATTAATTCAAAGCAGGAAGTTGGTAAAAATCTCGCTGGATTCGCCGATTTTATAACGGGGGACATTTGTTGTTGTTTGATTGAAATAAATCTCACAAACTGCGTTATGTTAGGATAAAAGATCAAAATAACCAATAAACTAAATAAGAATGAGAATAAAGTATAGTTCTTAGCTGTTTTGCTATATACTATGGTCTTATAATGTATAGGCTGTACCATATTTGGAGTCGTGTATGGTCATAGCAAAACAGCTAAGAACTATACTTTATTCTCTAAATCTATGGTGGTAGTACGTGTGTATGTGGTGTGGGGTGGTTGGGGATGTGTGGGATTGGGGTAATTGTGGTCTTTCGGGTGGAATGTGTGTCGTATGTAGGGGTTGGGCTTGGTTTTATGATATCAATTTGTTAAATCATTGTTTTTAAAATCTATTATTGTATCTTGCATTTTAATGTATCTTGTAATTTGTAATATTGTGCCAATTCAGCCGGATGGCTGCGATGACAATAAACTACACCATGAATAAATAAATAAATTCATTGTAGCTCTGATTCGAATTAATGCTACAATTAGTACAATATTAACTGATATTAATATCGCTATCATTTTCCATACCACCAATTATCAGCACTGGTAAGCCGTCGATAAATAAAATATCGCTTTTCGAAGTGTATGATAGATAATTCATTTGCTTAATAATCGCTCTCGTGCCTATCGGCGCTCAAGGGCCGAGCACGAATGCAATCGAGCGATTATCAATAACCATGGCAAGTAATAAGATTATTAATGCCATGCAATAACGAATGCACTGTTGTAGCTCATCAATTATCCTTATCATACAGCGTGTCCCATAAAACTGGGTCCAAAAACCGGAAAGCCTTTAAACCATAGCTGCTTTATATTTAAGGATATGAAAGTAAATTTGTTTGACCTTAATTTGTGAAATTGAGAGACCAATCCGATTTTGGAAATACAAAGATTTGAATAGAGCGTGGTCAGAATCCGTTTGTCCCGATTTGAGCAATTTACCACCCTGCGTTGCGCTTGCATCTGTGCGTTGTGAGCAAGTGTTCCCTGCATAGAGTTTATTCTCCAAAGCAACTTATGCTTGGTCAAACCATGTTCATTTAAAGTTGGGCAATTATCGAAGCAGGCTGACGATATTTAAAAAAGTACTACTGTTGTGTTGTTGTTGCTTATTGCAATTATAATTATCCAAACTGTATTATGAAATAGCATCAGCAACCATTTTTATATTGGTCGATAATATCAGTTCTGGTTTAAAGTTTCGACAAAAGAATCATCACATTTTATGAAAATTTCCACATTTTATTAGATAACCTAACCTTTCATTATGATGAAGTGGAAACTCGCTCACACAAAGTCTGATGGCACAAAATTCCTCCAAACACAAAGTTTTTTTTTCTTCTTTTCGAGACCCATATAATAGATAAAATACAATAAAAATAGCCTGATGACACAAAATTCATGACAACACAAATTAAAATAAAAAAGGCCCACAACTTTGTGTTTGCGAGATTCGACTTAATCAAGATATTAACTCCTCAAAAAGAGTGTCTGATATTTCTCCTTTAATTGCATATACTTCATGTTTTGTTATGTCCATATTGTGTTGCATATCAATGGAAAGCTGGTGTATTCATATTTTCAATGATACCCAAATTTGTAAAAATCACTTGTTTCAGTGGTCAGCCACTTGCTTAATACTTTCCACGCGGCTATTAGTTTTACCATTATACAAAACAGATCTTTCATAAATCATTCCCTAATTTTCAAAGTCTTATCTCAAGAATTAATAAACTAAGGCCCAAATAAATGTTATGTTGTCCTCGACCGCCCATTCGTCAGATTTAGGTGCCGCTCCGATTTTTTTTTCCAGATTTTTTTCAGATCTTTTCCACGGTTTTTCGGGTTTTTTAAAAACAGTTTAAGTGACATTGAATATTAAATCAAATGTTTATAACATATATGTGCGACTCTTAGAGTGATTACAACTTCTTGTTGGCTGAACTTTTAGCTTCCGCTGGTATAAGAAAATTAAAAAAAAATTAAAATTAAAAAATTAAAAATAAATCCGCCCGCCCTCCCCTCTACTCTGAAAACTGTGGAGGACAACATTATTTTTTGGCCTAATACTAGGCATATTTTTACTTATTCTAATGCATTTCTTATGGTGACTCCAAAAATGTAACTGTAGTCTCCGGTCTCCTGCCACATGGAAAGTGTTAAGAATATATGGAGGTCACAATCTAAATGTGCCAAAATCACCACCATTTTGTCCTCAAAAGTCAACGGAATATCTCTCTTCACTGTAGTTTTCAATATAACACTTCATTGAACAAATAGTGGTGAATTTGGGATATTGAAATTGAGAGCTTCACACATTCTCAGGTGGCCAAGTACTAATCTAGTGACTGCTACAAATACAGTATCGGAAAGATGAACACATCAGTTTTCCGTTGATTTGTAATGTAAAATAATGTATATTTCACGAAACATTAAAAACAAAAATTGTGCATGAAAAAAGAAAACAATTTCCGCACACTTTTTGATGAGTTTAAGATTTAAAAGTATATAATACATCTTGTCAATGTTAAATACTAAGATCGTGCTGCTTTAATTTTACACAATGTACAATGAATACATTTAATTATTTCATATTCCAATTTAAATTGGAAAAATCTCCTGAATCGATTAAAATTACTTGGTACAAAGTGAGTCAAAATATCCAGGTCCATTTTTGTTTCAAACATCAGTATAAAATACTTCTTAGTTAAAATGTATCAATCTTTTAATTGAATAAAAGTTGTATGACATTATACAATCGCATGTCACAACTATTATTGTATTAACAAAAAGGTAAAATATGTTGAGTGTTCCACGGTTTCAAAGTTTCAAAGTAGCCAGATTGTTTAGATTGCAGTATTAGTCATACACAAACCGCTCCCATACAAATCTTACTTATATTGTAATCTTTAATCCTTGCTTTATAAAACAATATTGCTGGTTGAATATAAAACAAAGCACCACAGTGCAAACCAAACATATTCATAATAAGTAGAAATAACATACTCCTAACAATCTTGGTTAATAATAATATGACATTTATTTATCATTTTATAGACTACACGATGTTTTCATAGTGATTCTCTTGAACAAGTTGAATTTCACCACTTTAAGGCAAATGTACAAATCTCCCGCTAGGAATAACCAAATTGAACAAAATAAATGAGGTTTAATACTACTACTACCTGCCATGGTTATAGCTAACATTATAATGGTCTTGTTATTCATTTCTATTTTTGTATTGGTTTAAAAAATCAATGAAATCTGGACCTGAATATTTGGATTTGCCTTGTATAACAAATAATAAACTTTAAAAAGAAATACTATGGCATGTTTCATTTCATACAATTGACAAAATTTATACACAATTATTAAAAGAATAATCACTCCAAAAATCAATTAAAATTACATAATATAATTCCCCACATGTCTATAAAAATGTAAAGTATAATAAAAGCACACAATATTTCCTATTATTATATCCATATTGTCTCTCGTTCATTCTCTTTGTCTTTCATGTGTAAGGTATATTCCCATTATACTTCAGATCCACCACAGAGTGTTGTGGTTTGCATTTTTTCGTTCAAAACAATATCCCTTGTTGTAATGCAATCATGCAAATAACCTGGAATTCTACATTTTACAACCAAAGTTGTTTAACATACTGCCACACTGGGATTCAAACCAGGTACCTTAACCCCCTGGGGTCTACCTGTCTATCTTACAGTGGTTCTGATTGGTTTATTGCAAGATGCAGCTTGTAAAATATTTCACTCCAATCTTTATCAGGGATACAATTATTCTAACACTGTCTCTGATTGGTGCAATAAATGATCTATCTTTCTGACCAATCGGCCGGTAGTTCTCAGGGGGTTAAGCTTATGAGAACTATGCTCTCATCACTAGACCATGAGGAGTTGGCTGACAGGGTTGTAATGTTAATATTATTATGATTAACTTTTACAGAATAAAGTCTAATTGTTTTTGGAAAATGTTTGAAAATTTACCGAAATGCAAAAATACAGACACGTCTGATATAGGTCGTCCGTTAAAAGGTAACAGAGCCTCCTCGGTAATGAGAATCAATAATGATCACAAATGAACATGACTTCATTAACACATGTGAAAGTTTGTTTGCAATTGGATTTACTTCCAATCGGTCTTAGTATTTTTGGATGCTTTCAGCTTATTTCACAACTTGATCTCAACTGACCTTTGACCTTGATATGTGACATTTGACCTCATTGACATATGAAGGCTCCCATGTTGCATCTTTGTACCAAGTAAAGTCGTTAATGGACTTTGTATTTTTAAAAAATTAGAGAAAATCAGAAGGTTTATACAAAATGTTTGACGGACTGACTGACACACAGACAGAAAGACAGACACACAAAGGATACAGCCATAAGGTCTCTTCTACGGACGACCTAAAAACATAATTAAAGAACCACCAAAATAAAAAAAGCCCATCCGACCATGAAGCTAGATAGTCTTCTAGCTTCATGATCCAACCAACAATACCTCAGACAGAGGTCAGCCCTCACCTGTAGAAAAGGTGGGTTCTTTATCACATTATTGTGTTTTAGTATTGAAGACATCAATAAAATGAGGATGCTACATACAGGGTGTCTCAACAGTTTAGATACCTTTTTTAACGAAATGTTTGGGACACCATGTACTAGTTGTAAATGCAGCTTGCTCCAATGGAAACTGAACAAAATATGGCACTGGCCAGCAATCGGTACCAGACTTGGGTAAGACATAAGTGTTCCTTCCTGAGGTAAATCCCATTTCAAAACGCCATATATGTGACCCCTCACGTTGAAACAGACCAGTTGTTGCCATCGGCAAAACATTACTTGCACAAAATAGTAAAAGATGAGAAATAACAAGTTTAAACAACAACAAAATTGTATTTACATCATAAGCTGCATAAAATGTGTGTACCAAATCCGATTTCAATACAATTCATTTCTTTTGATGTCATTGGTCAAATATAATTATTCAAAGTCTCTAAAAGTATGACAATCTCAGTACGATTTCTATAAGGTGTCATTTAAAAGCTATAACAATTTAGTAAGTTTTCATTAGAAAGATTATAAATAGCTTCATTAAATCTAAATTTTCACATCTGGCTACAATTGGTCTGTTTGATGTCATTGGTCAAATATTATAAATATTGTAAGTCTCTAAATGTAGTACAATATCTCAGCTGCCTCCATTCTTTGGTAAAAGGAAATGTGTGAGTTTCTCATATACTAAAAACGTGATACAGCAAGCAGGAGTCACCCGTAATATATTTGGCCATAATCCCTTGTAAAAACCTCTCCAACTCTCGCCCCTGAAATGACAATACGATAAAAAATAATGAGTTGGGGCTGCAACATCATAGACTCTATTTGGTAGACAGATTTCCTATTGTATACATGTTTAAGATATTGCTCTGTTTTATTCCCTCTAAATAAGGCCTAAAAAAGACATTTGTTTGCCCAAACACGACCGACCCATAAAATCTCAGAACACCCACGCCATTTTTTTTCTTCTATTTTTAAAATTTTAAATAATGTTTTATGTTGAAAAATATATGTATTAAATGATATTTTCATCTTAATTTGCCAAACTAATCAACAAAATGCCCTGTCATTTACTTATTCCCACCCTTTAAAACACCAAGGAGATGCAAATCCAAGATCTCTACCACTATCTATAGTTCAGTCGGTTCCGAATTGGCAAAACCTGTTTACAGCAGTAAATGAATTCAGAAGAGCGCTGCGCGTAAAACACTACCATGGTGTAATATGGCGCGAAATGTTGCAGTGTCATTGAATGCGTGACGCTTGCCTATGCCAAAATCGTGCTTATACGCTTGGATTACTTTTGCACGCAGATAAATAAAAAACGGATATTTCTCACCAATTTGGAACTGATTGAACTATAGTGAAAAACAGAACATGTCAGACCATCCAGCATGGTCTGAAGGTTTGTACTACAGGCTGCCAGCTGCACTATTAAAACAAAATACATGTATTAGCCCGAACCAGCCAGGCAATGTTTTTACGGTGTGGAAACCAGGGGAGGGGGACAAAGTATAATTTTTTAACCAAATAATCGCTGCAAAACCCCTGGGATTCGACCCCTGGACCCTCCGATCACCGCGCTGCATCCCTAACCACTTGGCGAACCTGCCAACGCTCACCCAGGCAGTGATTTCGTACACACATATCAGCTTGGTTGATGAAGTCATCGAATCGAATGCTGTAGAATGCATGTGGATAATGTTTTTTGCCGTAGTGAATCGTAGTGTAGGAAGGTTAGGGTTTTAAAGAACATTAAAGTGTATTAAAATCAACTTGTTTAGTCTTTTTCTTCTCTTAAAGTGTATATAGCAACAACAACAACAACAACAAAAGGGGAAAAAAAGGTAATCAACCTACTGACCCACTTTTTCAACTCTTATTCTTGGGCATACACACCTTCTATTTTTAGGCATAAGGCCATGCCGTCACCCTAGTCGTATGACTTCAATTATATCATTCCCTTACCTATATGTTTTCTGAATTGCATCTATGACACCATCATAACTTCTATGCTGGTCCTGTAATCTGGACCGTACCACTTGGTAAGGGTATGTTGTTACGACAGCAAAGGTCTTAGATAAAGCTGCAAATGTGATGTAAGTTAGAGCACCCTGCGGATTCAAGCAATGTGAAGAAATAAGGGTATTAACACTATCCACGTGGCAAGCGTCTGCAGTTGAGTTATTCCTTAATAGAGAACAGTCAATATTTGTTGTGTTATGCATACCAAGATTGTTTTGAGCTGGTCTATAGAAATATAAGATGATATTTACAATGGTTTTTAACTCTGTTAAGATTGAACCTGTTGGGAAAAGTTGGAAATTATGAATCAAATAATTTACTTTAATATAAGGATAAAAAAATAACTTACTAGTTGTCCACCATTTGGTAATCCCATGTAACTATTATAGCCTTTCTTAAGTTCTTCATACGCCATAAATTGTAAAGCTCCATGTGATACGCCAAACAAACCCGGTATTAAGCCCTGTAAAGTAATCATAATAAAGAACTTGATGTCATTCATGTATACGTAATAGTTCACTCTAAGATGGATTTGGTAACTATGTGGGTGGTAGTTTTACCTACTGATTTTCATGCACCATGCAAGAGAAGCACTCTTCACCATTTATCATTATCAAATTAGCTGCATTGCATGCATAATTCAAAATAAATCATAAATTCAAAATAACATAGATTTATGTCTAGAGTATTCAATATGGCCTTTTTTCTTTATTATTGTTGAGAAAACCTTAGGCCTGATGAACATACAAAGCATTATATTGTATAAACCTGTGACTCCTTCTAGATGTTATGCAGCGCATTCATCATGCCTTTGTTTTACTATTGTTGTAAATTAGACCTGGTGAACATACCTTATATAAACCTCTAACCCCTTCAAATCTGTAGATTTTATGCAGCGCATCCAGCATGCCTTTGTATCTAGTAGACTTGCTATTACTGCTCTTGCTAACGTCTTCGTATTGTAGACATAATCTCGTCTTTGTCACCCATATAGGATTGGTAATCAGTAGCGTCATAACACCTGAAATGAAAGGGGTAAATTTTAAAGGGTCGTGATTCTGATGGATCATTAGGTTTCGCAATCCTGAAGGGTTATATATCATCTGAATTGGGCTGCGTAAAGGGTACTAGCTAGCGTTAGGTTTACGGTTCAGAATCATGACATTTGCTCAGTGGAAAAATGACCTTATCTTTAATTTGGAATTACAATTACAACCCTTATGCTAAATTTGGTATATAACTAGGCATCGTAATGAACATATTGGGAAAAACATCAGAAACATGAAAAACATGAACAACTGCATGAAATTGGGCTAAAAGGTCAAAACGGGCTAAAATTAAAAGAAAGGGTGGACATTTTACACAAGAAACAAGATGAATTCAGGTTTAAGATTAAACCTTCTCACGCCTGTATAAAACACTTTTGCAACCACACCCTGCATATATAAAAGTATACTAAACTTATAAAACCCTCACACTTCATCAGACAACTTACTAGTTGATGATTTGGGTTCTGTGATGGTTGTAGATTGAGGTATTCTAAATCGTCATCTATCTTTGGGTCAGTTGCTTGATAAAGTGTGACGGCATTACTCTAAACTTTAGCAAAACATTTACATAAAATGTCGGTATTCAACTTGTTTCATTTTTCTCAGTACAGGTGACATAGTGGCATTATAAGGTATAATAATTTGTCAGGCGGGGTAAAATCCTGGTTAAGGGAAACTATCCCTGTCAAAAAAAACATATTTTAGGTGATGAAAAAAACCTGTTCTATGGGCCGGATAGACCCATTTTCCCTCCTGATTTTCAACAACAAAATGGTGTTGCAAATTTTGAATTATGAATTATGTCTTTTTTTAACATAATTTCAACAACTGTTGAAGTTCACCAACAATGTTCACAAAAAATGTGATGAACAAAACAACAACAACAAAAACCGCCCAACCGACAAACCCTACTTGAGGTTTGTTTGCCTGTAGAACTGGGTTTTTATTTTTGTTGCTTTATTTTTTCGTTTTTAATTCTTCTGCCGCAACAAAAGACACCAGGGCGATCAGTCTATCCCCTGAACCTCCTGATCTTTAGCCACTGATCATAACAGCAACTTTAGAGGCTGTGGTAGCCTAACAAGCTATGTCCTGCTGAATGGTATCTCAAATTTATCCTAGGGAAGCTCTTTCTTACATGACATTGACAGCACACGGAACATACCTGCTTGTGAAGCGGCTAGCATGTGATGTCCAGGTCCTAATGGTTCTGTTTTACCATCTTGCATGTATGCCTTCAATGCATTGTAACTGTAAAGAAAAATAATGTCGAGTGATTAGATGGGTCAGGAAAATATTGATCTCTCCTATAGTTTTATCATCTAGAACTTGGTGATGCCTCCTTACAGCAGCGAATGAATACAGAAGGACATGGGTGTTCATTGTGCATCATATGCCTAACGCATGGGTGCTGCCTAAACCGTGCACGTTTGTCCCAAATTGCATGCATACACTTGCAGTGTTTTCACTCACCCTAAAGGGTGAAATACCTTTCATATTTGATTTTCACCCTTGAAATATATGTTCTCAAGAGTGAAAACTGAAAAATATTGAAAATGTCATTGTTTTACTGCCTAAAACACTGCGCTAGCATACAGTTTTGACCATCATTTTTGTTTTTCACCCTCGAGAAATTAACCCAGGGAAATTGCTGCACTTGCATCACTTTTATATATGGGGAGAGATAAAAACCGAATATTTCTTGCCAATTTGGAATTGATTATATTACAGCAGAGCTTTTATTTCAAACATCTACAAAACATGGAAGTACCAATATTGTAGAAACACTAAGGGCCGTATTCTCGTAATAAAGACGGTTTTAGCTTAAAACAGTGTTTAACTAAACACGTGTCTAACTTAAACGTGAGTTTATCCTTTAAATGATGTGTTTAACAATAACACGATTTCAACTCTGCAAATCTCGTTCCCAGAGTGGTCCTTCGTAGATTAGGTATTTAATTCATTGTGGCCCTAGTGGTTACAATAGATATCGACCGAATGCCTTAAAAGACTACACGGTCCGCACGTCAGCTTGCACTGGGCACGGTTGAGTGATCATTCAAGGCATACAGTTGGTACGCGAGTTTAGTTAAACACGCATTAAACTACCCCCTTACCCATGTTTAAAGTTAGACAAATTTCGGCGAGTTAGACACTTGTTTAAAAGTAAAACAAATGTATGAGAATTGCGTTTAGTTAAACGCTGTGTCTAAAGTCAAAGTTAGATGCGTGTTTTGCTTAAAACCGTGTTAACTACGTACAAGAATACAGCCCTAAATGTCTATCAGGTGGAACCTTAGGGTGGAATGGTTTGTATGATTTGAGGGCTTGGGTTGTCAAAGGATTTTAATTTGTAGAGCAAAAACTGCTTGATGAGCTTGCATTTTGAAATATTTCCCCAATTCTGTATGTACCGTAAACATATGGCATATAATTGCTACACATTTCCAAAATAGTGAAGCAAAACTAAAACAGAAGATTGAGGAGCAATTGCTACTGCTATAACCCCTGTTGGCAGATAACAGTCTTTTATTTTAAATTTCACAATAATAACTGGTTTATTTCTTATTGATCACTATGTATGTGAAAACTACACAGGCAGAGATTGATAAAATAAGTTGTTTATCATTTTATTGATGGATGATTCTCTATGAAGTTCAAATTGTTTCTTTGAAAATATGATTGAATTGAAACCGATTACTGCTTAACAAAGCAGCCAGGGGTACATATTTTTGAAAAGTTGTCAGTTTTTTCCCTCAGTTTCTTCCCAATTACAAAATATCATTGTTGTCACCTTTTTACCCAGCTTTCTATAAAGGAAGGCTTACACTTTATATAAAATAAAAAAAAGTGCAAGACAATCAATAGCCATCAACTCAAGCAATTTTAGTGCTGGGCTCTAATTTCCTGGCCAGGAGTATTACGATGTAAGCTTACTGAAATGATTGACCAAAAATTGATGTATTATGTGAACAAAACAGGAAAATACCATAAAATACCCAGTTTTACTTCCAAGTTCCTTACACACTAGTTAATATATCATATTTGTAAAGCTTATTTACTACAATTTGTGGTGAATTAGTGCCAGACGGAAGGGCACTCATTGACTGTGAGTGCCGGGCACAAATTACTAGTCCCTAGCTACAATCCTGTCTGTCATCCAGATCCATCAACACAATCCATCCAGATAATACTTACAAGAAGAAATAGAAACCCCATGAAAGCCCAGCACCCCAGGCATTTGGGGTGACGCCTTGGTACAGTCCTCTGTAACCATTCCGCTGAATGATACTGCGACATACATGAACAAATCCAGAATATGTGGGTCTTGCTTTCTGTCCATCACTCACTGTGAATAATATCAAAATATGCAAAGATAGATTATCACCCCAGTGAATTAAGCAAACAATTGAGTTAACTTTTCATTCTAAGAGTAAAAAAAATCGTTATGACATGGTTTACCAAGTTATTGAAAATCATGTTGGTTGGAAAGGTTATAGGCCTATGGGTACCTCTCAGAGGACTTGTCTGGAAGTAACTTTTCATGGTTGAGCATTAACCAAATTTCCTGTATCCAGTAATATGTATTTGAAATGATGTGAAGGTAAAATTAGTGAGAGCGATTTCATCGAATTGCTCAACAAGAAGCAACGTAATAACATTTTTCCTTTCCTTGAATTTTGGTATGTATTTTTATCTGTTGTTTCCATATTTTACTATCTTAGCCTGTTTTGTTAACCCTTAACCGTCCTACACACTACACCGCTAGCTGCTGGTACTGCACGATTCCCGGGATATCTCATGGCACAATCCGACAGGCTACTAAATGACAAAGAAAAACATGTTTATTGAGCTGACCAGTTTAATAGCGCAGTCGATAAGGTAGGTGTCCGACTTCCATGCACCAGGCCCAGGTTCGATCCTGACCCACGTGCAGACTAATTTTCAAAAAACAGTTGTCCAGTTTTTCTCGCCTTCCCAAACACTTTCGAGACTCAAGTTAATGTGTTCATTCAGGGTGCAACAATGCCAGGCATTCGCTAAATGTTTTTCCTTCATCATATACATTTTTAGAATTTATATTGTTTATAAAATTATAAAATAGAAATATTGATTACATTTACAGTACACTTGTTTGATTTGTCATACCAACACAGACAACTGAATTTTACAGGGTCAGCTGTGTCATACATTGTAGGAGTCATTATGGAAGAAGAATGTTGCACATCAATAATCATGATTATTGCTAAACATACATCATTTATAGTATACTTTAAATTAATAGCCTATACAAATGTAGCTACGAAATGAAGCACAGGCAGTCGACGTCGTAATCGGTTCAAAACACCAAAATGTACCTTACTTATAATACTGCCCCACCACGACAGAAGGAAGTATGGGACAAATTGAATTTGTTGATAATGATGAAATAACTATTTTTGTGGATTTTTCATATTTTTTCAAACAATTAATTACATTTGTTTTACTATTAAACAAACGTTATTAATTATTTAAAAATATATGAAAATCCACAAAAATAGACCTTTACTTACGGACTCTTTTGGTACCATCAAGGTTAATCTTTGGTCATGAATTCCAGAGTTTTAAAGGGTTTTGAATGACCCTAAAATGTTGATCCGCTGGCGTATTGGTCTGCAGTTCATGTCAAATAGACTTCTGGTTGCGCACCACACTAATTAATTCACTGTCCATTATATTATTTACGTACGGTACTGAATACAGCATACCCAGGACCCTAATTGTACAAATGTATGTAATGTGTCATATTAAGTGCTTTTTAAAGTAAAATATATAGAACAATTAGTATATTATTTTGAGATACGTAAACATAATTTGGTAATAGAGGGCGTCCTATTTTCAACCACTGACTGCTGTTTAAATGACTGAGAATTGACCTCATGGTGACCTCTCGAACGCATATTTTTCAATCATTTTCGCTGGGATTCTAAGGGCTGATTTTATATTGTTAATATATCATTTTCAGTAGCATTTAGGGTGCTGATAAAGTGATACTTTATGTAGGACTAATAACAGTACATAGCACACGCATGACCCAGGTAAGTTGATAGTAACATTCTAGAAATAGACAAACCAGAAGTCGACTCATATCATTCCAAGAGAGCTAGGATTCAGAGCTAATACAAATGATTTGCAAACATTAATCTTAATATATAGCTGATTTTAAAGCTTCCTTGTGCGTGGTTCATTCCAAGTTAGAGGCATATTGGAGGCTATTCCCACTTCCCAGTGCCTACAACATTGTATTGAATGTATTCATGAATTCAACAAGGCAGTAGAGGCAGCCTTCCTCAGTATTGTTCGGATAGGTGATTATAATAGGTGATTATTGTATCAAGCACTCTTCAGTATCGAGTACCATAATTGCAGAAGATCATGAAGTACACCCATAATTAAGGTAATACATGAATGATTGTCACACTGTCCCGCCGCTGTTCGGGTTAAGAGAATATTTGACCATGGAAATAAAGTTGTAAACCTCCATTAGGGACACGGTGTCATTTATTTTAATTAATTTACTTCAGAAGTCAAGATGAACATTAAAAATTGCCATTTTTGTTGTTTCTACGAACAAATAAACCAGCAAAACTAGATTAAAACAATGTTTTAAATATGCTGGAATACCACCCTTACGTAGCCATATAAAATGCTGGTTGCGGCTACCACGGCACTACCACTACCAGCATTTTTGAATCGACGTTTTGTTGTACAAAGAGGGCTGGTTTTTCTTAATCCTCATACATGTAATTGTAATACAATTGTAAAAATATACAAATCCCAGTTTTTATCATATATTTTTGTAATTGCGGGCGCTGCCTCCACCACATTCAAGTGTTGTTGATGAAGCCACGCGTGTCGATCCTTGAATAATTCAATTTGATCGGATACTACATGTACTAATCGATTTTATTTCCAAGGAATTGTTTACTTGATATTGAGGAGTGCTTGAGACGATAATAAAATAAGCTTAAAAATATAATATTTTTAATTTTTTTAGGAGTAGGCCTACCTTGTAAACGAATTTTAATCAGATCTAGTGGATGCAAAATGACTGTTGATAAAACGCCACCACTGACACCAGCTATAAGATGTTGGTATTTCAGTTGTTGGAATACGGCCAAAAGGCTCTTTTGAGCAGATTCAGTGGCCATTATTGCTTGCATAAATCGTCAGGCCGATCCTTGTACACGTTTCGCAATTGCATCACACAGTTTCAGCTTTTTGTCGTGTGCGGCTGCGCAGGGAAATTATAGAAAGCTCGGGATACACTGATTTTGAATGAGTTTTGGGAGTTTTAGCCCGTACGTACTATTTGTGGACAGATTGGTCAGAGTTGGTTTGTAAATGTAAAATAGAACAAAATCCACACAAAAAAATTAAAAGCAAAACATTAAATTTAAAATGTATATAATAATTCAAAATTAATGATCATAAATCAAAACTTGCACACAAAAAAAAAAAAAAAAAAAAATTAAAATCAACAAACAAATCTAAAAAAAAAATATAATAAAAATACTTGTTTCAAGTATAACAAGCCAACGAACGAAGGCTATTTGTTTATTTATTTTCCCAAATAAAAAAATGACACGAGCCTCGAGGGAGTGAGGCCTTTTGATAGTCCAAAATAACTACTGAAGTGAATTGACGTGTTAATGAAAACCGAGGTAGATGTGGGAATAAAGTCATTTATTTTTAAAGCATGTTAAGACATTATAAGTCACCTCTTTTTTTAAATTGTAAACACTTTGATTGTTTTAATTAGGATGCTGAAGTACAAAATGCTTCATTTTCGCTGGAAGGAAGGAAAAACTTTGAGTACACCTACGGCCTCAAATGACACAAGTGGCTGTTTACGTGAATATCAATATCAGTAGGCCTATTTCTGATCAACTAATGCAAAGTCTTGTAAGTTTGTATTGGATCAACGAAGTGTTTCAGTGCACAGAGCACGGTGAGCGGATGTGTTTCAGTGCACAGAGCACGGTGAGCGGATGAGAGACCCCCCCCCCCCCCCCCCCCCACCCAATAAATCTGCAAAACGCCAGTACCTCTTCCACCAGTAGCACAATTTGGGGCAGGAATCACCAACTTGCCTTACTTGAGTGACGAGCTGCCAATAAGGGGGTGTGGTGAGGGCGTTGCTCATATCCAGGCGGGTGCGGATTCAACGATATTCATACTAGATTTGCTAGAAAACATTGATCAACCACGGATACTTTTACTAGTACAATATCCGCTATAAAGCAATAATTTAAATGAAAATAGATAATAAACCAAATGAAGTGAATCGAGAATAAATACA
>CM069444.1:23749789-23862705 GCA_035610835.1 Ophiura sarsii
AATTACAAAAATATATGATAAAAACTGGGATTTGTACATTTTTACAATTGTATTACATGTATGAAATTACACCTATAAGAATTAAGAAAAATAAGCCCTCTTTGTACAACAAAACGTTGATTAAAAAATGCTGGTAGAGAGCTGCAACCAGCATTTTACATGGCTAAGGGTGGTATTCCAACATATTTACATCTATATGCTTCATTTCGTAGCTACATTTGTATAGGCTACTAATTTAAGTAGTTAGGCCTATACTAAAAGTGTTAAGCAATAATCATGATACATTGTAATTGATGTGCAGCAACATTCTTCTTCCATAATGACTCCTACAATGTATGACACAGCTGACCCTGTAAAATTCAGTTGTCTGTGTTGGTATGACAAATCAAACAAGTGTACGATAATCAATATTTTTATTTTATAATTTTATAAACAATATAAATCCTAAAAATGTATATACATGATGAAGGAAAAACATTTAGCGAATGCCTGGCATTGTTGCACCCTGAATGAACACATTAAATTTCAAGTCCCGAAAGTGTTTTTGGGAATGAAACTATCAGGCGAGAAAAACTGGTCAACTGTTTTTGGAAAATAAGTCTGCACATGCGCCGGGGATCGAACCCGGGCCAGGTGCATGGAAGTCAGACACCTACCTTAGCGACTGCGCTATTGAACTGGTCAGCTCATTAAACATGTTTTTCTTTGCCATTTGGTAGCCTGTCGGATCGTGCCATGAGATATCCCTGGGATCGCACGACTTGCGGTACCATCAGCTAGCGTTGTAGTGTGTAGGACGGTTAAGGGTTAACAAAACAGACTAAGATAGTAAAATATGGAAACAACAGATAAAAAGACATACCAAAAATCAAGGAAGGAAAAATGTTATTACATTGCTTCTTGTTGAGCAATTCGATGAAATCGCTCTCACTAATTTTACCTTTACATCTTTTCAAATACATATTACTGGATACAGACAATTTCGATAACCCTAACTCTACTACACCACACGGCAACTGTGCGGAAAAAGTGTTTCTATAGCACGGCGTGCAGGTTTTTTGGCTACAAAACGGACCCATGCTATATAGCGAGGCGAATATACTCGCCGAGTGTCGACTGGGAGCCGTGGTGTAGTGGCTAGGATCTGGGCCCTGATGCTGGAGGTCCGTGGTTCAAATCCCGGGGATCGGGGTGACCTTTCTGGTGAATTTTGGGTGTCGGAAAAAATTCTGTTGCCGTGTGGTGAAATAGAGTTAGAGATACAGTAAAAAAATAAAAAAAAATTCATTCCAAATTTGGTAATTTTCATCATATATAACCCTAACTCTACTACACCACACGGCAACTGTGCGGAAAAAGTGTTTCTATAGCCCGGCGTGCAGGTTTCTTGGCTACAAAACGGACCCATGCTATATAACGAGGCGAATATACTCGCCGAGTGTCGACTGGGAGCCGTGGTGTAGTGGCTAGGATCTGGGCCCTGATGCTGGAGGTCCGTGGTTCAAATCCCGGGGGGATCGGGGTGACCTTTCTGGTGAATTTTGGGTGTCGGAAAAAAATTCTGTTGCCGTGTGGTGAAATAGAGTTAGGGTTAATGCTCAACCATGAAAAAAAGTTACTTCCAGACAAGTCCTCTGAGAGGTACCCATAGGCCTAAAACCTTTCCAACCAACATGATTTTCGATAACTTTGTAAACCATGTCATAACAATTTTTTAACTTTAGAATGAAAAGTTAACTCAATTTTTTGCTTAATTCACTGGGGTGATAATCTATCTTTGCATATTTTGATATTGTTCACAGTGAGTGATGGACAGAAAGCAAGACCCACATATTCTGGATTTGTTCATGTATGTCGCAGTATCGTTCAGCGGAATGGTTACAGAGGGCTGTACCAAGGCGTCACCCCAAATGCCTGGGGTGCTGGGCTTTCGTGGGGTTTCTATTTCTTCTTGTAAGTATTATCTGGATGAATTGTGTTGATGGATTTTGATGACGGCCAGGGTTTCAGCTATGACGGGCGGCACTGCTATATACCCCTGGCTGCTTTATTATAAAACAGTAATCAGTTTCAATCATATTTTCAAAGAAACAATTTGAACTTCATAGAGAATCATCCATCAATAAAATGATGAACAACTTATTTTATCAATCTCTGCCTGTGTAGTTTTCACATACATAGTGATCAATGAGAAAGAAACCAGTTATTATTGTGAAATTTAAAAAATAAAAGACTTATCTGACAACTGGGGCTACAATAGCAGTACATACAAATTGCTCCTCAATATTCTGTGTTAGTTTTGCTCCACAATTTTGGAAATGTGTAGCAATTGTATGCCATATGTTTACGGTACATACAAAATTGGGGAAATATTTCAAAATGCAAGCTCATCAAGCAGTTTTTGCTCTACAAATTAAAATCCTTTAAAGACATAACCACGCCAACTCTCTGCTGGAAATATCAGCCAGAGATGTTGAGCCACAAATTCATGTAATAATGAGTTATATAACAGCAAAGGGGTTACTAAAATTAGGGGAATTAGCCTGAGTGACAGGCCTGTAACTTTGAACAAATTCAACTTTGACCTGTCTTGTCCTAACAGCCTTGATTGTTTTACCATGTGTGGCTCGCTAGTGGGGAACTAAGAGAATGTGGTTACAAGCCCTCAAATCATACAAACCATTCAACCCTAAGGTTCCACCCGATAGACACTTTGTGTTGCTACAATATTGGTACTTCCTTGTTTTGTTTTGTAGATGTTTGAAATAAAAGCTCTGCTGTAATGTGATCAATTCCAATTTGGCGAGAAATATTCGGTTTTTATCTCTCCCTGCTTAAAAGTAATGCAATTTGGGACAAACGTGCACGGTTTAGGCAGCACACATGCGTTAGGCATATGATGCACAATGAACACCCATGTCCTTCTGTATTCATTCGCTGCTGTAAGGAGGCACCACCACAGTGGCGTAGCTCAGGGGGGGGGGGGGCAGGGGGGCAAATGCCCCCCCTGACGGAAAAAACCCATTTGTGCCCCCGCCCCCCACCCCCTCTAAAAAAAAATTAAAAGGGGGAAAAAAAGAAAAATAGGGAAAAAAATGATAAAATACCGAGATGGCGTGCTGTGGCACTGGTTATGTGTGGGTATATTCAGCCCAAATAGTCAAATATAAGGCAAAATTGTGTACTGTGAAATTTTATTTTGACCGTGCGAAATTTTTGACCTCCCCCCAAAAAATGTGGGGCAACCTTTTACGAAAATTTCAGAAATCTTGCCCCCCCTGACAAAAATCCTAGCTACGCCACTGCACCACCACCAAGTTGGAGATGATAAAACTATAGGAGAGATCAATATTTTCCTGACCCATCTAATCACTAGGCATTATTTATCTTTACAGCTACAATGCATTGAAGGCATACATGCAAGATGGTAAAACAGAACCATTAGGACCTGGACATCACATGCTAGCCGCTTCACAAGCAGGTATGTTCTGTGTGCTGTCAATGTCATCGTCGCTGTTCTGACATAACGACACATCACTTTACTTAATTCTGTTGTGATGTGTCGTTATGTCAGAATAGCGACGATATGTAAGAAAGAGCTTCCATAGGATACATTTGAGATACCTTTTTATAGAGTTGTCGATTAAGCAGGACATTGCTTGGTAGGCTACCACAGCCTCTATATTTGCCGTTATGATCAGTGGCTAAAAGATCAGGAGGTTCAGGGAATAGACTGATCGACCTGGTGTCTTTTGTTGAGCAGAACAATTTATTTTTTTTGTAAAATAAAGCAACAAAAACAAAACCCTGTTCTATGGGCAAACAGACCTCAGGTAGGGTTTCAAAGTTTTTGTGAACATTGTTGGTGAACTTCAACAGTTGTTGAAATTATGTTTAAAATAGACAACAATTTCAAAATTTGCAACAACATTTTGTTGTTGTTGAAAATTCAGGGGAAAAAATAGGTCAGTGCCTGTAGAACAGGGGTTTTCATCACCTAAAATAGACCTTTTTTACCTCTGATAGTGTAAATTTACCCTTTCAACTAGGATTTTACCCCGTCTGATAATGCCACTATGTCACTCAAGCTACACTCGTAATGAGGAAAATGAAACAAATCGAATACTGACATTTCACATGCTAAAAGTTTAGAGTGTACACCATCACACTTTATCAAGTAACTGACCCAATGATAGATGACGGTTTAGAATACCTCAATCTACATCCATCACGGAACCCAAAATCATCAACTAGTAAGTTGTCTGATGAAGTGTGAGCCCGGAGTATGAGGGTTTTTATTTTAATTTAATTTCCAATTAAATTATGATAAGTTCAGTGTATATTTTTATATGCAGGGTGTGGTTGCCAAAGGTTGTTATACAGGCTTGAGAATGTTTTTAAACATTAACATTTTAAACCTGAATTCATCTTTTTTGTTGTCAAAATGTCCCCACTTTATTTTAATTTCAGCCCGTTTTTTACCTTTTTAAGCCCAATTTCATGCAGGATCGTTTATGTTTTTCAGGTTTCTGAGGTTTTTCCCAATTCTGTTCATTACGATGCCATACCAAATTTAGCATAAGGGTTGTAATTGTAATTCCAAATTGAAGATTAGGTCATTTTTCCAAGCTGAGCAAATGTCATGATTCTGAACCGTAAACCTAACGCTAGCTAGTACCCTTTCCCCAACCCAATTCAGATGATATATAACCCTTCAGAATTGCGAAGCCTAATGATCCATCAGAATCAGAAAAATGACCCTTTAGAATAATGAGCTGACCCCTCACCCCTTTCATTTCAGGTGTTATGACGCTACTGATTACCAATCCTATATGGGTGACAAAGACGAGGTTATGTCTACAATATGAAGACGTTAGCAAGAGCAGTAATAGCAAGTCTACTAGATACAAAGGCATGCTGGATGCGCTGCATAAAATCTACAGATTTGAAGGGGTTAGAGGTTTATATAAGGTATGTTCATCAGGTCTTTACAACAATAGTAAAACAAACAATAGTAAAACAAAGGCATGATGGATGCACTGCATAACATCTAGACACTTGAAGGAGTTACAGGCTTATATACAATAATACTTTGTATATATGTTCATCAGGCCTAAGGTTTTCTCGACAATAATTAAGAAGAAAGGCCATATTAAATACTGTAGACATAAATCTAGAGAGTTATTTTAAATTATTTTCATTATGCATGCAATGCAGCTAACTTGATAATGATAAAGGGTGAAGAGTGCTTCTCTTGCATGGTGCAAGAAAATCAGTAGGTAAAACTACCATCCACACAGTTACCAAATTCATCTTAGAGTGAACTATTACGTATACATGAATGACATCAAATTCTTTATTATGTTTATTTTACAGGGCTTAATACCGGGTTTGTTTGGTGTATCACATGGAGCTTTACAATTTATGGCGTATGAAGAACTTAAGAAAGGCTATAATAGTTACATGGGATTACCTAATGGTGGACAACTAGTAAGTTATTTTTATCTTTATATTAAAGTAAATTGATTGATGCATAATCTCCAACTTTTCCTAACAGGTTCAATCTAAAGAGAGTTTAAAACCATTGTAAATATCATCTTAGATTTCGATAGACCAGCTCAAAACAATCTTGGGATGCACAACACAACAAATATTGACTGTTCTCTATTCAGGAACTTCTGCTTGTTAATCATAGACATACAATATTCTTTCAGCCTATGCTGTTTCGCACCTTAAAGGTAGTTACATACTCCCTCATGACTGATAATTCATGGTGTTGAGGTGTCTCAATTCCTTTGTTTTTCTTCAATCCTCTATATCTGGGATATTTTGTGATATGTTCATATTGTGTTCATCATGAAAGCTGATGTTTTATGCTCAAAAGCACCCCCCCCCCCCCAAAAAAAAGGTGATATGATGCCTTGTTTTCCTGGTCCTGAATGAAATTACCATTACATAGTGTGTCTCTCTCTTTAAAATCTTGCTTCGTTTGGTACACACAGTATACCAAAATTAAACAAATGTATCCTAACACTTTCCATGCGGTTATTAATTTTACCATTATATACAAAACATATTTTTCAGAAACCTTTCGCAATTTTCAAAGCCTATCTCAAGGTTTACTGAACCAATACTAGGCATGTTTGTACTTATTTCAATGCATTTGACATGGTGATTCCAAATATGGTTATGACATTTAACAATTTTGACATTTATGGAATATTTTGTGAAATGTTGGAATGTTGTCTGTAGCCGCCTGCCCCATGGAAAGTCTTAATACCCTTATTCCTTTACATTTGCTTGAATCCACAGGGTGTTCTAACTTACATCACATTTGCAGCTCTATCTAAGACCTTTGCTGTCGTAACAACATACCCTTACCAAGTGGTACGGTCCAGATTACAGGACCAGCATAGAAGTTATGATGGAGTCATAGATGCAATACAGAAAACATATAGGTAAGGTAATTATATTATTGAAGTCATAAGACTAGGGTGACAGCATGGCCTTAGGCCTAAACAAAAGAAGGTTTGTTTGCCCAAATAAGAGTTGAAAAAAGTGGGTCGGTAGGTTGATTACATTTTTTTCTTTTCTTTTTTGCTATAAACACTTTTAGAGAAGAAAAAGACTACTAGTTTACAATTTGATTTTAATACACTTTAATTAATGTTCTTTAAAACCCTAACCTTCCTACACTATGATTCACTACAACAAAAAACAACGTCCACGCGCATGCTTCAACATTCGATTTGATGACGTCATCAACCAAGCTGATATGTGTGTACAAAATCGCTGCCCGGGTGAGTGTTGGCAGGTTAGCAGAGTGGTTATAGGGACGTGGCGCGGTGATCGGAGGGTCCAGGGGTCGAATCCCAGGGGTTTCGTAGCGATTATTTGGTTAAAAATTCATACTTTGTCCCCCTCCCCCAGTTTCCACACCGTAAAAATATAGCCTGGCTGGTTAGGGCCTAATACATGTATTTTTGTTTTAATAGTGCAGCTGGCAGCCTGTAGTACTAACCTTCAGACCTTGCTGGATGGTCTGACATGTTCTGTTTTTCACTATAGTTCAATCAGTTCCAAATTGGCGAGAAATATTTGTTTTTTATTTATCTGCGTGCAAAAGTAATCCAAGCGTATAAGCGCGATTTTGGCATAGGCATGCGTCACGCATTCAATGACTCTGGGACATTTCGCGCCATATTACACCATGGGAGTGTTTTACGTGCAGCGCTCTTCTGAATTCATTCGCTGCTGTAAACAGGTTTTGCCAATTCGGAACTGACTGAACTATAGATAGTGGTAGAGATCTTGGATTTGCATCTCCTTGGTGTTTTAAAGGGTGGATATGTGGGAATAAGTAAATGACAGGGCATTTTGTTGATTAGTTTGGCAAATTAAGATGAAAATATCATTTAATACATATATTTTTCAACATAAAACATTATTTAAAATTTTAAAAATAGAAGAAGAAAAAATGGCATGGGTGTTTTGAGATTTTATGGGTCGGTTGTGTTTGGGCAAACAAACTTCTTCTTTTTAGGCCTTATTTAGAGGGAATAAAACAGAGCAATTTCTTAAACATGTACATCTGTCTCCCAAATAGAGTCTATGATGTTGTAGCCCCAACTCATTATTTTTTATCGTATTGTCATTTCAGGGGCGAGAGTTGGAGAGGTTTTTACAAGGGATTATGGCCAAATATATTACGGGTGACTCCTGCTTGCTGTATCACGTTTTTAGTATATGAGAAACTCACGCATTTCCTTATACCAAAGAATGAAGGCAGCTGAGATATTGTACTACTTTTAGAGACTTACATTAAATATTTATAATATTTGATCAATGACATCAAATAGACCAATTGTAGCCAGATGTGAAAATTGAGATTTTAATGAAGCTATTTTGAAGCTTTCAAATGGAAACTAACTGAAATTTTATAGCTTTTAAATGACACCTTATAGAAATCGTACTGAGATTGTCATACTTTTAGAGACTTTCAATAATTATATTTGACTCATGACATCAAAATAAACCGATTGTATTGAAATCGGATTTAGAACACACTTATACAGCTTATGATATAATACAATTTTGTTGTTGTTTAAACTTGTTATTTCTCATCTTTTACTATTTTGTGCAAGTAATGTTTTGCCGATGGCAACAACTGGTCTGTTTCAACGTGAGGGGTCACATATATGGCGTTTTGAAATGGGATTTACCTCAGGAAGGAACACTTACGTCTTATTCAAGTCTGGTACCGATTGCTGGCCAGTGCCATATTTTGTTCAGTTTCCATTGGAGCAAGTTGCATTTACAACTAGTACTTGGTGTCCCAAACATTTCGTTAAATAAGGTATCTAAACTGTTGGGACACCCTGTATGTAGCATCCTCATTTTATTGATGTCTTCAATACTAAAACACAATAATGTGATAAAGAACCCACCTTTTCTACAGGTGAGGGCTGACCTCTGAGGTATTGTTGGTTGGATCATAAAGCTAGAAGACTATCTAGCTTCATGGTCGGATGGGCTTTTTTATTTTGGTGGTTCTTTAATTATGTTTTTAGGTCGTCCGTAGAAGAGACCTTATGGCTGTATCCTTTGTGTGTCTGCCTTTCTGTCTGTGCGTCAGTCCGTCAAACATTTGGTATAAACCTTCTGATTTTCTTTCATTTTTTTTAAATACAAAGTCCATTAACGACCTAACTTGGTACAAAGATGCAACATGGGAGCCTTCATATGTCAATGAGGTCAAATGTCACATATCAAGGTCAAAGGTCAGTTGAGATCAAGTTGTGAAATAAGCTGAAAGCATCCAAAAATACTAAGACTGATTGGAAGTAAATCCAATTGCAAACAAACTTTCATATGTTAATGAAGTCATGTTCATTTGTGATCATTATTGATTCTCATTACCGAGGAGGCTCTGTTACCTTTTAACGGACGACCTATATCAGACGTGTCTGTATTTTTGCATTTCGGTAAATTTTCAAACATTTTCCAAAAACAATTCGACTTTATTCTGTAAAAGTTAATCATAAAATAATATTAACATTACAACCCTGTCAGCCAACTCCTCATGGTCTAGTGATGAGAGCATAGCTCTCATAAGCTTAACCCCCTGAGAACTACCGGCCGATTGGTCAGAAAGATAGATCATTTATTGCATCAATCAGAGACAGTGTTAGAATAATTGTATCCCTGATAAAGATTGGAGTGAAATATTTTACAAGCTGCATCTTGCAATAAACCAATCAGAACCACTGTAAGATAGACAGGAAGACCCCAGGGGGTTAAGGTACCTGGTTTGAATCCCAGTGTGGCAGAATGTTAAACAACTTTGGTTGTAAAATGTAGAATTCCAGGTTATTTGCATGATTGCATTACAACAAGGGATATTGTTTTGAACGAAAAAATGCAGACCACAACGCTCTGTGGTTGATCTGATAATATAATGGGAATATACCTTACACATAAAAGACAGAGAGAATGAACAAGAGAAAATATGGATATAATAATAGGAAAATGTGTGTGCTTTTATTATACTTTACATTTTTATAGACATGTGGGGAATTATATTATGTAATTTTAATTGGTTTTTGGAGTGATTATTCTTTTGATAATTGTGTATAATTTTGTTTCCATTGTATGAAATGAAACATGCCATAGTATTTCTTTTTAAAGTTTATTGTTATACAAGGCAAATCCAAATATTCAGGTCCAGAACACTCAACATATTTTACCTTTTTGTTAATACAATAATAGTTGTGACATGCGATTGTATAATGTCATACAACTTTTATTCAATTAAAAGATTGATACATTTTAACTAATAAGAAGTATTTTGTAGTATTTGTACTGATGTTTGAAACAAAAATGGACCTGGATATTTCGACTCACTTTGTACTAAGTAATTTTAATTGATTCAGGAGATTTTTCCAATTTAAATTGGAATATGAAATAAATAAATGTATTCATTGTACATTGTGTAAAATTAAAGCGGCAAGATCTTAGTATTTAACATTGACAAGATGTATTATTCACTTTTAAATCTTAAACTCATCAAAAAGTGTGTGGAAACTGTTTTCATTTTTCATGCACAATTTTAATGTTTAATGTTTTGTGAAATATTCATATACATTATGTTACATTACATATAAACTGAAAACTGATGTGTTCATCTTTCCGATGATACTGTATTTTTAGCAGTCACTAGTTTAGTACTTGGCCACCTGAGAATGTGAGAAGCTCTCAATTTCAATATCCCAAATTCACCACTATTTTTTGGCTCATTAGAACAACCCTGTCGTTTGTTCAATGAAGTACGTGTTATATTGAAAACTACAGGGCAGTTCCGTAGTTACGGACGTACATTTCAGACACTTTGAGGGCTTGCAAAATCTAAACTATACCAGTTGCTTGATTATTAACACCTGGGTTTCAAGTATCTCTAGTAGGAGTATAAAACCTGAAAATTCCTTTGCTGTACCATTTTCGGTTAATGAGATATGGCGTGAAAACCCTCCGTCGCGGACGTACGCAGAGAAAGTGATTTTTTCAGTACACCTGTATTCCTATCAAAAGTTCTCTGAAGTGTTCAGGTCTGTAATGGAAACTAATATTGTTTTGTTTGTAAGAGGGACAAACCTAAAGAAAACAAACAGAGAAAATTATCAGAACCTTTATCTTTAAGTTAAAATTGACTGATGTTTATCCGTCGCGGACGTACATATTAGTGTTGCGGACGAACATCTGTGAACACAGATGTACGTCCAACACAGATGTACGTCCGCGACACTAACAAAAGACCATGTATTAAACATGTAAACAGATACAGAACAAAATAAGTTTTAAACATTAAGTATGAATCATCAGCTTTAGAAAAATACTTACTTCATTGGTTTCCAACATTACCAAAGTATTGAACAGAGTGGTTAAAAGTAGCAGCTTTTGGGAAGTGTACGTCCGCAACAGAAGGTACCAAATTTAATCCAAAAAGCATAATTCTTAAATATTTTGGTCATTTTAAGTAACTTTTTTATATGATACATAACACATGTTCATTGTTGTATTGATTGTATCAATTTGTAATACTTGCCTTAGTTCATTCATGGAAATAATTGCACTTCCATGGTGCGATTTCTACTAAAAAATGCCCTGTACGTCCGCGACAACCTCAAAATCAGCCAAACCGAGAATGTTAGATCAAATTCCAAATTATATCATGAAACTACAACCCATAACCTTTGATATGATACATAAATTAGGTTATATCGACGATTTTCAATTTTTTCAATTTCTTCAATTTGGGTTACCTAATTACGGAACTGCCCTACAGTGAAGCGAGATTCTATTGACTTTCGAGGACAAAATGGTGGTGATTTTGGCACATTTAGATTGAGACCTCCACATTATATTCTTAACACTTTCCACGCGGCAGGCGACTGCAGACGACAGTTAAATTTAAATTTCTAAACCATATTTGGAGTCGCCATGAGAAATGCATTAAAATAAGTACAAATATGCCTAGTATTAGTTAAGTAATTCTTGAGATAAGACTTTGAAAATTAAGAAAAATATTTCTGAAAGATCGGTTTTGTATACAGGGTGAGTCAAAAAGAAGTTGCACGGATTTGAATATTTTTTCCTGAGAAAGAAAAAGAAAATTGACCTAAAACTCAAGCGATATTTTGACGAGAATATTCTTCCGATCATCTGGAAAAAAGAATGACTGAAATCGATCATTCCTATCCAGAGTTATAGCTATTTTACTAAAAGAATCCATTTTTTAGCTGTCCACCGATACGTAAAACAGAACAAAGTAAAGAATTTTTTTTAAACTCATCATTATCATATCAGGAAGTAATTGTTTTATTCCTCATAATGCAAAATCATAGAATCCGTCAAAAAGAGAAGGTTAAAGTCTTATTGTAGTCACTGATTATTTATTTTAGGTACACCATCTCCACCTGTGTTTGAAACTCCCGGGCTTTAATCTTATTTTAATATGAATGACTGTGTGTACATTTTGCTGCCCACTTAAAGTGGGTAGATATCAAGAGAATTAAGCGTTTTTCGTGGACAGCTAAAAACGGGGTTCTTTTTTTAAAACAGGCATAGCTCCTGATATAATTGATCGATTGCCACTTGACGCTCAGAAAGTATAACACTGACCAAACCAAAAATTGCGGTTGCCACCGTGATGATGAGAGGCAAGTCTGCCATTTATTTTCCACTGACTATATACGCCAAAACAATTCAAACGATAAAATATAATTTGCAGTAATTAATACGAATCTCTGACCTACGTCGCGGAAGGGGATGAGATATTTCCCGACCGATCCTTAATCGAGGTGCATTAAGGGCTGAAGACAGATTTAATTATATTATAATTTATAACACATACCACTATGCCTATCCGTTCTATATTCAACATGGGGATAGGCAAACCTGAATTGAATTGAAATAGTCACAACGAGCATTGCATTATTGAGGCAGAACCACGAATTATATTCAGTTTAAAAGGGTAGACATGCAATTGTCGCCCTTACATTCAAATTTTCAAATTTGAGGCACGCTGCCGCTTCATTTTAACATACACTTGAAATGAAGTCATATGGGTTAAATTCAAATGATAATATATAATTTGCGGTAATTAATACGAATCTCTGACCTACGTCGCGGAAGGGGATGAGATATTTCCCGACCGATCCTTAATCGAGGTGCATTAAGGGCTGAAGACAGATTTAATTATATTATTAAACATTCAAATTTTAACATGCACTTGAAATTTTTACTCCTTTGTGTGAAAACGCACAATTTGCATAACATTTTGTACAACTACTTGTTGAATAAACAATGCATATCAATCGTTACATTTTAAAATGATTGTAAAGTACTTCTTTACAATGAAAGAAAAAACAAAACTGCCACACAAGTTTTTTCATTTGAACGCCGGAAAATGGGAACACTTGCCCAATCCCCCCCCTTTTTTCTTGAAAAGGATTAGGAAGATTGTGGCGGAAAACCTTTCATACCGGGATGAGAGTTGAAGTATACTAATGCGTTTTCCCAATCAGATATCAGAATATCCTTACCTTTCTCTGATAGATGCACTGTATCGTACAAATACAGAGAACGATTACTGGGCTTCAGTGGCGTAGCCAAGGGGGGGCAAGGGGGGGCAGCTGCCCCCCCTGTGGGGTTCTCTGCCCCCCTGTTGCCCCCCCTGTGGGAAATGTCAGTTGAAATAATTTGGGACTAACCTATTCACAACACAAGGAAATTCAATCCTCAATTTGGTTGTTGCCCCCCCACCAAAACTCCCGGCCCCCCCCCCTTTGCCCCCCCCCCCCCACTGAGAAAAACCTGGCTACGCCACTGCTGGGCTTGAAAGCCGGGTGCCGGATAAAGCATGTGTTGGGCCGACTATGGCATACACAATGTGCGAAATAGTTTATATTGGACAAACATTTCTTATCGGCTTTCTGATTGCGAGCATGAAGGTAATAGAGTCTGGGCAGAATATCCGACCAGATAATCCGAGAATTGGGGTACAAATTGCTAAGAGCGGACAGAATTTCCTCTACCTGAGACCGTAATTCAGTAATTGTATTACCATTGAAGAGATCATTTGAGCCAAGTTATAATTACATGTCAATACAAGATGTGCGCATACAAAATCCATATCTTGGACCAGGGAGACCTACATAATATATGCACAAAAATAAGAATTCAATGCGATAACCAGCAATGTTTTACTAAATTTGAACATGCGCTCGATAAATAAAACAGTGATGTCACCAATTATCAGAATGCACAAATTCCGTTTGGGTAACTCTCATCCTCTGGTTTTCATGAAACTATTTCGTAAGAGTACGTGGTTAACAAAGCAAACAAGAGATGCCATTGGCCCCGTAACCCAATCCGCCAGTCATCATTATCCATTTTACTGTAGCTCAATAATCCCCAAATGTATACGTTAGAGAGCTTGAGATACTAGTGCTGACGTTGAACTTGACGATAGCGGTCGAGTAACAAGAAGAGTCTTTAAAAAGACAAACAGCGTTCAGAAGGGTTAAACACCAGCGTAATAAATCTCAGTACTCCGAATGACGACTTGTTGTTGCTATACACAAGCATACAATCCAAGTATAAATTGATGTGAAAATTCTGTTGTAGTATAGTCCACGATGCTCGTGGTTTACATTTGTTTAAAATAGCAGATGGTAAAGCAAATATCCGAGAGGGATTCATATCCTATGTCTCACGATCATCCATTCCAAGAATAAATTGAGGCAAACAACAACCGTTGTGTGTAGCAATATTTAGTAAACAATGAATTGTCTACCCAGATGCTAAGATATTCGAGCCATATGCGGACGATATCCTGACCTAGTTGTGTTTTATTGAGAACACTGTTTTGGCTATTGGTACTACTGAAGCTACCATATTAGTGCAGAAACTGACAGCACCAAAAATGGCGTATAGTTGTAGTAGCTTACAGGCATTTGCAAACTGGTGCAAATTATTTAACAGCGGCTTTTATTATTATTATTATTATTATGAACTCAACAATCAACACTTGTTTCAGAGTAATCTGAAAACAGCGATACCTTTGTATGAGATCGTGCCTCCGCATGACGCAATAATAATCCACTGCAAGTTGTGGCTCATGGACGCGTTGTCACCAACCAAGGACTAGCTTCTTTACTTCACGGACGACTATACTCGGAACAGGCTGGGTACGAATAAAAGGTCTCTCCACAAAGCCATACTGAAGAAAACACGCCGAAGAGCCGACGCCTATAACGTTCAGAACATTCATGGTAGTGGTACTACTGCTACGCATAGACGCATGTCCTGAAAGAATAATAATAAAAAACGGCAGAAGCAGAATCTGGGCAATTTATATCCTTAACCTTAAGTTTCCCCTTATACATGTACCAACTGGTAGGCAATGTCAAAATCATCGCCCAACGATGATTATCAGCAGGAGCTAATTCCAAAAATATAAGTATACCAGCCGGCTAATGAGAAGTACCACTTAAGTATCCATGTATTCCGTGTATTTATTTAGATGTACCCTAATATATATATATATATATATATATTTTATAATGAACAAATACATGACGTAACAGTAATCCCCCAGACCCAGATGTCCCTAACAGCAACAAACAACACAACTCCATTATCGTCTGCAGAACCAACGTGGAAGAACATAACAAATTATAAACATTATTGACGACATCGCTGTATGAACGCGATGACAACCAAAACGTCTTCGGTATAACACAAGGAGGCTGTGGTGAACCTGTTGCAAAAACAACCCGGACAAACATTTACCAAACTGAAATACCATGAAAACAAATTCCAAACAAAACGACAACAACCATACTATGTATTATATTGATATAAGAGTTCGATAGAATCAAACAAAGTATTGTCAAAATACCTGAACGAAATGCAGCGCAACTATATTTTTACTAGCTAGGTGGCAAAAACCAAACCTAACGCCCGAACAAGTCGTATGGCTAATAGTACAGAGATCCATTAGTATTTCTCCCTATTTTATAGCTATAATTTAATAGAGATGCAATGATTGACCCCCTCAAAAAATGAATGGACCATTTATGACACCCCATTTATGAATTAAACAAACGAGCCGCGGAGAGGTAAAAATGTACATCGATGAAACTATGCACGAATACACAAAGTGAGATGGCTTACAAACACGACAAAACACATTTAGACTCACGGTCCCATGCGCGATCGAAAATAAAAACGTAATTATACCAATTATTGCGTCACATTTAAATCTGCAATGCATCTATATACCAACTATAGTAATATGTATACCCATCCAAAACCAGCCTGGTTGAAAAACGCGATGAAATTATTATATTTATAATACAAAATAAAAACTCGATCGTAGCGGGAAAATGGTAACCAGAAAATAAAACGTGAAAACTATGACCTGACAGATGACCTTTGAACTTTGGCAAAGTAGACTTTTTGTAACAGTCGTTTCCGGAAAACTCAATACCGACCAATAAACCAGAATTTGCATACGGAATACAAAGTTATAAAATGTATCACCTATTCCACGTTATCAACAAACTGTTTAAAATATTTCAACAAAGGTACAGTACAATATTTAAAATTTGCGCACCAAAATAAAAAAAAACCCGTTGGCGTTAAATACGGTTGGAGAACAAAATTGTGTTAAAACGACCTCGCTACGCGTCGCTAAACAATTTAAATGACGGGCTAACTATCACAGCAGGAGATCGATAATTAGGATGTTAACTAAAAACAAGACGAGGGCGCGTAACAGAAACTTCCAACAACCGGTCCATGAACAGCATCGACCAACTACCAATCAATATCCCGCTAATAGATATTATCCAAATGTGAAGTTGATAAGTTGTAAAGTGGGGATTACAAATTTAAACGATATGCCTGCTAGATTAAATTATTCCACGTTATCGACAACCTCTTAATATTTCAAAGAGGGTACATTCCTATATTGACATTTAAGCTACAATAACACCCCGAGCGTTGATACATTTTAATACTGTTGGAGAAAATATTGTTAGACAATCAAGTATGACAAACAACCTCGCTTACGCAACGTTCACAATATAAACGACGGATAAACTTTACAAAGTGGAGATCGACATGCTATTAACTAAATCAAACGATGGATTACAGCATGATTACAGTAACTCCAACAACTGGCCCATGAACAGCATTACCCACTACCTAATCAATATCCCGCTATAGAAACCTCTAATATTAACCAAATGTGACGATTGATAAGAGCATGGAATTATTTAATTCCATGAAAGAGTAAAAAACAGAGTGGGGATTGAACGATAACCCATGAATAATTTGTGTTTTGCACGTACACAAACAATAACAACCGTAATTGCTGCGGACATATTACAACGATTAATATGAACTTATTTAAAACAACGGAATAGATTTAAAGATATCGAATCAAAACGGCGAGGACAAAATCCTAAATTGAACAATGTATCACGAATCTAACTTTTTAAATAAAGACAATGGACTACGGGAGGTTAACAGGTCTAAACAGCACATTAGATTTAGTATAAATATAAAAGCTCTCACCATTGAAAACTGAACTTCGCCGGCATTCCAACCGTCTAGGCTAGCTGCGGTTACCTGACGAACACGGAAATTGTCCAACCGCTACCATATCATGGCTGCCATAAACTGGAGGCAAAAGTTCGATGCTCTTCCTGCTGAATTGATGATAGGGACCCAGTAACATCTCCTAAACCGGCCCGACGACGATGCATTGGCTTGGCACATTGGTTTACGCCACAGAAACGATGCTCACACTACCGATACACAACATACTAAACGTGCCCAGAAGAACGCTGATTGATTTGATGCAACCATCCGGTTGAACGATATTCAGATAGTTATAACCGCCGATATATTGGTGGTGATAGAGTTCGGGCGGTCAAGGATTCAATCATTGAACCTACTAATATTACCAGAAAAACTCGATGAAGAACCAGGTACGATGGATAGTAATTAATAGTACTCACTAATAGCCATTATTAGTTTTACAGGAAGTCAGATTGGCCATCACCCGCCTTGAGACCTGGTTTCACGAACGGAAGAACCTTAAAATTTATATTTGCTGAACTGGCTAGAACATGCTCTCTCATCAAGAGCCACGGAGCGAATGATCAAAAAACTGAGATGGAAAAAGCAACTCACAAACAAAGAGTGGATGAAAAACAAAAAACGCCCACAAGAGCACTCATTGGCTAGTCAACAAAGAGCCCAAAACGCTCGAGCGCACGCGAAAAAATCGATCTTTACGCAAGTAGCAAAGGGAAATTTATTAACACTAGGTTAAGTAATTTCTTATTTCAATGATTTCTTTTGTCATATGAGCGGAATAAGTTGCTTTTTGAATACGTGTCTCATTGGTTTGTTAAATTTGTTTGGTCTATTTTTAAACAAATATTAATTCCCGTACAACTTCGTTTTGACTCACCCTGTAATAGTGTTAATAAGTGTTAAGCAAGTGGCTGACCACTGAAACAAGTGATTTTTACAAATTGGGTATCATTGAAAATATGAATACATTGTACATCAGCTTTCCATTGATATGCAACACAATATGGACATAATAAAACATGAAGTATATGCAATTGAAGGAGAAATATCAGACACTCTTTTTGAGGAGTTATATCTTGATTAAGTCGAATCTCGTAAACACAAAGTTGTGGGCCTTTTCTATTTTAATTTGTGATACTTATACATTTTTATAGACATGTGTGGAATTTATATTATGTAATTTTAATTGATTTTTTGAGAGATTATTCTTTTAATAATTGTGTAATTAATAAATCTTGTCGATTGTATGAAATGAAACATGCCATAGTATTTCTTTTTAAAGTTATTGGATGTTATACCATATTCATGTATATGATACAAGGCAAATCCAAATTAATATTCAGGTCCAGATTTTATTTATTTTAAACCAATTCAAAAATAGAAATGAATAACCATGGCAGGTAGTAGTATTAAACCTTATTTGGTTATTCCTAGCGGGAGATGTACATTTGCCTAAAAGGTGAAATTCAACTTGTTCCACAGAAACACTATGAAAGCATAATTAAAAATGTAGTCTTTTAAAATGAAATACAAATGTCAGATTGTTGGGAGTAGTTGTTTTTACTTATTATGAATATGTTTGGTTTGCACTGTGGCGCTATGTTTTATATTTAACCAGCAATATTGTTTTATAAAGCAAGGATTAAGATTACAATATAAGTAAGATGAGCGGTTTGTGTATGACTAATACTGCAATATAAACAATCTGGTTACTTTGAAACTGTGGAACACTCAACATATTTTACCTTTTTGTTAATAAAATAATAGTTATAACATACGATTGTATAATGTCATAAAACTTTTATTCAATTAAAAGATTGATACATTTTAACTAAGAAGTATTTTATACTGATGTTTGAAACAAAAATGGACCTGGATATTTTGATTCACTTTGTATCAAGTAATTTTAATTGATTCGGGAGATTTTTCCAATTTAAATTGGAATATGAAATAAATAAATGTATTCATTGTACATTGTGTAAAATTAAAGCAGCCCGATCTTAGTATTTAACATTGACAAGATGTATTAATACACTTTTAAATCTTAAACTCATCAAAAAGTGTGTGGAAACTGTTTTCATTTTTCATGCACAATTTTTGTTTTTAATGTTTCGTGAAATATTCATTATACAATATGATACATTACATATCAACGGAAAACTGACGTGTTCATCTTTCCGATGATAATGTATTTTTAGCAGTCACTAGTTTAGTACTTGGCCACCTGAGAATGTGAGAAGCTTTTAATTTCAATATCCCAAATTCACCACCATTTTTTTTGGCTCATTTAGAACAACTCTGTCGTTCGTCCAATGAAGTGGTATATTGAAAACTACAGTAAAGAGAGATATTCTATTGACTTTTGAGGACAAAATGGTGGTGATTTTGGCACATTTAGATTGAGACCTCCACATATTCTTAACACTTTCCACGTGGCAGACGACTGCAGACGACAGTTACATTTAAATTTCTAAACCATGTTTGGAGTCGCCATGAGAAATGCATTTAAATAAGTACAAATATGCCTAGTATTAGTTAAGTAAATCTTGAGATAAGACTGAAATTTAGGAAATATTTCTGAAAGATAGGTTTTGTATAATAGCCGCATGGAGAGTGTTAAGCAAGTGGCTGACCACTGAAACAAGTGATTTTTACAAATTGGGTATCATTGAAAATATGAATACATCATCTTTCCATTGATATGCAACACAATATGGACATAACAAAACATGAAGTATATGCAATTGAAGGAGAAATATCAGAAACTCTTTTTGAGGAGTTAATATCTTGATTAAGTCGAATCTCGCAAACACAAAGTTGTGGGCCTTTTTTATTTTAATTTGTGTTGTCATAAATTTGGTGTCATCAGGCTATTTTTATTGTATTTGATCTATTATGTGGGTCTCGAAGAAAAAACACACTTTGTGTTTGGAGGAATTTTGTGCCATCAGACATTGTGTGAACGAGTTTCCACTTCATCATAATGAAAGGTTAGATTATCTAATAAAATGTGGAAATTTTCATAAAATGTGACGATTCTTTCGTCGAAACTATCCACCAGAACTGATATTTATCGACCAATATAAAAATGGTTGCGGATGCTATGTTATAATACAGTTTGGATAATTATAATTGCAATAAACAACAACAACAGTAGTACTTTTTAAATATTTTACAAATGTTGCCAGTAGGCAAAAAAACAACAACTTCAAATTAGGATATATCGAGGGTTGAGCGCCAGAAGGCCGTAACTCAATTTTTGGGCAAATTTATATTTTAGTTCAAAAGTACTCCATATAACCTATATTTTCAGAACCATAAAGAGATAACTCATAAACACTCTTCAATTGACTAAAATTAGAGTTATAAGTTGGGTGCTACAGTGTTTTGTAATGAGTCCCAAATATTTGAAAGTCGATTATCTCAAAATAGCATTTAAAACAGAACGTTCTTTGCTGTGATGCAGTTTGATGTTTCCGCTTAAAGAAGAAACCCAAATCATATAAGCAGATGGACTTTAAATGAACATGGTTTGACTGAGCATAAGTTGCTTCGGAGAATAAACTCCATGCAGGAAACACTTGCTCACAACGCACAGATACAAGCGCAACGCAGGGTGGTAAATTGCTCAAATCGGGACACACGGATTCCGACCACACTTTACTCAAATCTTTGTATTTCTAAAATCGGATTGGTCTCTCAATTTCACCAATTAAGGTCAAATAAATTTACTTTCATATCCTTAAATATAAAAAAGCAGCTATGGTTTACAGGTTTTCCGGTTTTTGGACCCAGTTTTATGGGACACGCTGTTTGATAAGGATAATTCATGAGCTACAGTGCATTCGTTATTGATAATCGCTGGATTGCATTCGTGCTCAGCCCTGGAGCGCCGATAGGCACGAGAGCGATTATTAAGCAAGATTGCACTGCTAGCAAATGAATTATCTATCATACACTTCGAAAAGCGATATTTTATTTATCGACGGCTTACCAGTGGCCAACCGTCAACGTATTAACCCATTAACCATAATATGTTAGTATTTTAAATATAGAGCATAATTGAAATGTGTGGTGACACTAATAAGTTGGATTTTTCATAGCATAATCGAATTCATACACAAAATTTGATATTAGTTAATATTGTACTCTTTATAGCACTAATTCGTTTCAGAGCTACAATGAATTTATTTATTTATTCATGGTAAAGTTTATTGTCATCGCAGCCATCCGGCTGAATTGGCACAATATTACAAATTACAAGATACACAAAAATACATTTAAATGCAAGATATACAATAATAGATTTTAAAAACAATGATTTAAAAAATTGATATCATAAAACCAAACCCCACCCCCTACATACAACACACATTCCACCCGAAAGACCACAGTTACCCCACCCCACACCACATACACACTACCACCATAGATTGTATATTCATGTAAATATATAAGACGACCAGGTTATTATACACTAGTGTTTTTTTAAACACTAGTGGTTTTTTAAACATTAGTGTTTTTTTAAAACACTAGTGTTTTTTTAAAACACTAGTGTATAATAACCTTGTATATATTTAATCGCTTAAAAGCGATTAATCAATAAATGTGTTTCTAGATTTACGCTCCTTTGAATTTACGACCGGAAATGCAGGGTCAACATAATCTGTTACCACTAGCAACGTACATTCTCTCAAAAAAATTAACCGGTTACTATTAGCAACGTGCATTATCAACCGATAATGTTGACCTTGCACGATTCAGACTTCCGGTAGTGCATTCGTAGATATAATCGACGTGAAGAACAATGGATAATGGACAATAGGAGGAGCTCTAGAATATCTGATGATGCATACGCTTCAATAAGCATGCTTTGGGTTCTACAAAGTCGAAGTAGACTTGAGCAAAGGATTGTCGGCCTGTTAAAACAAAACAACATCAAAAATAAGTTGAGTAAAATCAACATTTTATTTAGTATTCGTTTGCATATAATTTTGGTAGAGATATGATTTATATAAGTCATTTTTAGGTCGTCCGTAGGAGAGACCTTTATGGCTGCATCCTTCGTGCGACACTATACAAATCAAAATTCACAATTTGAGCATAATTTTGATCTACGTAATAACAATACAAATATGTTAACAAGTTCGCTAACACCCGCTGCAGTGAAAATCGTGAACCTGCGATGCCTGAACTGAACAACAAATCAAAACAAAGCGTGTGACGGTGCGCATTGAACGGCGCACACGCTGAGTGCATTAACACTTTAAATGCACTCCGCGTATTGTAGTTTCTTGCTTTCTGATGGGCTCGACACTACTATTATAGTTCAGTCAGTTCCAAATAGGCGAAACCTGTTTACAACAGCGAATGAATTCAGAAGAGCGTCGCTTGCAAAACTCTCGTGTGGCGCGCAATGTCGCAGTGTCATTGTATGCGTGACGCTTGCGTATGCCAAAATCGCGCTTATACGCTTGGATTACTTTTGTGCCCGGATAGATAAAATCCGAATATTTCTCGCCAATTTGGAACTGATTGAACTATAAGAGTGTATGCATAGGTGATTTCTTATTCTAATGTAGGCCTATATACCAAATTCCTACATTATAAAATTATAACCTAAAGTAAAGTATATTATATTTGTAAGATATATATAATATTTAAACATCTTACGGCTGGTAATTTTTAAAATAAATTAACGGCCGTAGTTAAGTCGGTTTGACGCCGTCCAAACATACTTACATCTTTCGACAAAGCAGCTTCCCCTTCCGTTTGAAACCGTGCATACGCGTTTCTGTCTTGAAACCATATACCCAATCGGATCAGGGTAAGTAACAAAATTCCAAGTACTAATATGCCCACTACAATACCGATGAGAAGCCACCACCAACCAATGCCGCTTAGAAGTCTTGCAGTACCTGGGTTTGGACACTCTGTAATAAAAAGAGTGCAGTAGACAATTTCGACTGAATTATACCCGTCTTCAATATTATACTGGGCCCCTGCGACGAAAGGTTCGATTTGGTCCGCCATTTTTAAAGATGGTAACCAATTCAATTGCGAGATTAGATTGGGTTCAGTATGGCGGCCTTGTTGGAGCACTTAAAACATTACCGTCACCGTGAGGGCATAGTTTGCCGTATGTAAATGATACACTGATAGCAAAACTATAACTCTGAAATAATCTTGAGATCGTAGGCCTACTATCATGACCATGCTTCCCGAGCATACGGCTTATTGAATTTAGGTGGTCCTTGACCTACCAATCATTGTGAAGAAAAGTTGGCTTGAAAGTGGATTTTGTCACTTATTTAAGTATTTAAACGACAATCGGCTACGAGTAGTGATTTATGGAATATTTTCAGGCACTGGTGAAAGATAAATTGTCGTACATTATTACCAATGGGCCAACGCAGTTAGATACCTCATATCACGCTTCGATACCTCACATACCCATTGAGTTTATGTGGCGATCATTTTGATCGTGGTTCATCAGAACACAAAATGCTTGAACTGGCTGAACCAGCAGCTCTCGGCCCTGACCTAGCAAGGGGTCTAGCAATGATTGATTTTGACAATATACTATGACAATGAACGTTGATATTAGAAATAAAATGTTATCAAATAGCAATGATACATGTATCGTACATGTACCTCTTTCTCGTTGTACTTTCTCGTTGTACACGTATGGTATAGGTGGCAGCATCTGCTTCAAGCTCATAAGTGTAGCGGATAGTGCAGTTGTCATCGGGATATGCACACAGTATTTTTACAGAATCCATTGTGGCGATTAATTTGACCGTGGTTCAAAACACATTTATAGGCCTATGCTTGAACCGGCTGGGCCAGCGACCAGAACCTAGCATTGGCCTAGCAACGAATTTGACATTTGCACAACGAAAATACATATGGTGATATAAAATGTTATAAAATAATATAAGTTGAGTGATAACGAGAAATGATCCATTAACAATACCTCTTTCTCGTTGTACACGTACGACATAGGTGGCAGCATCTGCTTGAAGCTTATAAGTGTAGAGAATGGTGCAGTAGTCATCGGGGTAGGCACACGGTACAGAATGCATGTCGTTCACTGCATATGCATAAACACAAAAATACTGAGATATTTAAAATTGTTAATTTATATCCATCGTAGTCTTCGGCTCGGGCGCGGCGGTGTTCGCTGGTGGCGCTCCCTCACCCCTGGGGCGCTAGGGACTTCTCGACGGACGAATCTATCGTAGTAAGGGATGTCTGCCACATTTTAACTTGACAAATAAGGAATACTAGTCACCCTAGAAGCTAGTGGATAATTACCAAATGAATGAATACTGTTCCAGATTCATACGACATTCAAATCATTTCTCACGTTTTCTAAGATAATTGTCAGCATCAAAATTCAGAAAAAGTATTGCAGGTTTATGAACAGAAGACAGAATTTGTCTTTTCCTTTTAATAATAAACACAATTCTGCTAATTTGATACAATGACTTTTTTTTAACTATCTGGCTACCTCTGGTTCCTTAATAGTGTGTAATTATTAATTTCATGTTTTCATCCAAGTGTCAAATCAAAATAGACCTTATAAATTCCTTGATACTTTCAAACTGAATATTATTTATTATAAATCCCTATCAGGTCTCTGATTGACTGATCAACCCTATTTATCTTTTTTCCATCCAATTGAAATATGTCTTACTAACCAAGGCCGTCATCCACTATCTCTATTGTAGGAGTACACAAGTCACATTGTTCCTGCGTGTATGATCCTATATCAAACACCTTGCACAAAACACATTCCTGGAACGCGGCGCATCTTCCTACACACATCTGTTTAAAAAAACCATCAAAATTTCAAAAAACAATACAGAGTTCAAGGATTTAATGAAACTGATGATATACGTGTATGGTAATATAGCGGGAACCGAACTTCCGTTGGGCACCATTTCGATGATCCCAATTTTCCGAGAAAAGGTTTTTCCAAATGGTGAAAAATGATTTTATGAAAAAGATATCAGACGTGACGTCGTCCGCTTCCGCTTCGGAAGCAAGATTCAAGTTCCTTAAAGTTCCTTAAAGAAGCTATATACCTTATAAGTCATCAAATTCTCTTTCAGAAAAGGTCGCAGGTCCATAGGATAAATCTTTGACAAATCGAGGGTTTAGTACAACAAGGGTCCATCTGCCATTAGCTGTCAGTTGTTATCATGTGTGGTAGTCTATAGCAGACCCAGCAGACCTCTTGATATAAACTAATAGTAACACTGGGCAGCTATAGCAGATTGGATATTATATCACTTACATCTCAGTTATGTGAAAAGGCAATAGCTACAATTAGCTGCCACATGTTATATATTTAGGTATGTCCTTATGAAAACACAATCTCACACATGGACAACATTGCAGATAGGACTTGTTTCACTAAACCCTCGAAATTCATGTAATGATGTTTCCTGCTGATGTAAATTTGTGATGAATATTTGTCAGATAAATTAGTGAATTTGAATCTGTCAAACCTACCGGGCATTCTTCGCATGTATCTCCAGTGAACGGTGAAGTGTCATTGCACGCACAACGCCCTTCACAAGTACAATCTCCCCAGCCGTTACAAACCACCTGTAGAATATTAAGATATTCAGATATTAATGAAAACATAAACAATGTAATTATATATATCAACAAATCAGATCGGACCCGAAATAATTAAATAAAAATAAAAATAAACTTTAACAAATTTGGTCTGAGATGGTCTGGTTTGTAAACACTCTGGGGTTTGACGAGACCATTTGCAGTGCTATATAAGGATGTCTTTTTGCTGATTCGACATGATAAAAAATAAAATAATAAAATAAATAAAATCAAAATCAAAAGTGTCTATTATATAGGGTCATTTGGCGGCCATGATGGATTATGGTACGGATTTCAGTAAAGATATAATGTATAATATAATCTGCTAAGACTAAGAGGCATCCTTGGCACTTCAAAAATACACTGTGACTAATTACTGAGGTGGTGGTGCATAGGAGACTCTCTCATCAGAACCCCAACTTTTAAAGATGATATATTTTCATGATTAAAAATGCTGAATTTTATAGGTAAAATTCAAGGTACCTACCCCGCTTAAAGTTTCACATTCTTGTTTTGTTGATAATACACTAATATAAGTAGATCCTTCAAGGTACCTACCCCGCTTATATAGTTTCACAATAATGTTTGTTGGTAATGCACTGACAAACAGATCCTTCAAGATACCTACCCCGCTTATAGTTTCACATTGTTGTTTGTTGGTAATGCACTGACAAGCAGATCCTTCAAGGTACCTACCCCGCTTATAGTTTCACATTGTTGTTTGTTGGTAATGCACTGACAAGCAGATCCTTCAAGGTACCTACCCCGCTTATAGTTTCACATTGTTGTTTGTTGGTAATGCACTAACAAGCCGATCCTTCAAGGTACCTACCCCGCTTACAGTTTCACATTGTTGTTTGTTGGTAATGCACTGACAAGCAGATCCTTCGTACTCGGGTTTGCATTTACATTCTATGAGATGAGTCTTTGAATCACAAACGCACTCGCCTCTGCTTTCACCTGAACAGAAACACAAAATGACACTGTAAATTAAATGACACCGAAAATGACACAGTAAATTTAAATTAACGCCGTAAATGTAAACTGTAAAGGACGTGATTTTGTTTCACAATTTACTGATGCCTTTTGTTGTTTTGTTGTCGTTTTTATTAGAACCATGCAAAAAGAAGAACAGTGATAAAAACAACTGAAAAGGCATGTTTCAGCTGTTGTTAGGTTCTTGTTTATTATGTTCCCAGTCCCTTAACACTTTTGGACCGGTGATTTTGACATTTCGCCGGTAATAAATCATCTAAAATGTTGTCAACCTCTGACTATGGGGTCCATTTTCAGGGTTATGAAGGTTAGTTTATGACCTTGGGGCATAAGTATGTCCTTTGCAGTCTTTTAATTGGATCACATAGTGGGAAATAGACACATCCTTTGATGATTTATTACCGGCGAAATGTCAAATCACCAGTCCAAAAGTGTTAAGGGACTGGGAACATAACGTTGTTTTTGAAGCAGTACAAGTTGTTTTTACTGTTTTTGTTTTTTTTCAGATGTAAAATTATTTGTGATGTAAAAAACAATGATTTCGACATTACCCGGGAATTACAAAATCACTTTTTGTATTCAATTGCATGTTGTTGTTTTTAGTTGATCAATTGTCATTTTTGTTGATAAATTGTGATTTTCATTGTTCAGTAGGACGTGGTGACGTAAGGACCTAATCACACATCCACCACCAACAGAAATGTCACATACCTCCGCAAGGCTCATTTCGATATGTCTCGCAATAATTATCACATTCGCAGTATTGTCCATAGACCTTGTAGAGTGGATTCTGTGAATAAATATAAAAAAGCAGCCAAAAAGTGTGAAGATGTGCATTCATCCTACAAGGTATTCGGTTGGAAATGTGAGCATAAATCTTATCATTCACCGAAATATATTGTGTGCAATACTACAATGCTTGACACACAAAATGGCTTCAGGGAAGTTTTTCTCGACCATTTTACTTAAAACACTAAAAATGGCGCGATTTTTTCCTCTAACAGGATTCAACATTATAAAACAAAATGGGGCTTGATCCACCTCTAAATTTCTTTTCTTCTCTTCTACCGCCACTGCATTTAGGGGACAGTATCGAAACCTTTCAAAAAAATGAAGGGGCCTCCGTTTTCACATTTATTGGTATCAATATTTCCTGTTAATCAATCATTAATTATGCAGCTTACACACATGACTACCGACATGACCAACGGGTCACCAATCAAAGATGAAGAATGTGTTTGGCGCAAGAGTACTTTTGTAACAGTGGCGTAGGGGGCAAATGCCCCCCCCTTGACGAAAAAAAACCATTTGGGCCCCCGCCCCCACCCCCTAAAAAAGAAATGGGGTGAGAAAAAAAAAGGAAAAAGAAAAAAATTGAGAAAAAAGACCAAGGTTATTAGCCAAATAGAAGGCAAAATTGTACATGTAATACATTTACTGTGCAATTTTGTTTGACTGTGCGATTTTTTTTGGGACTGTGCGAAATTTTTTGACCTCACCCCCCCCCCCCCCCCCCCCCACCTTTTACGAAAAATTTAGAAATCTTGCCCCCCCTGAAAAAAATCCTAGCTACGCCACTGTTTGTACATGTCAATGACATTTTATCAGAAATGTTTTTGAAAAATAGTTGTCTTGCTTTCGAACGCAAACTTACTTTATAATTGTGTTAACGTGGCAAAGGACATAGTCATGATAGTCGAGGAATAGGTGGCAAGTTCCGGACCGGGCAGACTATACTGAATTGTGTGTACTTACTATCGGTTGGTCACAAATGCACTTTCCACACATGCAGTGTCCCCTATTTTGGCAAACCGACGGATTGATAGCGTTTGGCCTGAAAGAATAAGTGTGAAAGATGATTACCAAGAATAATTACACGATAAACACTCGGTGGACACAAAAGACATCAACCCCATCAGGTGAATTGTGACGAAGGCCATTTTAACTTAATCATATTTACTTACAAGGCCGTTTAACTTAGTCTCATCTATCTATTATTACTAAGTCCTTTTACTTGAATACCTGGTACAACTGGACATATCTTCAAAATCCGTATCCGATTCTCCATCGCATTCACATTCTTCACCGTAACGGCCTTCATCGCAGACACACTGACCACATGCTAAGGTACCGTTGCATCTTGTTGGATCCCTTATCTGTGCATCAAAATATTCATCAAGATAATATACGAGATGAAAATGAAACAACCTTTTTTGACCTCGATTTCTAACCCTTCATGGTTCTAGTAGAACATGCACCATTTCAACATTATGCTTCCTCTTTTGGGTTGGTCCACCACTTTATTTATTCAACGTTCAGACCTTCCAAAAAAGGACTCCGAGTTTCGTTTCAATAAGGCAATCGTCAGACGGCAAGAGATACTTATCAATCATGACCACGAGGTCCAAATGTACATATATTTTCACTAATTTTACGCAAAATGCTACTTGTCCGAGAGGAAATGATTGTCAGAATTGGATAAACGTTCCTCAGAGTATGTGCAGAAAAGAACGTCTTCAAGAAATGCCTTAAGTTCACGCTGGGGTCACCAGAGGTCATTGATTTATTCAGGGAAATAAGAAATGAGAAATGCACCGACTTTGACTGGACTTGTGTCATCTTGTGCTCTTTCAGTTCAGTTTCAGTTTCAGTTTATTTGTTTCCATCTCGGTAAACATGTACAATAACAGTGGTTCTTTGATGAGACAAGAACAAGAGTCAATTATGACCTAGGGATCAAAGGCCAAGAAGTAGTCACTTTCTTTTTAAATAATATAAGATGATCGTCTTTTGACAACTGTCAGCCAAGATCAAAGGTCAACGCGCTCGATTAATAACATTTTGTTTAGTTTGCCTAGCAACGTGGTTGTGCGCTTTATGTTGACTTGTAAGGAGTCAGCTCCGGAACAAGAGCCCGTTTCACTTGAGGGCGCAAACAAAACCGACGGGTGTGCGTCACCATGATAACGTGTACCCGTCAATGTGTGCAATAATTGTATTTTCGCTTTTCAACACTAAATATTTACAAATTAACATCTTAACAAATTGAGGGCAGCCCAGGTACCAGCATTCCTCGCAGCAACTAGTCCGATGATTTTATCTCACCTTTGACCCAACATCTCGCAACACAGATCGAAACTTCATCTTTTTGAACCTATATACCGCGATGAGCCTACCCTTTTCTACGCGCGTTTACACCATTTTAATTATTTTGTAGGGTAGGGGTGATCATTTGTACGATAAAATACAAGACCTTGTAGCATTATACAGTGATAGTGAGACTTTATTTTATGGTTGAAAATCGGCAAATATATATATATTTTTTCAATCTCGAAAATTGTGACGAGAGGCCATTCCCTTGGAAACGCAGTCCCGTTCCCAAGCCGGTGTTACGATGAATTCTAAATATTCAATAATATAATAGAATACCCGCTCGCCGCCCCGGCTGGCGTAGTTTGTAGTTTTAAGCGACACGCAAAGAGATCATTTTCCCGCCCCGTTGCGTAACATTAATCCTGAGAGGATTAGATTGAGCGTCAGTTGAATCAGTTGCGTCTTGGCATTGGCAAGCAGTAGTCTAACAGTACTAAATTCCACGCAGCGGCATTCAAATATGTGACTCGATGACAGATTGATTGATAGAAGTACAATTGGCGTTACTGGTAAAGCCTGAATATTGCTTGTAATTATCGCAAGCGGGTTAATTTACCAGACCTAATATCGTTGTATGTTTGGAATCAACATGAAGTATATTTGTCGAGGTATGGAGATGTTGGCTAGCTGGTGGTGAAGTTGAAACTACTGATGTGTTGATGAAATGCAAAGTTGCAGACTAAACGTGAGTGGTACTTTATAAGCTTGGAAATTAAGGGGAGGATAACATTATTGGAATGGTGTATATAATATCCGTGAAAGGATTGGTGTCACGTGCAAGATGGAATAGGCACAGTGTGGCATGTTAACTAAGCTGTTATGATGAATTCGTATTCAAGAAGATAAAAAAGACAGTAAATAGATTTCACAATTTATTCATCATGATTATTTCTTGAACCAATAATGACAATAACAGTATATATATACAATAACGATACACAATGTTTCATATGACCAGATCATACATACAGTTATACAATAATATTATCCCAATGAATTGTATACCCAGAGCTCTTGCGCACGCGTTCGTATACTTCGTTGTGCTGCATACATGTAAACACTCACGGTACCGTCGTCATCAAGTTCGCGAAAGTTCGATCTATTTGTAATGTTGTTCCTCCTTGTTGTGGGACCTCCTAGTGTTGTTATTTCTGTGGGACGGTTATCGCCGATAGTTGCTCCAACAGTTAGTTGTTACAGTTCTAGTTGTTACAGTACTAGTTGTTACAGTTCTAGTTGTTTTACAGTACTAGATGTTAGATAAACCATTATCTTTTATTTACGGCTGTATAGAAAACATACAGTGAATTTTATGAATACCAGTCCTAATTATATGTGAGAGTTATGTACATGTAGCATATAATTATCAAATAACTCATTTTAAAACATTACTCAATTATATGGAACGAACACAATTAATGATAATAAGTTATGAAACACACAAGACTAGATAACTTAAGATCCTAGTAAATTAACTATCACTGGTTGAATTGTGTATCATATAAAATGCATTACACAATGATTATAAATAAACAATGTTGAGGAACCTTACATGTTGTGTATCATCAAAATGCATTACACAGTTATAAATAAACAATGTTGAGGAACCAACCTTTCATGTTGTGTATCATAAAAATGCATTACACAGTTATAAACCAACATTGGTTAATGAATTTTGAGTATCATTATGCATTACATACAGTAGTTACAAATAAACACTGGTTGATGCAACTCTGGTTGTGTATCATTAAAATGCATTACACAATTAAAAACAACGTACATAATTGAAAACACAAATCATATTTTGTTTCTTATCAAAATTGATATTGCATTAAATAAAAAAATCTTTGTTTCTTCCAATGTACAAAAACAACATAATTGAAAACACAAATCAAGTTTTGTTTCATATCAAAATTGTTATCACATTGAATACAAAATCTCTGCTTCATTGAGTACAAAATATTATACAATAAGAATTTACTTACACATGAATCCTTTGTAAATAAACTTTACATTAATCTCTCTGGCAGTGGCATATAAACACAAACTCCAGACTAAATCACCATAGATTTATTTAGTTGCATTCTCTCATCTGTAACATTGTTTCACCATGAATTAATCTGCATTATTAATTTCCAGCAGTGTAGTCACAGAGTGAGGAACTACCAAAACCTTATAGGTCTTAACCCCTTGATGGTCAGAAGATGACTGCACCAAATATCATGTCATAAGAATAAAAAATGATATCATAGCCATATTGCGATTGGCTGAAACTCAAATATAAATAAGCTATGATTGGATAAACTAGAGTTACTTAAAAACAAATTGGTAGAGTTAACACATCACAATAATGTTGACTGTTTAGCGTGCATGGTTGGTTATAAGATCTACCCTTGAAGTCCTTAAAATAGATCAGTATAGGACACTACACATGTTTAACCTTTTATATGCGACATTTAACTCCCCCCTTTAAGGAAAATGTTGCAAACATTTTTCACTTAACTTAAAGTTTGACTCATGGATATGTACTATCTAGTTTTCCTATACACAATCTTACCTTTTCACCTCTCATCCTGAGACTATGTGCACTTAAAAGTAGTAGAAAGATATGTATACTTACACTAACTATAATTCTACTCAGTTGACCTACTTAGATAATCTGCCCCAACGTTGTCTTTGCCTTTTATGGCTACCATCCTGTATCTATAGGGCTGTAATGCCAGCGCCCATCTCATGATACGGCCATTGGCTACCTTGGAACGTTGCATGCACAATAACGGCTGATGATCGGTCTCCAAAATGAATTCACGCCCGTAAAGATAAGGTTCAAACTTCTGCGTACCCCAAACTACTGCTAGACTTTCTTTCTCCATCACCGAGTAGTTTCGTTGTGCTTTGTTGAGCTTCTTGCTGGCGTAAGCAATAGGAAATTTCTCTCCGTCAAATTCCTGAAGTAAAACTGCACCAATTCCAACTTCAGATGCATCTGTTCTGAGGATGAATTGTCGCTTGATATCAGGTAGATGGAGGATGGGTGACTGAGTCAATTTTGCTTTCAGTGTCTTGAATGCTAATTCTTGGCTGTCATCCCAATTAATCCTGTTTGGTTCTCCTTTCTTGGTTCTGTCAGTAAGAGGAGATGCTATGGCAGCAAAGTTTGGTATGAAGGACCTGTAGTAGTTGAGTAACCCAAGTAGAGAACGTACTTGTGTCTTAGTCTGTGGCCTAGGAGCATCTTTGATTGCTTCAAGCTTGCTTGGATTAGGCTGCAGCTGACCATGACCTACGACGTGCCCTAAAAACTCCACTCTGTCGTATCCTACATAACACTTTGTTGGTCTTGCTGTCATGTTAGCGTTTCTCAATCTCTCAAACACTTCTGCCAGTTTCTCAACATGCTCTTCCCAAGTTGGTGTATGGATAAGAATATCGTCTATATAGTTGTCCACACACTGGATTCCTCTCAATAATTTTCTCATAATTCGACTGAATGAAGCTGAAGAGTTTACCAAACCAAAGGCCATCACTTTAAACTGGTATAGACCGTCGTGCGTGATAAAAGCAGTCAGTGGTTTTGCCTCTTCGCTTAATGGCACCTGCCAATAGCCTTTACTCAAGTCGATTTTTGTAAAGAACTTGTCATTGGCTAGTTTTGAAAATATCTCATCCTGAACTGGTGTTGGTTCTGCATCGAAAACTGTAATTTGATTAAGTTTCCTCATGTCGGCACACACCCGGTTTGTTCCGTCAGGTTTAACGACAATGCACAATGGCGATGCATACGGACTATCAGATTCTTCAATAACTCCCATCTCTAACATCGTCTTCACTTCCTTTTTGATTGTCTCGCGTAAAGCATGTGGTACTGGATAAGGTCGACTACGGACAGGTTTGTTGTCTGTTAACTTGATGTCGTGAAAACCCAATTTTGATCTTCCTGGAACATCACTCAGTTGACTGTCATATTCAGTTAACAGTTGTTTCACCTGGCGTTGTTGGTCGTTTGACAAATCACCACACACATGGACATCTGATGCTGTCTCAGTCTGTTTAAAAACTGGAAGTTGCAGCAAGTTGTCATTAGTCATAGACCTTTCACATCCAGTAGTCACGTCGTCTAAGTCTTCATCATTCTCAATAACCGATGCACATGCTAACTCGAAGAGACCAGCCGTTACATCTGCTGATGGTTCGTCTTGACCTCTTCTGTAGTATTTCTTTAGCATATTTGCATGGAAGGTTTTTGCTTTGTTTCCAAGATTTATCTTGTAATCCAAGTCGCTCTTCTTCTCTATCACTGTAAATGGACCCTTCCAATGCATCAATAATTTGTTCTTGTCGGTTGGCAGTAACAGAAGCACCTCATCACCAACTTTAAACTTTCTTGACTTTGCACCTTTGTTGTAATGAGCTTTGTATCTCTTCTGTGCCTTCTGTAGTTCTGCTCTCGCCAACTCACACGTCTTTTGAAGTCTTTCTTGAAGATCCAACACATACTGATAAGTTGTCTTCGTCTCAGTCTCTTCCACTTCATCTGTCCAAAGCTCCTTTAATATAGCAAGTGGACCCCGTACTGATCTTCCATAAAGTAGCTCAAATGGAGAAAAGCCAGTGCTAGCTTGTGGTGTTTCTCGATACGCAAAGAGCAGCGCATTCACATATCTATCCCAATCTTGAGGACGCTCTTCACACAGTTTCTTCAGCATTAATTTCATGGTTCCATTGAAACGTTCTACTAGACCATTACATGCAGGATGATATGGGGTTGTAGTTAGTTGCTTGATGGAAAGAAGTCTGCTTACTTCCCTCATGACGTCTGATGTGAACTGCGAACCGTTGTCCGATAAGACTTCCCGTGGGAATCCTACTCTGGAATAAACATCTAAAAGAGCTTCTGCTACGGATTTGGTATCAATGTTGCGTAGAGGAACAGCCTCTGGATAGCGCGTGGCATAGTCTACAATGGTAAGTATATATCTCTTCCCACTCTCTGTACAGGGATGGATAGGACCAACCAAGTCAATAGCTACACGCTGAAATGGAGTTTCAATAACAGGCATGCTTCCAAGTGGTACTTTGCTTACTCGTCCTCTCGGTAGTGTACGTTGGCAAATATCACACGATCTGCAGTACCGCGTAATATCAGCTGATACACCTGGCCAGAAGAAGTTACTGGTTACTTTATCTGTTGTTTTCTGGATGCCTTGGTGACCTCCCAAGATAGACTCATGTGCCAACTTCATCACTTGTGTACGGAACTGCACAGGGACTACAACCTGCGTAAGTTTCTCACCAAAGTTAACACGTGGGGACTGAAATTCTCGGAACAGAATACCTTTCTGCAGATAGAACTTAGAACAACCACCATTTCTAGTTACTTTACTTTCACCAGAAAGGGCCAACTCTCTGAACTTGTCCAGAGTACTGTCACCTTCTTGCGCCTTGCGAAGAATATCTGCGGTAACAATTTCCTTCATTGCCTTTGGTACTCTAAGTTCTTTCAGCTCCTTCTCTTTAGCTAACTTCTGATGTCTCGTCTCTACAGCTCCAATTACATCTGGATGTTGGACACCACGATTATCCCTCCAATTTAAATTGGGGTTAGAAGGATCTCGAACCTCTTCTATATTCCCAATAATCAAGTCGTATACAGGATTATTCATGCATAGTGCAGTGACCTCGCCTACAAAATACGGTGTGTCTACATTGATGACTGCGATGGGTACCCTCCTCACTGTTCCATCTATGAGGACACAAGTCTTCAATTCACCCGTAAACTGACTAGATGACACTAGATTTCTCCGTATAACAACACTACTGCATCCACTATCCCGTAAGACATTAACAAGATGACCATCCACAAGACCTTTGGAAACTGGCATTCTGTGAACACTACGTGAACTACAAGCAGCACTCATGATAGGCAATTTGTGACCACATGGCAAAGTAAGAAAACCTTCCTCAGAATTATCACCTTGAAAATCCTTATCTAGTATCATACAGTTACCACCTATGTCTTTGTTGAGACAATCTTCACACGTACATGCAGAACATACAGGTTTAACATTTGAACCACCTTTTTGTTTACCTGTATACCTATGCTTACGATTATCCTGACCATGGTCTCTTGTTTCTTCCTTCTGTTCAGTCTCGTCATTCACCTCTAAACCAGCTGCCTTGAGAATCTTTGAACGATTTCTACAATGCCTAGCTATGTGCCCTACTTTATCACATATAAAACACTTACGCACTGGTGTGTCTGTTGTAGACACTTTACTATTACTATTGTTTACATGGTGACTAGGATTAGGACTGTGTTTCTTACCAGGTTGACCTTTATGGTGACTGGTTTTATTTGTGGAACCCAATCCCCAACCACCTCTAGCATCAATGTATTGTGACGCAATGACTGCCATTTCTTTAACATCTTTAGGATGTCTTTCTTTGATAAAAATGGCCATGTCTTTACTACATGAAGTAATAAACTGTTCCCTTAATAGCAAATCAACAATGCCTTTAAAATTCTTCTGAGATTCAGACAAATCAATCCACCTATCCAAATAATCACTAATTCGGGCAAGGAATTGATTGGCACTTTCATTTGATTCAGGTTTTGCTGATCTCATTTTCTCTCTGAAACCATCTTCAGTAAGATGATATGCCTTTAGTAGTTCAGGCTTTAGAATGTCATAATTATTTGCATCTGTGGGTGAAAGCCTATTATAAGTGCTAACACCTTTGCCCTGTATAAGAGCACTAAGGTTTACAGCCCAATCTCTCTTTTTCCAACCCTGTGCATCAGCGTAACGTTCAAATCGCTGTAAATATGCATCCATATCATCTGTACCTTCTTTAAATTCAGGGAGCCTAGGGGCAGGAGCACGAGAACGCATTTGTTCAGTATGACCTTCAGCAGCGGATTCCTTTTTCATGGATTCCAATTGCAACTGCATTTCAACAAGTTCTTTTTCATACGCCAAACGTTCCCTAACATCCTCCCTTTGCCTAGCCCTTTCATCCCTATCTCTTGATCTCTCAAGATCAATAAATTGTTGCAACTTATCCCCAGTATGACCAAGCTGTTTGCCTAGATTAGCTAATTTCTCTAGATCCATGTTGGTGAGATGTAATTAGACACGCAGCAATTGGAAAGCGCAATTTGAAGTACAAAATATATAAAAACCAAACAATGTTTATAACATTAAGAGTAGAATGCAACCATGAAACAATGTTGATTAATGATTAATGTACCAATTGCATGGGTATAGTTGACAAAACAATATATGAATTTCAATACAAAAACAAATAAATTCGGATTTGAAAAAAAAATCTAAAATATTTGATTTTTTTTTTGAAGTCTTTTGTTCTAATTGAACATGAACTCGTCAACAGCCTTTGTCTTTAGTTTCCCGGACGAGCCCCCAATTGTCACGTGCAAGATGGAATAGGCACAGTGTGGTATGTTAACTAAGCTGTTATGATGAATTCGTATTCAAGAAGATAAAAAAGACAGTAAATAGATTTCACAATTTATTCATCATGATTATTTCTTGAACCAATAATGACAATAACAGTATATATATACAATAACGATACACAATGTTTCATATGACCAGATCATACATACAGTTATACAATAATATTATCCCAATGAATTGTACACCCAGAGCTCTTGCGCACGCGTTCGTATACTTCGTTGTGCTGCATACATGTAAACACTCACGGTACCGTCGTCATCAAGTTCGCGAAAGTTCGATCTATTTGTAATGTTGTTCCTCCTTGTTGTGGGACCTCCTAGTGTTGTTATTTCTGTGGGACGGTTATCGCCGATAGTTGCTCCAACAGTTAGTTGTTACAGTTCTAGTTGTTACAGTACTAGTTGTTACAGTTCTAGTTGTTTTACAGTACTAGATGTTAGATAAACCATTATCTTTTATTTACGGCTGTATAGAAAACATACAGTGAATTTTATGAATACCAGTCCTAATTATATGTGAGAGTTATGTACATGTAGCATATAATTATCAAATAACTCATTTTAAAACATTACTCAATTATATGGAACGAACACAATTAATGATAATAAGTTATGAAACACACAAGACTAGATAACTTAAGATCCTAGTAAATTAACTATCACTGGTTGAATTGTGTATCATATAAAATGCATTACACAATGATTATAAATAAACAATGTTGAGGAACCTTACATGTTGTGTATCATCAAAATGCATTACACAGTTATAAATAAACAATGTTGAGGAACCAACCTTTCATGTTGTGTATCATAAAAATGCATTACACAGTTATAAACCAACATTGGTTAATGAATTTTGAGTATCATTATGCATTACATACAGTAGTTACAAATAAACACTGGTTGATGCAACTCTGGTTGTGTATCATTAAAATGCATTACACAATTAAAAACAACGTACATAATTGAAAACACAAATCATATTTTGTTTCTTATCAAAATTGATATTGCATTAAATAAAAAAATCTTTGTTTCTTCCAATGTACAAAAACAACATAATTGAAAACACAAATCAAGTTTTGTTTCATATCAAAATTGTTATCACATTGAATACAAAATCTCTGCTTCATTGAGTACAAAATATTATACAATAAGAATTTACTTACACATGAATCCTTTGTAAATAAACTTTACATTAATCTCTCTGGCAGTGGCATATAAACACAAACTCCAGACTAAATCACCATAGATTTATTTAGTTGCATTCTCTCATCTGTAACATTGTTTCACCATGAATTAATCTGCATTATTAATTTCCAGCAGTGTAGTCACAGAGTGAGGAACTACCAAAACCTTATAGGTCTTAACCCCTTGATGGTCAGAAGATGACTGCACCAAATATCATGTCATAAGAATAAAAAATGATATCATAGCCATATTGCGATTGGCTGAAACTCAAATATAAATAAGCTATGATTGGATAAACTAGAGTTACTTAAAAACAAATTGGTAGAGTTAACACATCACAATAATGTTGACTGTTTAGCGTGCATGGTTGGTTATAAGATCTACCCTTGAAGTCCTTAAAATAGATCAGTATAGGACACTACACATGTTTAACCTTTTATATGCGACAATTGGCCTTTTTAATTTATTCAAAATACGTGTGAAACCTTAACGGAATACCTTTTGGTTTCGTGTATCGTCAGTTTTGTATCCCGAATATTTAGTTACAATGTCAGATTCGGAAATGTTTAATTTATGTGACGCGTGATATAAATAGGTGTAGATATTCATGTTGCCACTCGTGACGAAGCAAAAATTACATAAATGTTATTGTTAATATGGATATTTTGGCGGTAATATGTCAATGGAGTCATTGTATAATTACATAATGATTATGCAAATCCTATTGTCTAGCCCCACCCAAAATCTGCAGTCTGTGAAATCTTTCATGAAGTTTCAGACTATTTTAATATGCTGATATAATCATGTTGTATTTTTAAATACCAACAATTTGTCCAAAGTATTCACGGCACTTTTGGTTATGTGTCAAATATTTATTACAGTGAATACCACAGACGGGTTGGAGGTTTTGGTCAAGTTCTATAATCTTCAAACACGCTACCGTGAGATAGTGAAAACGTTGAAGGGATGACTGAAATGGAATCTAAAACTGGATGATGGAATCCTCTTGAAAAACTGAATAAACAATTGTAAGGTGATTTAGCTACGATTTAAATAAGGAGATATAAGAACATTTACGTGAAGCTACAACGTACACACGGATGACGAAAGCCCATATGCAGTATCAGAGTTGTTTATGAAATAAAATACTTGTCATAATAATTAAGAACTGTAAAAACAATTATGCAAGTATAACCAACTCGTAAAATAATACCAATAGCCGCTATTACAACTATTGGTTTACGTCTATCTACTCCATTCGTCGGGATACGTATATCAATATCATGTCTACAGTTTCAATATACTCGATGAGTAAATGACAATCATATCTACAGTTTCAATATACTCGTTGAGTAAATGACAATTATAAATAACCATAGACGGATGAGCAAGATTCAATTTATAAATAAAGTAAAGTAAAATAAAATGAAAGGATATTTCAATTGTGTGTGTTTTTGGTATATATAGTATTGAAAAGAGTATCAGGATAATAATTCAAAAGAACTCGGAAATTAGCCTTGTATGTGTATCAGCAAGACAAGGGCTAACAGCCGGCCCTCTATTAAAATATCGAACTTATTCGTCGCATATCGGAAGAAGGACTCCCATTACTTGATCCGTTGCCGTGTAGAAATTGACGGTAGTGCGTCACTAAATAGCACGCCCTAAGCCGTACGCGCTCCCGTTCCGGAGCAGACTGGTAAGTGTTAATTTTACTAACTTGGATGTCTAGTAGTAGGCAACTTCACTTACTAATATTTTGTCCCTACTCCGTGATCATGCTGATGAAGCCTGCTTTATCCACTTCAAACGTCTGTCTTCTCTCGTTATTTTTGTTGTTTTAGTTCACAGTCATTTTTATTGTTTATTGCAGTGCATATTCGTGTTATATTGTTATCTGTTTTGTTGTGCATTATTACATTTATACTGTTAATTTTTGCTGTGTGGTCTCTTTAGACACGTTCGAACTTGTAATGGTTCTTAAGGGTTTTTAAGGTTATAAAGCCACTTCATCATTAAACCATCAAAAAGGGTTTCAAATAGCATTTTATGGTCCTAGAGGCATACAAAATGGTTCTGCAAAGTGCCTGAAAACAAACCTTACTGGTCCCATTCAAGATTCAATATTGGATGATTTACACCGACCTTATTTTTAGCAAATGGGATGTCCGTATCCGTTATATTGTTACATAATTGTAGGTTATGACCTCTTTAATATAATTATGTGGACTTTCATTTTTTGCGGTATTCGCGTAAAACAAAGAGTAATTCAATGTTGAGTTAATTATATTTAACCGAGTCAGTTACAATACCGGGTTACAATACTACTGCCGTAATCATATCTGTAATAATATCGAAGTCATCCGTAATATGTTTCAGTTTTACCTCTTCACTTTCACAGTCGCATGTACAGCTGACTTCTGCTATAATTGTCAAACTTTCTTCGATTCCTAGCGGTCTCACGGTGAACCTGTATTATCGGAAAGTAATGGCAATAAATCGTGTTAGTTAAATGGACATTAAGTGGTATTGAAAATTTTAAATGTTTAAAAATTTACTTCAGAATTCAAGATGAACATTAAAAATTGCCATTATTGTTGTTTCTACTAACAAAAACACAGCGAACTTGATTAAAACAATATCATCGCTATTTATTGAAAAAAGCCCTCTATGCAAATATGGTTCGCGTTATGTATCACCCGTACTGCATGGGGATACTGTCGGACGTAAAATGCTCGTTGCGGCTCTACGAGCATTTTTGAATCGACGTTTTCTTGTACAAAGAGGGCTGATTTTTCTTAATCCTTATAGGTGTAAGTTCATACATGTAATACAATTATAAAAATATACTAATCCCAGTTTTTATCATAATTGAGGGCGCAGCCTCCAACACATCTCTTAGTGCCCCTTTAAGTTAAATGTACGAGAGTAGTTTCAGCTTTTATACTTGCGTTTACGGGGTATCAAATAAATGCATTACAGTGCGGTGAAAATCAGTTATACACGAGACGAATGAAAAGAAAGCATTGTGTGCAAATACCGTATTGCTAAATCTACGTTAAATTGAAGAGAGAAAAATGTTGTGGGATCACTTAACTTTGATATGAAAAAATTGAAACATTGCCAATTATGAAATTTTAAATATCGGATTTTGTTACAGACATCCTAAACCAAGTGATATATTTCAGTCTACGGCGTGGTTTCCGTACCGGATGATAACATGTTGCGATGCAGTGAATGTATAATGGCCATACACAGCAAGATTATTATCTCACAGACAACTTCACGCACTTGTCTACGGTGAGTTTTTAAAAACTAGAAATATAAATCAATAGGCTATATCTATAGTACTGATCGATCAATATTACGCGATTATCTGATATCTTAACAACTAACTACTTTGAGTCCAGTAAATACGTGAACCAGTACATATCACATGATATGTCGGTTATTGACCTTTGAATCTAATGATGGTCCATACATATCTGATCACAATCCACACACCAAACCAAAGGGATTTCATTTTGCATCGCGTGCAAGCTGTTAACATCCGGTATGTATACATTGCTTTAAATACATGTATGTACAATGTATGTACATGTATGTACATGTATGTACATGTATGTACGAGTATGTATGCACATTATTTATGTACATAATGTACATGTTTCAAATAAAAACACTTTGTATTTGGTAGTTCGCTACCTTAGGTTTCTCGCTTACGCGATCGTCAGGCAACCATGTACGAGGGGGTATCATAAAGTGTTAGAAATCACCCAGAAGTGAATGAACCAGAAACTTTATTTTGATATGTGATCCTTCAGACATCTTTACTAAGTCCCTTTGCAAAGTTACACATTTATCCCACTATTTATTAGCTGTATACAGACCGCCATTGTAGAGATCCTCAGAGTGACCGCCATTGGTTGATTCTCAGATTGCCTCAGATTGTGTTATTCCCCAAACAGCAATAAATAGTTTAAAGTTTGGACAGAAAGGGGTTAAAGGTCATTACAAACAAGCTTGGTGACAATTAAGTCATGGGTAACATGGGGTGTACATATATTGACCTCTAATGACCCCTACATGACCTTTGACCCTTTCTGTCAACACTTTAAACTATTTATTGCTGTTTTGAGAATAACACAATCTGAGACAATCTGAGAATCAATCAATGGCGGTCAATCTGAGGATCTCTACAATGGCGGTCTGTGGACAGGTAATAAATAGTAGGAGAAATGTGTAACTTTGCACAGGGACTTTGTAAAGATGACTGAAGGATTACATAACAAAATGAAGTTTCTGGCTTCTTCACTTTTGAGTGATTTCTAAAACTTTTTGATACTCCCTCGTATGTACATGTATACGTACGTCTGAGGTCCTCCATCTGGAGCGCAATCGGTAGCCAGAATTGTGACATCAAAGTTGATTTCCTGTTGAAGCAGCAACCCTGTGCATTGTGATTGACCCTCCACAGGTGGCTGATTGAAACAGTACGATGTGTACAACAGCCGCATATTTTCAGGCGCCGTATCCTTCAAGTCGACCACGGATATGATTTCCTGATAATTACACGTTGACAAATTTGATTTGTATGGTGGAGCCTCGTAACATGAAGTTGCTAATGACTGGCCATTTAAATTTGATGCTGAACTGACATTTGAGTTGTCATGTTATTGTTAAATATAAGCTTGGGAACTGAAAACACTTTGTTTTATTAGGAATTTTATGTCTAGATTTTTCACATGGCATTTTCTCATCTTCTAGGTCTTCTAATATGCATCATAGAAATCCCAAGTTTTCTCATCTTCTAGGTCTTCTAAGATGCATCATAAAAATCCCAAATTTGGTTTGGACCACAGATCTTCAAATTCGGTCACAGATCCTGGACTTCGAATTCGTTCACATATATCCTGGATCACGTCTTCCAGGATCTGTTATTCGTCAGTGTACAAGCTTCCGATGTGGTTAACTACGTTTGGGAATATTTTGCTTATAGCATATGTTATATACGAGGGTCATTCAATAAGTTCTACATGTACCTCCTACCTTATAACTTTATGATTATATAAGCCAGTCTTATGACATATCACATAATTGTAGCTTGGAACCTCAGCTACAACTTCCCAGTGAATTGAGCTAAGTACTGGTTGTACTTTTCTAGGGTTGCAGTGAAAACCCAACTTACATTTAGTGTGACGGAAACGGAAGAAAAACAGCAAAATATCGCCGAAGTGCTATTCATTTGACCTATTGTAAGAGGCAAAACCTACCTATCGGTCACTTATAACCACTCTTAATGTCAGATATCTCTTTAACAGACTATAAACAATAAAGTTGACTGATTTATTTGGAAATAATATGCCCTCTGTTTAACCAAAACCAGATCAGGACAACCATAAGTTTACACCCCTCCCCTAGAGAATCCTGCAAAAGGCATATTTGACTTTCATAAGAACTAAGTGATTTTCAATATACCGGAACTTAATAGAGGGATTACAAGTCTCCCAAAGAGATAATTTTGTATCATTGAGTTGACCACCTGATTGACTATTCTGAAGGTTGCATATAATGAAAACGCATAAAGTGACTATTATGCTAACGATTTAACAATCTAGGCATCACTGTAGCTTGAGTTGTAACAACGAAATTTATACTGATAAGCAGTATTCCAGTATGCCAGAGGCATAGCAATACATTTGAGTTGATATTACACTTTTTGCATGCCTAAGAGTCAATATTGCTTACGATCTTATTCATACATGATAATACTACAATGTTATCAGATATCATTCATTGATTTCAATCTTATATTTAACATTATAATACGGGGGAAAAAAACCAAAAATCTTTTTATTTTTAAGGTAATTTTCCGTTTCCGTTGTCCAAAATCTCCGGCCTTGACCGCATCATATCAAAAATAAATAAATATCCATTGTCATTTACTATATATTAGTAGCTATGATTCAGAGCTATGATCATGAGTTCATGACAAATGTCATGAGGCTGACATTCATATTAGCAATGTTATGAGGGAGGAGGTAGAACTTATTGAATGACCCTCGTACAAAACATCCACCATCTCTCAGGCTTGTGGATGTAGATTATCTTCTGATTCCAAAATCTCAATTCTGACGGGGAAAGTGGATTGGTCTGGGTTGTACATTGTCATGACTGTAGCAATATTAATCTCCGTCAGCAACTTGTGGTCCACAATCTTGGAAATAAGTCCTTGGAACGCTGAGCGCACTTCTTGTAATGCATGTATACTCGATAAATGTATATTTCCAAGCTATTTGATTAACGCGTATTGTCTTCTGGCTTATCTAAACACCTTCAAAACCATCCCCCCCCCCCCCCCCCCCCACCCCCATCAATCAATTCTAGCAAGCTGCTGAAACTCAAAATTAAAATTGTTGGGATCTCCGTCCGTGCGTCATATTTAAAACCCCTCGAAAGGAACTTAAGGGCAATTTATACAGTGCGTGTGACTCAGTAATAGTTCCACATTCATTGTTCAAGCTCTTGTAAATCAGTGCGCCAACAAAATCCTATCAATGTTTTAGGACTATTTGCTTAGTTTGACTGCCATTTAATGGAAAAAAAACTCTGGGATTTTGACTGGCGGTTAATTCTATATGCTCGCGAATTTGAGGCGTCATCAGCTTTATTCTCAAGCCTTTTGAGCTATTTAAGACGAAAACTCCAGCCAGGATATCAATTTATTTTGGTGAATTTTGAAATGTTATGGTTATGTTGGACATTGTTTTCTATGAATGTTAGATTATTCTGAACACATCTATTCCAAAAGCTAAGTCGTGTCTGCCGATTTCGACAGGGTTGTCGAATTCTGAAGACATAACATGCAATATTTGAAACCACAGCATGCAACAGATTAATGTTCAATGCTGATGTGTTGAGAAAGGTCGAAAATCCATAAAAGACACGTCCTATATTATATGACCAAAGTACTATAATGTGTGAGGACTTCAAAAAGGCTCGAGAATGTAGCTGATATCGCCTCAATTTTGCCATCATGTTAACCACCATCAAAATCCCAACGTTTTTTCCCTAGTGGTATCTATTGAACTACGCAAATAAACTAAAATAAATTGATCTGCAGGAATAGAGCAGGGAAGTAAACAATCTGAGAGTAAATAAACTAAGAATACATAAATACGTTCATGATTACATACAGAACCGATCCTCTTCCTGTGTCTGCATGTACTAGTTCAGTTTATGAATGACAAATCTTACTTTGTACAGTGATGTCACTAGCTGAACTATATTTGTTGAATCATATGCCAATCCGCCAACTTGAGCGCTTGTGATGAGATCTCTAAGTTCCTGGTAGAAACAAACATATTTTTAGAGATCTGGTTTAGGGGTAAATACTATAATAACGGCAGGAATAACAAACCATAAATTGACCCACTCCTAACGTTGAGGTCGTAAACACGGGATTATGTGATCATTAGTTCTTCAACCAATGTGCTTCATTGGTTTATCAATTTTTTATTTTTATTTTTTTTGTGTAAAATAAATATCATTCTTCATAAGTTCTTTTTTACTCGACCTTCGGTGCGTTTTGTGCCGTAAAATAGTACTTTGCGCTCTGTGCAATGGTACCTTGGCACCGTGCAACTGCGTGGCTCTGTGCAATAGTAGGCCTACTTGACGCCGTGCAATAGTACTAGGCACCATCATGTCAATATAGTAGCCTTCTTGGCGCTCTGTATAATATAACTTGGTGCCGTATAATAGTACTTTTATAGTGCCGTTCAATGCAGAATCCTCTGGAGGCATGGTAACAATTTGTTTTGTTTTTCATTTATTCCTATATAAGCACAAAGAACTTACATTATATAGCGCCATCTGCGTATCATCAACTACAAACACCAGAATTATATTTCTCTCTTGAAGAAGAGCATTAATTTGTCCAATAGACGGGTAGTCCTATATGAATAAAATTACACACATGATATTTTCAAAGTATTTCGATTTCACATACGTGTATTGTTTAAACAGAGAACCTTATCATGTCAAGTGCAAATTACACGGATCAAAACTTATAGATAAAAAGTGCATTTGCTCTCTTAATTCCGCGGATTGATAATTTCAATCTTTAAACAGTTGACTTTATTTTCAATCTAATAGATTGAATTTAGATAGTAGGGGAATGTAAGTATTACGTATTTCATTATAAGTATTGGATTATTACTGTAAAATAAGATAGGCCTATGCATTGTATTTACTCATAAACGTATTCTTAACCCTTTTATAAAAGCTCTCTTCCGTGGTTTATGTTTATAAGAAACCAAATTACCTCATCAACCCTATACCGTAAACCATCTCCCTTTAGCCTGCACCACATAATGCCTACATTGTCTCGCCATAAACGTTTCATGTTCATACTATGCTTGAATATATATCTCTAGTTAAAAAGCTTGGAAACGTTGATACAGATTCGTAAGATATTACATTTATCATCACAAAGACTTGAAAAACAGTAATGTCTTTGGTGTACATTTTGTTCAACACTCGTGTGTTGTTTCATTTTGTAGGTGTTCTGGTACGCCCTACGTACGAACTGTTGTGTTTAGGACATCCCGCTAGTTATTAATAAATCATATGTTACTCACTTGTTCTGTGGATTTATCGTATTCATTCGTGTCTGGATCCAGATGACATAATCCATCATTGGGGCTGACAATACCAGATAACTGAATAGACTCAACAAGAAATCAAATTTAGTCGAAGCATACATGTACGAGGGGGTATCAAAAAGTTTTAGAAATCACCGAGAAGTGAAGGAGCCAGAAACTTCATTTTGATATGTGATCTTTCAGACATCTTTACAAAGTCCCTGTGCAAAGTTACACATTTCTACTACTATGTATTGCCTGTCCACAGACCGTCATTGGAGAGATCCTCAAATTGATCGACATTGATTAATTCTCAGATTGCCTCAGATTGTGTTATTCCCAAAACAGCAATAAATAGTTTAAAGTGTTGACAGAAAGGGGTCAAAGGTCATTACAAACAAGGTTGGTGACAATAATCTTATGGGTAACATGGGGTGTACAAAGATTGACCTCTAATGACCCCTACATGACCTTTGACCCTTTCGGTCAACACTTTATAAACTATTTGTTGCTGTTTTGGGAATAACACAATTCTGAGGCAATCTGAGGATCAATCAATGGCGGTCAATCTGAGAATCTCTACAATGGCGGTCTGTGGACAGGTAATAAACAGTAGGAGAAATGTGTAACTTTGCAGAGGGACTTTGTAAAGATGTCTGAAGGATCACATATCAAAATGAAGTTTCTGGCTCCTTCACTTCTGGGTGATTTCTAAAACTGTTTATACCCCCTCGTATATTATTACTTTAACCGTGATATGATTTAGGACTATACAGTATATCGGGCGATGGTTTTATCGTTTATTTATATAATTGTCTTGAATTTGAACATAATCCATCATTGGGGCTGACAAAATCCGGGACAATACCAGATAACTGAAATTAAATTAAAAATGACGATCTGTTGCTTAAACCATTATGTCCCCTCTTACTAGCCAGATCCTTTGAAAATATCTCAAGGTCTCGAGGTTGAGACTTCTCTATCTTAACTCTATTTTGTCGGTCACCAAATGAACAGGTGTAACCTATGCCTTTAAGAAGTGGACATTATGCAGTGGTGTAGCCAGAGGGGGTCAGGGGGCAGAGTGCCCCCCCCCCCCCACCCCTGACAAAAAATTGAGCGACAAAATCGGGAAGGCAAAGAAAAGGGAAAGGAGAAAAGAGAAAAGGGGGAAAGGAGAAAAAAGGACAAGGAGGAAAAATAAAAGGAAAATACAAAAAAAGGAAAAAGGAAAATAAGCATCTAGAACTGTGAACTGCCACACCGTTTCATGCTGACCACTGTCCTTGCAGACACGCAGTGGCCGAGTCCATGTCCAAGTCCAACCCCAGGTGCTATAGACTATAGTTTCGCCCGCTTGGCGCTTCTACCGTTACGGTGTTACGATAGGCCTAGCCCTATTTAGCTCCTAAATCAAGGCGATACGTTGCGTTTACCGGGCTATTTTAGCCAAAGAATTATGTTTAACGGGCAGAAAGAAAACAGATACACAGGGCAAATCGGTCGATTTCTGCAGGAAATGGAGTTTGCCAGCCCGGTAAAGTCCAGGCCCCGTCAGATCAAGCCAACCCATTTCCCCCTCAAACAATCGAAACTGTTGACTTTTCATGTCAAAATTACACACAAATTAGCTTCAAATTGGTTTGAAATATCTAACTTCAGACCACATCAAGCTAATTTTAGGCAATTTTGACATTAAAAATTAGAATTTCCGCGCGCTTCTTACCCACAAAATTGTCCGAATTGTGTTCCCACAGTTACCCAAATCGGGACGAACATTTTATTCTACCCCCTTGACCGGGCTGGCTGCGCGCATGGACAATGCCTTTAAAAAATGCAAAGAGACAGTCTAATGTTGATCAGGAGTTGTAAAATAAATCATTTAACAACCATTCATAGTGCTAGAAATCAACGAGTTACAGCACATTTAATGCATTTATACTGTGCAAAAACCGAGGCAGCGAGTCGGCGGCGACTAGCCTACATTGATTTTGAGCAAATTAATCAGAAGGCATATTATATATTACTTTAACCGGACGTGCCCCCTTCCCCCCCCCCCTCCCCCCCCCCCCCCCCCCCCCCCCCCCCCCCCCCCCCCCCCTCCACTTGCGCCGTATATGACTGTAACTTCACAGCTAGCTTTAAAGTTTAGATACAATTTTGGGCCTCATATTATGTATATAGTGTCATCCATACGTACCTTGCCATCTCCGGCCATATGAAAACCAGCATCTGTTGCGTACACTACCATATGACGAGCTCCATCTCGCCATCCTATTTGCTCCTGTGACCAAAAAACAATAATTTAAAAGGCTAATTTTAGTATTTAGGAAGAGAGGACAGGTATGAATAGAGTTCATAATTATTCATTTTTATATGTTACGATATATTTTGGAGCTGATTGTACAATATTTGCAACTAGCCGATGCCGACTATTTGAAACGGTGAACCTTTGGACATTCTTAAACAATACAATAATGTTAACAAGAAGCTTGGAAAGAATTCGATTCAAAACATCTCAAACATTCATGTTAAACAATCATGTTTATTACGGTAACACCTATGTACAGGAAGATTCAGAACTAACACCCTGCGTCAACATCACGGAAATAGACCGCAGATTGTTCACAGTTGAACTGTATTGAAAACCTTGCAACATCTGATCATTGCTGTCGTTTATTTACCCGAGAAAAAGGATTCGATAAATGTAAGCTGGAGTAAGGCCTTGGGTATAGACCTGTAGGCGTGTTGAGTAGGTGAGATGGGGTAGTCGGCTTATACGATTTCGACGTAATTCGGCTGCCAACATGGCCAAAACATGGCTTTAATTAAGTCGAAACATTTGTACCTTGCACACGGCGACTTGCACTAGAGCATCTAACCCTCCTTCAGGCGAGTCTATACTTCCTGATATCATCAATTGAGACACGCGATCCTGAAACAGACGAAATGTTACAGGTGGTTATCGCCAATAACAAAAACAAGACACATCTCTAATAGACCTCTTCAATAAACCGATTTTTAAACTCGGAGCATGAAATTATTTCTTGAACGCTCGTGCATAAAGTGGTACCTCATATGACAAAGCTTTTGCACATTCATCGCGGGCCTCAGACGATGCCGGACACGGGCGTATTTACGAATATGCAAGGTTAAATTATGCCTACGAGGTTACGTGATCAAGTGAATAGGACACACGCTTAACAACGGATTAAATTCAAAATGTATACTGACACTGGAGTTGGTTTCCAACTCCAGTGGTTTTATGATGAAATAATTTAGTTCCAACGTGTGATGAGTTTTATGGGGTCATAATTAAAATCCATTGTTATACATTGACACCAACGGAAATTCAAAATTTACCTCCGTTCGTGTCCGGCATCGTCTGCGGGCCTTGCACTAAGTGAAGTATGCCCTCACATATTCTATACCCAACTTTTAAATACTGCCCTCTCCTGTTGTGTTTGCCATTCTTCAAAAAGAATTTGTCTTTCGGCAGCTCGAAAGTTACCCCCTGAATCGCGCTGGCTCCTAATTTTCAATACTATTTATTCCGTCAAAATAAACAATCGGGTTCCAAAGCGTCGGCATCCACTATTTTCCTTTCATCTTCATGCTCCCGAAAGAGAGATTCCTTCAAAAAGGCTCATCAGCATTTAAAGCGAAATGCGAAATTTTGATTTCACAATTAACATTTGTTTGTCATGTTTGAAAGAAATAACTTGGTGATTGTAAGTTGTTTCATTGGTACTATCGCTTGTTATCTTAGTTATAATCGGGTCGCAGTGATTAACATTTAATACACATTTCTATAGTTGTGTGAAGTGAAGTTGGCATTTTTGAACTCGCCAGTCATCTCATTTAGCAAGCTATTTCCGATGTTTTCCAATCATAATTATATGTTCATACTGGCGCTCCATATACCATAACCTATTCGCCTATCATTTATAAATCTGTAACCACACATTGGTTCATTTTAGAATCCAGTACTGAAAAATCGTAACGATAGTTTTATTTGCTTAAATGTTATACATTTTTCCCTCAAGGATTTCAAAGCTTTTGTAGGTGTATGTGATCACAAAGTTTTAAATAAAGACCCCGGGTAGTCTGGAAAACGGGGACAGGAAAAACGAGGCCGCTGCCAGTTTCGTGCCAAAGGACCGTGGCCACGTTTTTTCGGCCCATTTATTTTACCCGTTTTTTTGTGCTCGTTTTCGGCCCGTTTTAATGGTCCGTTTTTTTGGCCCGATTTCCAGATAGGAAACTGGCTCAGATCATGTTCGGCTCATTAAAACATCTATTTTGTCACACTGCCATTTCATCAGAGAGTAGGGAAGTCACAATCTAGTCCAGTTTCGTGTCCAAAGGAGAGTAGACATGAAACCAAGTCCTATACCACCATCCATTTGATACCATGTACAACGGCCTCTCACGCCCATCCAATGTTGTCGCACGCGATCTATACTCTGTTTGGCCATCTCGAGACAGTGACGTAACTGAACAGGCGCAGCTTTACGCACGCGTGTGTATCTTCCGGCTTTCAACGCTCGTGTTTGTACGCCAGCGCCGCGAGTATGCGCGCGCGTTATGTGATGCAATTAGTAGAATACGCGGTTACGTCACTCTCTCGAGATGGCCAAACAGAGTATAGCTGTGACTATTACACGCCAACACAAACCACTGGAACCATAAGCTCCGGACAGCCGCTTCGTCCCGTCGCTAGCGACTTCGTCACTTTCAGCCGCTCGCGGCTGATTGTGTACAGTAGCTGTCAACCGCGTCGCGGCTGCCTGTGTGTAACTACACTATCATCAGTCGCCGGACCGTGAGAGAAAATCACCGGACAGGCTCACGAAATGATTACGGTTGTTATTGGTAATGTGTGGTGTGATGGGGTGGGAATGGGTGTGATGGGGTGGTTTGGGTTGGGGTGGGGAGGGGTAGGGGTGGGGGTGGGGACGGCTAGGGATGGCTAGGGATGGGGAGGGGAGGGGTAGGGGTGGAGGAGGGGGACGATAGGAGTCGCCTTGAACCATGGCTAAAGGACAGTAGCCCCGTTTTCTAGAAAGTTATGTTTTATGGATTAACCGTATACAGTCAACACAATAAGTAACTGACCAGGTAATACATGTGCTGATAACCCTAAAAGTATGACTCCAACATAGACATATATTAAATGATAAAGTTGTTGAGAAGTTTCCCATCTTTGAGATATTGCACGCTACTTACCGAAAATCTGCCGGTATCCTTCGTCAGTGGTAGCTGATTTATAAAGCTGTATGGGGTCTCACAGTAAATACAGCTCGTTTCATTGTGACAGCTAATAATACAGCACGTTTTATCTTGACAGCTATTTAACAAAATAATGTGTAACAATATGACGTTGTGTCAGTATTAACATACAATAGCATCGTACTTTAGTATTTGAGCGAAATATGAGTTTTTAAAACTTAATGAAAGAATAGGCCAATAATACTCAATCCAAGATATGATGAATGTCAAGAGGGTAATATATTGGCCTAAAATGCGTCGTTTAAGGGGGGTGTGGACTCTCAGGTACAGCCTCCGTAAAACTGCCCTAACTTCTTCTTTATTCATTTAATCTTTATAAAAGTATTCTTGAAGGAAAGGGTTCAATAAATCCAACCATGATCATGAAATTGACTATTATGGAGAAAATTATAAAAAACATGATTTTTGAACCATTTTAGGTTCTGCAAAGATAACTCAAAATATATTTTGGGGTTGGGGTGGGGAGGGGCAGGGGTGGAGGAGGGGGAAGATATGAGTCGTCTTGAACCATGGCTAAAGGACAGTAGCCCCGTTTTTCTAGAAAGTTATGTTTTATGGATTAACCGTATACAGTCAACACAATAAGTAACTGACGTAATACATGTGCTGATAACCCTAAAAGTATGACTCCAACATAGACATATTAAATGATAAAGTTGTTGAGAAGTTTCCCCTCTTTGAGATATTGCACGCTAAAAATGTTTGATTATTGAGGAAGTTACAATCCTAATGGCGCTATATTAAGGCAAACGGTTTCAGATGGTTAGTATGATTATGCCTAAGTATTACGTAGGTGCAAAAACCTGATTTCCAGAAAATTTGAGGGCGCACTCCCAGTCCCTGTTGGTCCTGAAATGCGTCGTCTGTGTGCCTTCAAACCCCTTGTTGTATCCACATACAATGTGAGGACTTTGTACCAACAAGGAAAGACTCATCAATTATTCATGGGCTGTTCCGATGCAGGTCCTGACATAATTGGCATTCAAGAACATCGTCTTATTACAACAAACCCCACCGAAGAGTTATGGTCTGATGACAAGAACTGGGTGCTAGTATATAGCTCAGCCACAGATCAGAGACAAGGAGGTGTTGGTATAATGATGTCAAAGCATATCTACAAATGCCTACAGAGCGTAAAATCCATCACCAAGAGAATTATCTCAGCTACATTCCATGGAAACCCACAACTTACTGTGACATCAATCTATGCTCCAACTGAGTGTGCTTCCCCTGAAGACAAGAATGATTTCTACAACGATCTAGAGAATCACTTGGAACAGGTGAAAACTCACAACATACACTTAGTTGTCGGAGATTTCAATGCTAAAGTTGGACTAGACAGCCATTCAACACACCCTGAAGTTATTGGACGTCACTGCTTTTATGATATAACTAACAACAACGGTGAGAGACTAGTGGATATGTGTGAGGAATTCAAACTTCGTCCCTCACAAATGAGATTTCCTCAACCCAGATCCCGTCTCTGGACATGGATGCATCCAGCAGATTCAACACACCAATTAGACCACATTCTTATCAATAGCAAGTGGACAAACTCCCTACGTAACGGCAGGGCATACAATTCAGTGGAATTAGACTCCGATCACCGGATTGTCAGCATCAAACTGGTCTGTAGTCTAAGCACTACCAAAGGGAAACCATGTAAGCGGCCAAAGTTCAACTGGAAGAAATTACAGGATGCTGCTACAAGAGAACAGTTTCAACTTGAATTGTCAAACAGATTTGAAGCCCTCCAGTGCAACAACTTGTCAATACCAATAACAGAGAGGTACGATTTGTTTGAAAATGCTGTATCAGAAGTTGCAGAGAAGATTGTTGGTAAATGCAAACCATGTGGAATGCCAAGTTGGGTGACAGACAGAACCAAGCAAATAAAGACAGAGAGGGATAAGGCTAAGAGAAGGTATCTAATATCCAAATCTCGACAGTCCAGAGAAAGATGGAGGAGGCTTAATACCTGTCTGAACGAGTCGTATAAAACTGACAAATTGGCAATGCTGAACACGCAAATGGAAGAACTCTGATTGGCAGACATGAAAGGTGACTACACCACCACATGGAAAATCATCCATGATCTCTCAGGGAAAGATCAAAAGCCGAGCATCAAGGTCAAGAAAAGAGATGGTACATCCCCTACAAGTGACAAAGATCTGCTTGCAGAATGGAAGGAATACTTCAGCTCTCTGCTCAACAATGACAATGGTCAAACATCTGCCCAAGCCTGCACACGAGGAGACTCTGAAAGCCATACGCCAGATGAAAACAACAAGGCAGCAGGTCTTGACTGTGCGATCACCTCAGAAGCACTCCAGAGTGGCGGCGATGTAATGGCAGATGTAATCCATAATTTCTGTGCAGAAGTTTACACGACTCTCATACCACCTAACCAATGGACCACCACTGTTATTGTTCCTTTGCCCAAGAAGGGAGACCTTAGCCTCATGACTAATTACCGGGGAATATCACTCCTTTCGACTGCTGCTAAAGTATCCAACAGGATCATTCTAAATAGGATCCGTGACCAAGTTGACTCCATCCTGAGGAACAACCAGGCAGGATTTCGACCAGGGAGAAGTTGTGCCCAACAAATTCACATACTCAGAAGGATCATGGAACGTTTCCAAGACTATCAGCTCCCCCTTGCGGTAACATTTATCGAATTCAAGAAAGCCTTTGATTCCATCAACAGAAAGGTAATGTTCTCAGTACTGCGACATTATGGAATTCCAGAAGCTGTAGTCAATGCTATAAGGGACCACGTCAAAACTCGACCGCCCCCCGGTTCTCACAAAACGTTTCGTCTGTTATAATATACACACATAATGAGGTCAAATAGTTACACTCTGGTGAACACGACCGGTTGATAGTGCCTCGTCACACGCGTGAGCAATAAAATCTTGAAGTAATGGACTCTCAAGTCTCAATTGACAACCAGTACAATACAGCTATTGATTTTCGCTGGGGTTGGCTTTTTCAATCTGTTTATAGCTCAATTAACTTTTTAAAATCAATACCGAAAGTCTATGAATGGTTTTTTTATAGAACAATTATAGAGAGAGCTATTATGACCGCAAGGTAACAGATTATTAGTGTAAATCGGTCCGGTTACAGCATTAAGTCAACCGGCGGTTGTTCAGTGTTGCATGCGTGAATATTCATATACCAGTAACATATTTGACCTGAAAGAACCGGGCGGAACCGAACGTAACCGGCGGTCAACGGGCGGTCGAGTTTTGATGTCTTCCCTAAGTGTGCTATACAACAACTCTAGAAGCGCTGTAATGGTAGATGGAAACATTTCAGACCCATTTGATGTCTCCACAGGAGTTTTGCAGGGAGATGTTATGGCTCCTTTTCTATTTGTTTTATTGGTCGACTACCTACTGAAGAAGGCGACATCAGAGCAGGATTCGGGAGTCTTAACACATCCTCGTCGCTCCAGTCGTCACCTGGCCAAGTTGCTAAATGACTTAGATTTCGCTGATGACATTGCTTTGTTGGAATCTTCAATTCCGCGGTCACAGGCCCAGCTAGCCAGAACAGCGGCGGCAGCAGCCGACCTCGGCCTCGTCATTAGCACACCTAAGACAGAGTACATGACTATTAACTGCAACCCCCATCCAACACTTCAAGTCTATGGTGATCCCATCAACCATGTGTCAGATTTCAGATATCTTGGCTCTATGATGGCATCTGGTTCAAGTGACCTTAAAAGAAGAAAGTCACTGGCTTGGTGTGCTTTTTGGAAGCTGGAACGCCTGTGGAAGAGTCCCAACATACCCATCTCACTTAAAGTGAAGTTGTTTAACACCACCTGCACTACTATTCTGTGCTATGGCTGCGAGTCATGGATGATCTCTCATAACATGGAAAATCAAATCAATGCCTTTGCCACCTCCTGCTACAGAATTATGCTGAATATTAGGCGGATTGACCACATCGAAATCACCAGCGTTTACGCCATGACCAGCACTGAACCACTTATTCATTTGGTATTAAAAAAGGCTACGGCAGTTGAGATTCTTGGTCACATCCTCCGGCTGCCAGAAGAAGAGCCTGCAAAAAGATATGCTCTATACTTACCAACACATGGCAAAAGGAGCCCAGGTCGACCGCGCACTTCATACCTTACATATGTAAGACAATTACTCGGGACAAAGAAGGTGCAATCCAAGAAAAACAGATTGCCGCACTTGCTACTGATCGTCGTGCATGGAGAAATCTTGTAGTCGCCTGCTCTGCAGCCGACGGATGATGATGACTCCCAGTCCCATACGTATCTCTCAGTGTCCCTTTAAGTGCAGTTAAGTGAGGAATGTTATGCATTTTCCGGGGTTTTTTTCATTGAATTATGCAAAAACATTAGCCGTGGCACTAACGATATTGTAGCAATTTCAAGTATCAATAATTACAATGCAACAAATCACAAGTGCTACATTTTGAGGTGTTTTTACTTCGTATCGATTGATTAATAGTTTTTTTTGTTTTTTGGGGGGGGGGGGGGATCGACAAAATCTATAATTATTATATTATGATACAATCAGAAAGGTCATCTTACCAGGGGCGATATAGATACACTATAGATACAAATCTATAACAAAACAATAGTGGGCAAACATTAGTCCAAAGTACACGTAAATTGCCTATATCATAATCGAAAACTTTCCAATAGTGCATTATTAACACTTTCCACGCGGCTATTGGTTTTACCACTATACAAAATAGATTTTTCAGAAACCTTTTCCAACTTTCAAGGTCTACCTCAAGGATTACTGAACCAATACTAGGCATGTTTGTACTTATTGTAATGCATTTATCATGGTGATTCCAAATATGGTAATGACATTCAATAATTTGGACATTTTTGAAACATTGTGTGCAGTTTTTGGATGCCGTCTGAAGACGCACATGCCGCGTGGAAAGTGTTAAAAATGGGGTGTTAGAATAACCACTAATCACAATTGCTGTTAATTTACTGTATTGTTGAAGTAATTTGCAGACGATGTGTGTTTCCTTTTGTTTCGATGACAGGTATGCAATGCATTTTTTTAATTTTTTTAATTTTTAATTTATTTTTTAACGTTTCCACAGTGCATGGAGCACTCGTGCTTTTATTTTCTTAATCATAACATTTATAACATAATATTAAGATATTCATTTTTGTTATTGTTGATAAGTTACAAAAATCATGCCTCGATCAGAGAGTCTCCTATACCGTCAAATATCGTTTAACCTTAGCTTAGTGGTTCACGATTTTCAAAGATACATGACGCTCTCAGTCGAGTCGACAAACAAATACAATATATTTTGATAGAGATAGATAACAAAACCAAACAAAATAAATCAAATAATTTATATGTTTAGACACATTTTTAATTCGTTCCATTGTTCTGTATTTGTGATTGGAATCCTCTGGTGTTTTTTTGAATTAGCTAGTAGATCATTAAGTTTTTTAACTTCTAAATAAAACAAATGGAATATTGGAATCTCTTTTTTGGTTTCATTATATATCATGCGAAACTTGTATATTGCATAACATGCAAGGATAATTATAACATTGGCTATATTAAATTCAGAGTGATTTATTTTCCAGCCACAAATTACGTATTCAAGGGATATTCTGAAAGAATTATATTTAAGAGTTCTCAAACATGTTGCTATCTGTTTCCAAAAGGACTTATTCTTGATACATGAGACAAAAAAATGTGTATAATCATCAAGTTGATTACAGAAAATACATTTGTCTGATTCTACTAATTTCCATTTATATAGATTTTTTTTGCATGGAAGTAGGTTATAAATCAGGTTAAATTGAAAGTGACCAATCTTGTTTAGAATTCTATTCTTAATCTTAAACAAGAATATGTTGTGCCAGTCATTTCTTGGTGTCAACTTTTGTTCCCAATAGTTAATACATTTTGCTGGTTGTTTATCTTGATTTAACATCATATAAATATTTTTCGAACTTAACATAGAAACATGTACATTTTGGTCATTTATTTCAAAAAAAGTATTTTGTTTAATTTGTTCAAACCATCTTAAATCTCCTTTTTTGATCCTATCTTTCCAACGTTATAGGTATTGATGTTAACAGCTTGTGTAAATTAAACATGTTAAAAGGACATTTTATAATACTCTCGAGTTCTCTCAAGTTAACAAATTTATTATCAACAATAATATCACTCAAATAATATATATGCGCGTGTATCCATTTACGAAAAAACAAAACTTTCCCACCATTTCTTACATTGTCATTTCCCCATAACATAGCATTGTTTGAATTATCCTTATTACGTTTATTTTGTAAATAAAACCATGATTCTAATAAATCTTGATAAAAAGGTGGTAATTTACCTTTAGTTATTTCATATACATCTTCACTTTTACAATTGAGATCAAGTAGAAAAGATAAGCCACCAAGTGGATCAAACCATTGTTTCACAACTCGTTTCCACGTGGCATCTTCATTCTGGTCAAGTAATCTTGAAATCCATTTGATTTTTAGAGCTATTATGTGATATTCTACATTAGGCATATTTAAGCCACCATATTCCATATATCCAGTGATTGTATCTCTTTTGACCTTTTCACAGTTAGAACCCCAAAGATACCTGAATAGTTTAGTATTGATTGCTTTTATGACATATTTTGGAACATTTAAAGAAGTTGCATTATACAAAATTTGTGATATTCCCAATGTTTTTATTATAGCTACCTTCCCGTAGTATGTAAGTTTTCTTGCTTTCCAACCATTTAAAATTTTATCTATTTTATCTATTTTGGGTTTCCAGTTAAGGTCTTCTGCTACTTGTTTGTCTTTGCTGAAATAAACTCCTAGACATTTCACCGGATTGTTTGTCCATTTGATGTCTTTGTTTAAATTAACAGGTATTGTTTTACCTAACCATTGATTAATAGTTAACCTTACAGTGATTTCATTAATTTATTAATTCTTTGTACAATTTATGAAATTAATATGAAATAACGTTTGTCGAGTTATGATGATGTTTGCACTCGGATATAGCGTACACCAGTGCAACACCAACGAGTGCAAACCCATCGTTAGTACCAATAGGGTATCTTATTTCCTGTAATCAGACTTTAACCCTAACCTGTTATCCTAGGTTAAAATCCCTTATATGGGGTTAAATCCAGAAGTTAGCTTAGGTCCTGAAGAAGTAAGCTTAGGTCCTGAAAAGGTTAGATTAGGCCCTGAAGAGGTTATCTTAGAACCTGAAGAAGTTAACTAAGGTCCTGAAAAAGTTAGCTTAGGTCCTGAAGAAGTAAGCTTAGGTCCTCAATAAGTAAGCTTAGGTCCTCAATAAGTAAGCGTAGGTCCTCAATAAGTAAGCTTAGTTCTTGAAGAAGTTAGCTTCAGTCCTTAGGCAGTTAGCTTAGGTCCTGAAGAAGTTAGCATAGGTCCTGAAGAAGTTAGCTTAGGTCCTGAAGAAGTAAGCTTAGGTCCTGAAAAAAGTTAGCTTAAGTCCTCAATAAGTAAGCTTAGGTCCTGAATAAGTAGCCTTAGGTCTTGAAGAAGTTAGCTTCGGTCCTTAGGCAGTTAGCATAGGTCCTGAAGAAGTTAGCTTAGGTCCTGAAGAAGTTAGCATAGGTTATGAAGAAGTTAGACTAGGTCCTAAAGAAGTTAGCTTAGGCCCTGAAGAAGTTAGCTTAGGCCCTGAAGATGTTAGCTTAGGTCCTGGAGAAGTTAGCTTAGGTCCTGAAGAAGTTAGTTTAGGCCCTGGCGAAGTTAGCTTAGGTCCTGAAGAAGTTAGCCTAGGCCCTGAAGAAGTTAGCATTGGCCCTGAAGAAGTTAGCTTATGTCTTGAACAAGTTAGCTAATGTCCTGAACAAGTTGGCTTAGGTCTTGAAAAGGTTAGTTTAGGTTCTGAAGAAGTTAGCTTAAGTCTTGAAGAAGTTAGCTTAGGTCCTGAAGAAGTTAGCTTAGGTCCTGAATAACAGGCTTAGTTCCTAAAGAAGTTAGGTGAGGTTTTGAAAAAGTAAGATTAGGTCCTAAATAAGTAAGCGTAGGTCCTGAAGAAGTTAGCTTAGGTCCTGTAAAGTTAGCGTAGGTCCTGAAGAAGTTAGGTTAAGTCCTGAAGAAGTTAGCTTAGGTCCTGAAAAAGTTAGCTTAGGAGAAGCTAGCTTAAGCTCTGAAGAAGTTAGCTTAGGTCCTAACGAAGTTACCTTAGGTCCTGAAGAAGTTAGCTTAGGTGTTAAAGAAGTTAGCTTAGGTTCTGAAAAAGTTAACTTAGGCCCTGAAGAAGCTAGCTTAGGTCCTGAAGAAGTTAGCTTAGGTCCTGAAGAAGTTAGCGCTCGTATTTTATTAACCTTAACATGGAATCAATACATTTCCAAAATTGGGAATAGAACTAACTTGTCCCTGGTGACGGTGAATGGTAACACTGTTTTGTCGACGAAAGATCCAAACCCTAGTTGCAAATCATTGGCTAGGAGTTTCAAGTCGTGTTCTGTAGAATATAAATCAGAAATATAATATCAGAGTTTCATACTTGCTGGTTTATTTAATAGTAAGTAATAAGGTATGAACTAGAATTCAAAACAAACAATTTTAACATTCTTGTATTACTCGATGCAAGACATTTGTTCCCAAAATAATTATAATTTGTATTAGTATTATTTTCACTTTCTCTACTTAGACTCGATAAAAGACAGCGAATGCATGGACGGTGCGGTGTGCTCCCTTATGATCTTTAGTAGTTGTTAGGGCAATGGATAAAGGTAAGCCAGTGCCAAGTTTTAAAATGGTGCCATAAATCGGTGGTACACCGAATACTGCATGGATGTTCTAAACCGACACCTCTTATGATTAAGCTGTTTAAAGGTATGAAATGCCCAATAGTATATTCGACCGGACAAAATTACGTTAAGCAAGAAACAAAATATTGTAACACTAAACAAATTGCGTCCGTATTGATTCTCTACTTCAATTCTATGGCTCACCTAGAGCTAGCCCAAGATGTCCTAGATTACGTAGATCAGGCTTTAGCGAGTAACTCAAATCCATAAGATAGTATAGATCAAGTGGATAATCTTCTGCCAACCGCACAGATAATCGCACTGTTTTTGGTTCACCTACAGAAGAAAAGATATATGACAGCATGATACATAGTTTTAGGAGTAAGGGGTGGGGGATGAGAGACAAATACTGCGGAAAGAGCGAATATATGCCCTAATGTCTGTAATTAGATTGGCATAATAAATCAATTCTTTAAGCTAATTTGTAATTTTGACAATTCATAAGGGCTTGGGTGGTGCGTGATTTGCATTGGGTGCTATTTGAGAGCAAGAGTGTCGCCGCCACTGTTCGATTTTAAGGAATGAACTGTATTGAATAAAAAGGTCTACATATATTTACCAACTTTGAGCGTGACCCGAACCTCTTGTGGCGTCACTTGTACCGCCTGTCCATCGAGTGAATCTTTGGCATCAGTTAACGCCGCATTCTGCAAGTCAAATTATAAAATATATATACAATAAATGTAATCCTATTCTTTAGCACTTTTATTCGTGCTATGTTTGTCTTATTTGTAGAGATTTACCAGTAAAACGTACAACTTTGTCATTGCCCCTAGTCGCAGTTCACTGCTTCATTGTTCATTCCCCCTCATACTAGTAGAAACACCATAATGATGTGTAAGCTAAAAATATTAGATCGTTTAGTTATCTTCATCTATGCTTTAATTAATTGACAATGTTGATAAACATATTATTGAGCTAAACTGCTCAAAACAAGTTCGGACATTTTTTAAGCACAATATTTTCAAATATCGCGGGATATGTTCATTAGGTGCTATATATCCATGTAAAGCTGATGTGTTCATCTTTACAATTATATCAAATTTGAAGCAATCCCTTGTCCCAGTGCTCAGCTACTTGCTTAAGAACATGGGGAGGTCACAATTTGAATGTGCCAATAGCAACACTATTTCGTGCTCAAAAGAACATCTTTGTTGTCTGTTCAATCATAGAAATAGTAGATTCCATGGTTCAATGAAGTGTTACATTGACCACTACAGTGTAGTGTGATGATCTATTGATTTTTAAGCTCAAAATAGTGTTGATGTTGGACACTTTCAGATGGCGACCTCCACATGTTCTCAAGCATGTGGCTGAGCACTGACACAAGGGATTGCTTTAAAGTGGATATCATTGTAAAAATGAACACATCATCTTTAAAATGATATATTACACTTAATGAACATATCCCGAGATATTTGAACAAATTATGATTTAAAAACATTTCCGAACTTTTTTTGACCAGTTTATGTGAAGGAAGAAAATGAAGATGGTATGGTACTTCACAACGTGAAATTAAAATTTGAAGAAGCATAGTCCAATATCAAAAATGCTTTTCTTGAGTTTACATACTTTTTTAATATTGGAAATAAAACCCATTCCATATAGTCACAACTTGGCTCACACCATCATTTTCAAAGGTTCAAGAAAAAAAGGGAAAACAAACTTCTTCTTTTTTTATTCGGCCTTATAGTACTATTCATCTGCTGACACGGTTGATGTAGATATTCAATTGATGAATATACACAAAGCCTAAAAGTACCTGCCCAGGTGCTATTTTACCATTTTATTCAGACCTTATGGCTAATATCAAAAATCAGAAACGTAAAGAACGTGGGAAAAATATGTCATAAAAATTGAGTGGATACTTGTAAAGATATAATCAACGAGACGTGATAAACGAAATTGCACCAAATCAATGGAATTCTTTGTTTATTGAGACGAGCTTCAGCCTGAAAATCTTCAGCGGTTATGCGTACGCATGTTGTAACTTCATTCTCGACGAATCATTTATCCATACATGGCTGGCTGCTTCCAAATTGCGCACAGTGTTCAAAACAAAGCAATGCCATTGAAAATTGTAGTTTGCATTGTATTTTGTATTTTGTCATCATGACTTGGATATTATTCACTTAATTCTATGAATGCGGTGACATTATGAGGACTAAGATATTTGCCCACTTAGAGTACATTTCAGATGTTTTATCTGCGCTATAGATTTTAAATAAAATGGCATATTAACACCTGGTAAGGATCTCGTGGATTAGTTCTATAGTCTAGCCTAAAGTCTTACCTTGGTTATATCAATTGATCCTTCAATGTCTATGATTTTAGCGCAACCTTTGCTCCGTAATTTGAACACAGAATCACATCGATAAGATGGGTAATTCTAAAAGAATAATAACAATAACAATAGGGTACTCAAAGAGAACAACTCCGCAACCAAGTTTAAAAGCCTAGTGCTGGAGTTAATTATCGAATAGATCAACCGTGTACGCAACAAGCAAACATAAGCAACGACAAAAAGCAGGGTTGTATTTTTTTATTCAAAGAGCCAAGAGGCAAATTTGGGATGAAACCCATTTCGTCATTTATGTCAAACCTAAATTCATTTTAACATTTGATCTTTCAAGGTCTATCTCACGGATTACTGAACTAATACTAAGCATGTTTGTACTTATTTAAATGCATTTATAATGGTGTTTCTAAATATGGCAATGAAATTCAATACTTGTGGAATTTTTTAAACATTCTGTGAAATTTGAGAATGTCGTCTGCAGACGTCTGACGCGTGGAAAGTGCTAACACAGATTTAAGCTTCATCAATACGGGAAGTGGGATTTCTTTAAATATATTCTAAAGGAAATCCTAAATATTGTGGTTCTGCAAATTCAACGGAATAAGACGCAGCCTCGTACATGTAGACGGATCTAAGAAACTACTAATGCGTGCAGTATAAAATACGTACAGTTTAGATAGGTATACGACGCTCAGTTAACATAGTTAAAGGTGTATGTTCCGATCACTTAGGGGCCATAAATGTCCCATTTAGAAATTATAGGTTAAAATGTGGTGAATTACTGCCAAAGATGGTTAACCACCCGCCAGTTTGTGTACTACTCAATGGGCAAATTTCTTGTGACCTTGTGTTTTTAAAATAAGAACAATTGGAGTTATGCAATTCAGGCTTTGGAATGCGACAATTTTAAGGATGACCTTCCATGTAAAATAGAAAACATCAAATTGAAAATCGGGCCAGCAATCAGAACATCTACCTTTAACAGGACTAGCCAATTTATGACACAGCCTAGTATGATAACTTCTCTCCATAGTTGCCTCTAAGCCTATATGGCACTCGATAGGTGCAATTGAGAAAATAAACGCAAACAAAGAATAACATAAAAAGAGCCTCTTAAGTAATACTCTCTGTCCCAATTTTGCTACGAAATAATAAAACAAAAATCAACTTCAAAACCTAATTACGAGGGAGAAACTGCTTCTCAGTCCTCCAAGGGCAAAAGAAAATATGAAAAAGTGTACTTTAGGTCCCAGATACTTGTATATACCAGTATCCTTCAATACTGGAATATAAAATAAAAGTTGCCAGTATCGGTCGATATTGGTACGATTACTGTTCCAGTATCGGTTGATACTGGAACACCAGTATTGAGCGATCGGGCAATACTGGCACACGTGATACCAGTGAGATTTGTCCCAGTATCGCCCGATACTGGAACAATTTTATGTGTGCCAGTATCAGCCGATACTGGAACACTGATTTTGTACCAATATACGATACTGGGCGTTCCTGGGACCTAAAGTACACCTTTACCGAAATGTCCATAATGTTATTGTGTTAATTGTGTTTACCGTGGAGATAACATTAAAATTATATATATTTCTTATCTTCGTAAAAACTTACATCCGTTTCACACCACGCACATGATGGGTCACGTGTGACGCAGTCTCCGCATCGAGTCCCACCAGAACATACGTCTGTGCTGATATCTACGTTAAATAATAATTCAACAATGGGATGGTACTGTAAAACATGGAAGTTCACACAGTGGCGGCACCAGCATCAAATTATTTTATTGATATATTTATTAATTACCTTGATTTTTTCCAAAAGTCGAGGTTCTGTATCTCTGACGTTTCTTTCCTCCTCTTCTTCTTCTTTCCTCAAACCCATCTACAAAATGCATCTCCTCCTACAGTTTACACACTACAATCACCAGACTTGGTCAATAGGACCCCCCACCAGACCTTCATATAGGGTGTTCACGGTTTGGGGTCAAAGGTCACACAGGGGTCACTAGGGGTCAAAAGGTGATTTTCACTTAAAACGCATTTCCAATTTAGTGAAATGACCTAGGATCATCAAAATTGGTCCACATATTCCTTATGACCGTACGCATCTATAATAGTTCGGTTTTTAAAATTAAAAATGATTTGGGGTCACTAGGGGTCAAAATGTAAATTCTCAATTCGATCACTTAAAATGCATCTTGTCTCTGAGGAAATGACTCATGACCTTCAAAATTTGTCAACAGATTCCTTGGGTCCATGCACATATAGGGTGTTCAGCGATTAAAAGTGTCATGTCATACGGGGTCACTAGGGGTCATTGAACTTTACAGGGGTAAAAGTTAAGACATGCTCCGATTTGGACCAAATTTGTTGCATCTTGTTTGGATTGATAAGCCAAGAAAATAAGTCAATCATATTGACCAGGTCAAAGATCAGGAAGGGGTCACTAGGGGTCAAAATGTAAATTTTCAATTCGATCACTTAAAATGCGTCTTGTCTCAGAGAAAATGACTCATGACCTTCACAATTGGTCAAAAGATTCCTTGGGTCCATGCACATATAGGGTGTTCAGCGAATAAAAGTGACATGTCATACGGGGTCGCTAGGGGTCATTGAACTTTACAGGGGTAAAAGTTAAGACATGCTCTGATTTTAACCGGACTACTTTTTTTTGTGCGTATTGATAAGCCAAGATAAAAAGTCAATCATAAGTTTGTGGTCAAAGGTCAAGAAAAGGTCACTAGGGGTCAAAATGTGATTTTCACTTAAAACGCTCTTGCATTTTAATGAAACGACACAGGAACTAGGGGTCAAAAAGTAAATTTTCACTCCATTCACTCAAAATGTTACTTGTCCGAGAGGAAATAACTGATGATTGTCAGAATTGGTCAAATGATTCCTCTTATCAATGTTCATATAGGTTGCTCCTGTACTAAAAGTGACATGTCAAATGGGGTCACTAGGTGTCATTAACCTATACAGGGTTAAAATTGAAGACATTCTCCGATTTTAACCGGACTTGTTTCTTCTTGTGCGCATTGATAAGCCAAGAAAAAAGTCAATCATAATAACCAGGTCAAAGGTCAAGAAGAGGTCACTAGGGATCATTTTCTCATAAGAAAATCAAGGTAGCCTGGTCTTAGACCAGAGCAAGATCTAGTTGGTTGTTGTTGTTGTTGGTTTTTTGGTGTGTGTTTTTTTTTGGGGGGGGGGGTGACCAAATGGGATGGTTTTAATAGGTATATCCAGCGAACTTAGGGGATATTACAATCTAAGTGCTGATACATTTGTGTGCGCCTCGGCTGCCCGTGTAAGTGAAGCGAAGTGATTCTGACGATTTCCTAATGGCAGCAAAAAATACCGTGGTTCGGAAGTCACGTAGAAATGGTGGTCCCGTGCATCGGAAGAGCAATACCCGAGCACGTTAAAAGGTTACAGACTCGTTCGTAAAGAGTAGGGATCATCCCGGTCTGTATCTGTTCACACATCTTTCGGATGAGCGCTACGATCTCGATGTAGCAGCGCTATATAAATGCTCCTATGTATGTATCCTATGTATGTAACTTTGAATTACTAGGGGAAGGGGGCCGACTATCACAACGTCAAGTGATAACAGTATACTACTGGAGGGATGAATATAGTAATTATTGAAATCGATACACCAGTAAAATGTATCAAATTATCATTATAATTATAACAATACGTATTCGGAATGCAAGAACGGTGTAAGTGGCATTTTGTGCAATTATTATGATCGTTTGTGCACATATTGGTTTAGCACGTAGTCGCACAAATATTTATTACAATATTTCTAAAATATCACATATAATGTGAAATTAAAACTAATCGATGGAGTTGTAAAATCAACTGCAGATAAAGTATTCATTTGAAAGTTTTATTAACCGGCAATACGTGTATTCCAAAACGATAATTTAAGGTTCAGAAGTTGCAAATTTACTCATCAGTTTAACAGATTGAAATAGGCTACATAAAAAAGAAGCCGAAACAGAATTGGCCGCCTTTGTCATAGGTGGAACAACTTAAAGTTTGATAGGTTCCGGTATCTCTATCGATAACCCGAAAACCAACATCGTTGAGACTTACTTTGTTGACCAAAGATCGTTTGCATGATTGCGAACACCACCAGGAAGGCGAATCCAGGTCGTATTTCCCGTGTCATGGTTTAATAACAGTGCTGTATGGGAGGAAATATACATGAAACTAGTATGAAAGACAGTAAATAGGAAATTGTTGAACGTTCCTGTTCCTGTAGGTTACTTCGGTGTCTAAAATATGACCAGAATGTTTTCGGGCAATATTTTTGTTTTCGCGGGTTTTGCCAAATATGTTGAAAATTCTTTAATTATGAGTATGTTACTTTCAACAGATGCTCACATACTAACCAAGAACTGGAATATTACAATGTTGAATCATTGGTTTGATCGTTTGGTGAAGATTTCATCCTTCCAAATTACGGTTTGGCATCATGATGCTTATATTAAACCACATAGCATTTCATCACTACCAGTTTTCAAAAATTTCAGTTTTTACGTGGAAAATGTTCTCAGGAAACATTATCAAGAAGTCGAACAATATTTCGATCACGATTATAAGGAGTCCAGAGAGATTGAGAGCTACGTTCTCGAATGTAGCTTAATTCCATTGCGTACGGACCACCTTGGATACCATCACTTAACATACGATCCAGTCTATTGCACTACTGACTGGGTTAAAGCTCATCCCTTGGACACTTAAAGAGTGCAAATAACCAAGGAAACTTTTCCTTATCATAAAACATGTAACCATCCACCGAGATGATGTTCTAAAACATTTCTAAACACTTTAAAACATGGGGGTCATCATATCATAAATCCATGAACTAATCCAGTGTCATCGCTTAATCTTTGACATCACTATATATTTACTCTATCTGAAATGAGGAGTAATAAGTGGAAATATTTAGTAAAATATATGAAAAATATTATAGCACTCGTGGAATTTCCCGGCACCGACCGACTGCTGCTCATGCGCTGCGCGGCGACTCATGATTTCGGTCAGATCGATGACATACTTAAACATGAACCACTCACGCCGAAAACCAAAATCCACGAAACCCAAGAATTACGAAACTCAAGAACAGCGAAACCTAAGAACCGCAAAACTCGAGAACTGCTTTAGTTGATGATCTATTGAGATTTTATCTTTTTGGTTGTATTTCGCAATGAAATGAAACTTGGTCATTATTGTTCAGCGATTGTATACAATAACTAATGAAACTATGTCAAGGTCATAAAATGGTTTGGATCACGTACTTACTTTAATATTACAGAACTAAATAATAGCGGATATACAGCGGCTTACTGATTGGTGTTATGAAATGTAGGCGGGAATGTAGGCCAAGGACGTCCAGGACTGTTTTGATTGAACTGAAACATCATCCACACCAAGAACATGATTGTGTGCACAAACAAATCGATATTCTTTTACTCCAAACATTTTATGTTATTGTCTTTTTTCCTCCTTTTTTTTGGGGGGGGGGGGGGGGGGCGTGTCATGGTCTGTCAATATGACACACATTAAAAGAAATTGACGAGGAAAACATTTTCGGAACAGAATCAGATTCAAGTGACGACGAAGTAAAAAGTAAACATAATCTCATGGTACAATCTAGAATGACAAGTGTAGGTGCTAACATGTTTTTCTTTCTATTATGGCTATTTTTGGGGGGCGAAGCCACCCTATTAGCATGTGATTGCATTTAGACTGCTGTGTTTTGATTTTTTTGAATTATGGAAAATACATACACCATTTCCCTGGTATTTTGGTATGCAACAGGAAATGCAACAGGAAATGGTTACAAAACATGCTTCTTTCTCTTGGATCGCCCCATTCCATTTCAATGGAATTTTTATTTAACACTGCCCGAACTGATTCCATAGATTCCATCAATATTTTAGTCAATATACAACCTCCTCTTCCAGTCATTATGGAACGGCTGGGTGACGTCATTGGAAGATCGGTCTTGGATGAATCGACTAGAATTATTAAGTTCATGTATTGAAATACGAGGGTCATCCAATAAGTTCTACCTCCTAACTCATAACATCGCTAATATGAATGTCAGCCTAATGACATTTGTCATGATTATAGCTCTGAATCATAGCTTCACATTTATAGTAAATGATAATTGATACCTGTTTCACTTTTGTTATGATGCGATCAAAGCCAGAGAGAGATTTTGAACAACGGACACGGAAAAATACCCTAAAGATAAATACACGGGTTTTTTCGTTTTCTCTCCGTATTGCATGATTATATATAACAGCCCGATTTAAATACTGAAAATAGAAAACAATGGATGTTTATCTGAATATCATGTATAAATCAGATTGAAGGCAATATCAAATTTTGTAGGCTTGAAAATAGTATAATATCAACTCGAATGTAATGCTACGTCTTTAGCAAACTGGAATACCGCTCTTCAGTCACATTTTCGTTGTTACAAGTCAAGCCAAAGTGATGCCTTGAGTGTTCAATCTTAACATGACACTCACTGTATGAGTTTTTCTTAAATACAACCTTTAGAATAGTAATGCAGGTATTCAGTGATTGAAAATTTTCTCTTTGAGAGACTTGAAATCTATCCATTTAGTCCTGTATAATGAAGATCCCTTAATTAATGGCTGTCCTGGACTGGTTCTGGCTAATTAGAGGCTATTTTCCCCCCAAGAAATCAGTCACTTTTATTGTTTATAGTCTGTTCAAGAGATATTTTTAATTTATAATGGTTAATTAACCGATAGGGACGTTTTGTCTATTAGAATTGGCCAAATGAATAACACTTAGGAGAAATTTGGTTGTCTGTTAGCCGTTTCCGTCGCTCTAAATGGACGTTTGGTTTTCACTGCATTCCTGGAAAAGTACAACCACTACTCAGCTACAATTGTGTAATATTTCATGAGACTGGCTTATATAATAGCAAAGTTATGAGGTAGGAGGTAGAACTTATTGAATGACCCTCGTAGTAAGCGGGTACACATAAATATTCCAGGTAAAATTTGAAAAGAAATCTTACCTGCAGCGTCTGAAGCCTAAAATCCTATTTGGTGAAGTAACCTCTTCTTTATTTATCAATTTATCCGTTGAATATCCATGTGCGCACGTACACACTTTTTGGACAGGAAATATTACACATCCTTCTCCGGTGAATAGTAGTAACCAGAATGATATTTATGCAAGTATATATAATACCACAGTGTTAACACTTTCCACGCGACTATTAGTTTTACCATATTCAAAACTGATTTTTCAGAAACCTTTCCAACTTTCAAAGTCTTATCTCATGAATTACTGAACCTATATCTGGCATGTTTGTACTAAATTCAATGCATTTCTCATGGTGATTCCAAATATGGTAACGAACTTCAATAATTGTGAAATTTTTGAAACATTTTGTGGAATTCTGGAATGTCACCAGCAGACGCCTGCCGCGTGGAAAGTGTTAAACTAAAATAGTTCTGGATCCAAAGGCCACCCAAATACATAGACTTGGGACAGTCAATCAGTAGGTCACTCACAAACCGGGTTGGACCTCCGATTATTGTTTTATATGTTTTATTTACATGCTGCTTGTCTGAAAGTTCGAGAGGCTAAAATCAGAGAGGTCGCAAACGTTACGACCTCTTCAGTACATTTGACAGGGGTATACAATAACACTGATTACGATATCCAACGAATATGCATTGCTTGACGGTATGGAAAATCTTTGTAAAACTGAGCTCAAATCAAGATCAAGATCATCGAGACTACTGTGGAGTAGACTGTCCACATGAACAGTGAGATTCTAGCGAGATTCGAACCGACAATCTTCGTTGGCAAAATGTTGGTAAAACGTTGGCCCAATCGTTACACACCACACACACCGGTATCGATTATCATTTGGCTGCATAAAGAGAGTGTTGGTAGATAATATACCTGCTTAAGTGTTTCTAGAACTTCGATTCGAGATCTAAAACACGGGGTGGGCAAATAATAGGACATCTGGGCGATGCAGCAGAGCTACATACACCACTTCCTCTCAGTAGTGAACCAATAACTTGTATTGGGAATTCTGGGCGATGCAGCAGAGCTACATACATCATTACCGATCTGTAACTTTTATTAACATGTTATTAAACTATATAATACGAGGGCCCGTTGTGGCCTGCGCGCATAGATGGGTCCGGGATGGGATGTTGAGGTACTGACATTATACCACCGCAATCCGCAATCACTTTAACAATAACATGTTTAACACATAATGTGTTCCTGGATGAAGGACTACGGTTTACGCTCCCAGTTCCTTTATTAACCTAACCCGCCATCTGATCTTTTTTTACCTCCTGATCATATGCATATACTATTATAGTTGACTCATACAAAAACACGCCCGGGAGTTAAAGTTAATTGGAGTCCTTTTTCTCTCTTTGTTAGCCACCGCACGGCTTCCTTTTACCCACCCCATGAAAAGACCCAGTTTGCGCCACGAACGCGTACGCACTTTACGGTCTGCGGCATTACGCGTGCGCCGGCAATCGCGTGCGCCATGTTTTGTTTTGTTTATACGCGGGCGCGTAGCAACAGTTTGTTGTCTACGTGAGGCGATGATTAGCGAGCAGATGGGCAGGGATCTGCACCCGAAGGCATTGGACGGACGGACGGACGGACAGACTCGCCACAAATAGTATTTAGATATCTTACATCACTTATCATTGGTATTTTTTAATGTGGTGGGCAAACGTTGGCTTGCCGACCATCGCCTACCGACCAATTGCCAACGTCATTTTGACGTTGATTTGCCAACCATTTACCGACATAAAATCCTGTTAAAAGTCGACGTTGTCCCGACGTTGGCTTTCCGACCGCGACCTTGCCAACCATTGCCGACGTTGGCCCAACGTAGTCTTGCTATCTGGGTCCATATTATTAAACAACAATTTTAATATGTCAATTTCTAATATAGTGGAACCCAATAGTTAGCTTTAGACAATTGACATCAGAGCGAGCGACCATTGATATTTAGCTGTGGTTCGATTCCTATTGTTCACCTGGTCGCTAGTGGGCGCTGCATTTGATGTCCGTTATATTCTTGCGGTAGCACTTGTACTGCGTAAGGACTTTCTCAAGGTAGTCTGGCGATTGATGGAATCAAGCAATCTGTTCTACACAATATCTTATAGAACGCTGGCATTTGACCATTTTGCATCCCGGGGAATTTCGAGCATTTTCTGCAGATCTTGCCATTGCCATGCATCTTCTCATCTCTTGTTTAACGCTGCGATATATCCGTGGTGATAAGTGCTCCAAGAAAGTTGAACTGGGATACTTTCTCAGAGTCCTTACCATCCACCATCACATGGTCTGTATATGATGGCTGACTCCCCTTCCCCAATGTTCATACTTTTTGTTTTAGCAACATTAAGACGCAGTCCTGCTTCCCTTTTTCTATCACACTTTGAAGATCCTCAAGGGTAGTGGCCACAAGGGTGACATACTTTGCATACCGCAAATTATTGAGTTCCCTACTCCAATTAACAGACTGCCATCCCATAGTAGTTAAAAGTCAGCTCCGGAACGAGAGGCCGTTTAACCTGAGGGCGCTAACAAATTGACGGGTGTGCGTCACCGTGGTAACGTGTATGCAATCATTGCGTTTTCGGTTTTCAACCCCAATTATTTGCATACACATTTTAAGAATTCTGGTACCTAGGCTGACCTCGATTTGTTAAGATGTTAAAACATCTTAACAAATCGAGGGCAGCCTAGGTACCAGAATTCATCGCGGCAGCTAGTTTACACCATTTAAATGAATTTGCTAAAATCTTGCCGTAGTTTGACAAGCCAACAAATTTATTTGGGTCGGTATTCATTTGCACGTGAACATTTCTTTTCCAATGATTTCTAAAAATGAAGGAGGTATCTTTATTTTCGTCGTTTTCCTTTTGTTCATAAGTGTGATAATGTTTACGTTTAATATAAGCCTTGTAGTATTATATAGTGATGGGTTTGTTAAAAGTTTCGCCGAGAAACTTATCTTATGGTTGAAAATCGCCAAAATTGGATTTTTGTTTTTTCAAGCTTGAAAACTACTGTGACGGCACAAGGCGGCCCTCTCTTGAAATGTCGAACTTATTCGTCACCCAGCTGAAGATAGACTCCCGTCACTTGATGCGTCGACTTGTAAAAATTGACGTCAGTGTCAGACAACGATGGTATAACGATCTGCCTACATTTGCAATTCGTATTGATTTAACACAAATAAGAATACCCATCGAAAAATGTGTAAAATCACATTCCTAGGTACAAATAAATTAAATAATCCCAAAACCAATGGAGTTGGATAACCAACTCCACTCTTAGGTGTCCTTTCTTTTCGTTTATTTTTTGCAAGTTAGATAACAGTTCTTAAACATGGCGGGTAATTTTAAGAAAAGAGATAGTCATAGACAACAATATATACTACTTCCCGAGGGTCATTCAATAAGTTCTACCTCCTCACTCATAACATCGTTAATATGAATGTCAGCCTCATGACATTTGTCATAATTATAGCTCTGAATCATAGCTACACATTGATAGTAAATGATAATTGATACCTCTTTCACTTTTGTTATGATGCGATCCAAGCCAGAGAGAGATTTTGGACAACGGACACGGACAATTACCCCAAAGATAAATACATGTTTTTCGTTTTCTCTCCCTATTGCATGATTAGATATACCAGCCCGATTTAAATACTGAAAATAGAAAACAATAGATGATTTCTGAATATAATGCTGTATTATCATGTATACATCAGATTGTAGGCAATATTAACCTTTGAAGGCTTTCGAAAAGTATACTATCAACTCGAATGTATTGCTACGCCTTTAGCATACGAGAATACTGCTATTCGGTCAAATTTTTGTTGTTACAAGTCAAGCCACAGTGATGCCTCGAATGTGAAATCTTAATATGATAGTAACTTTATGAGTTCTTCTTATATGCAACCGTTAGAATAGTCAATCAGGTACTCAGTGATAGAATATTATCTCTTCGAGAGACTTGAAATCCCTCCATTTAGTCCAGTATAATGAAGATCTCTTAGTTCTTATGAAAAGCAAATATGACTTTTGCAGCGGTTCTCTATAGGGTAGGGTTTAGATTAATAGCTGTTCTGGTCTAGTTCTGGCTAATATATGGGTATTTTCCCCAAGAAATCAGTCACTTTTATTGTTTATATTCTATTCAAGAGACATTTGTAATTTAGAACGGTTTTGATTGACCGATAGGTACGCTTTGTCTCTTAGAATTGGCCAAATGAATAGCGCTTATGATTACATTTGGCTGTTTTTTATCCGTTTCCGTCGCACTAAATGGACGTCTGGTTTTCACTGCATCTCCAGAAAAGTACAATCAGTACTCAGACCAATTTACTATGAATTTGTAGCTGAGATCCAAAGCTACAATTGTGGACTATTTCATACGACTGGCTTATATAATAGCAAAGTTATGAGGTAGGAGGTAGAACTTATTGAATGACCCTCGTACTAACTATATTCTGGTCTTAAATTATATAGTCTTATGGTTATTGGGGAAATAACGATAATTTAAATTAGTATATAAGTATTAGGTCATATAATATTTTTTATATCATATAGGCCTATATGATATAATATAAAGCAGGGCGAGATCGTTTTTCTATTATTGTCTCTTTTCTGCCGCCGTTTATCAGGATATATTTAACAATGCAAATCGGGATGACAAAAAGGGGCTTTGGTGTCAAATTTCGACGGGCCATATTTTTGAAACCGCTTTGATTTGAGCGCTGGTTTTTTTGCATGTGTTCATTATACCTATAGATGTATTCTAGAGGTGATTTTCAGCCAAATCCAAGAGGGTGATCAGCCAAGATTTTTGGCAAATTGGTTGATTTGGCATGGAATGACCCAGTGGTGAACTTGTCTAGTTCATTATCTTATTTAAAAGTCGACGTTGTCCCGACGTTGGCTTTCCGACCGCGACCTTGCCAACCATTGCCGACGTTGGCCCAACGTAGTCTTGCTATCTGGGTCCATATTATTAAACAACAATTTTAATATGTCAATTTCTAATATAGTGGAACCCAATAGTTAGCTTTAGACAATTGACATCAGAGCGAGCGACCATTGATATTTAGCTGTGGTTCGATTCCTATTGTTCACCTGGTCGCTAGTGGGCGCTGCATTTGATGTCCGTTATATTCTTGCGGTAGCACTTGTACTGCGTAAGGACTTTCTCAAGGTAGTCTGGCGATTGATGGAATCAAGCAATCTGTTCTACACAATATCTTATAGAACGCTGGCATTTGACCATTTTGCATCCCGGGGAATTTCGAGCATTTTCTGCAGATCTTGCCATTGCCATGCATCTTCTCATCTCTTGTTTAACGCTGCGATATATCCGTGGTGATAAGTGCTCCAAGAAAGTTGAACTGGGATACTTTCTCAGAGTCCTTACCATCCACCATCACATGGTCTGTATATGATGGCTGACTCCCCTTCCCCAATGTTCATACTTTTTGTTTTAGCAACATTAAGACGCAGTCCTGCTTCCCTTTTTCTATCACACTTTGAAGATCCTCAAGGGTAGTGGCCACAAGGGTGACATACTTTGCATACCGCAAATTATTGAGTTCCCTACTCCAATTAACAGACTGCCATCCCATAGTAGTTAAAAGTCAGCTCCGGAACGAGAGGCCGTTTAACCTGAGGGCGCTAACAAATTGACGGGTGTGCGTCACCGTGGTAACGTGTATGCAATCATTGCGTTTTCGGTTTTCAACCCCAATTATTTGCATACACATTTTAAGAATTCTGGTACCTAGGCTGACCTCGATTTGTTAAGATGTTAAAACATCTTAACAAATCGAGGGCAGCCTAGGTACCAGAATTCATCGCGGCAGCTAGTTTACACCATTTAAATGAATTTGCTAAAATCTTGCCGTAGTTTGACAAGCCAACAAATTTATTTGGGTCGGTATTCATTTGCACGTGAACATTTCTTTTCCAATGATTTCTAAAAATGAAGGAGGTATCTTTATTTTCGTCGTTTTCCTTTTGTTCATAAGTGTGATAATGTTTACGTTTAATATAAGCCTTGTAGTATTATATAGTGATGGGTTTGTTAAAAGTTTCGCCGAGAAACTTATCTTATGGTTGAAAATCGCCAAAATTGGATTTTTGTTTTTTCAAGCTTGAAAACTACTGTGACGGCACAAGGCGGCCCTCTCTTGAAATGTCGAACTTATTCGTCACCCAGCTGAAGATAGACTCCCGTCACTTGATGCGTCGACTTGTAAAAATTGACGTCAGTGTCAGACAACGATGGTATAACGATCTGCCTACATTTGCAATTCGTATTGATTTAACACAAATAAGAATACCCATCGAAAAATGTGTAAAATCACATTCCTAGGTACAAATAAATTAAATAATCCCAAAACCAATGGAGTTGGATAACCAACTCCACTCTTAGGTGTCCTTTCTTTTCGTTTATTTTTTGCAAGTTAGATAACAGTTCTTAAACATGGCGGGTAATTTTAAGAAAAGAGATAGTCATAGACAACAATATATACTACTTCCCGAGGGTCATTCAATAAGTTCTACCTCCTCACTCATAACATCGTTAATATGAATGTCAGCCTCATGACATTTGTCATAATTATAGCTCTGAATCATAGCTACACATTGATAGTAAATGATAATTGATACCTCTTTCACTTTTGTTATGATGCGATCCAAGCCAGAGAGAGATTTTGGACAACGGACACGGACAATTACCCCAAAGATAAATACATGTTTTTCGTTTTCTCTCCCTATTGCATGATTAGATATACCAGCCCGATTTAAATACTGAAAATAGAAAACAATAGATGATTTCTGAATATAATGCTGTATTATCATGTATACATCAGATTGTAGGCAATATTAACCTTTGAAGGCTTTCGAAAAGTATACTATCAACTCGAATGTATTGCTACGCCTTTAGCATACGAGAATACTGCTATTCGGTCAAATTTTTGTTGTTACAAGTCAAGCCACAGTGATGCCTCGAATGTGAAATCTTAATATGATAGTAACTTTATGAGTTCTTCTTATATGCAACCGTTAGAATAGTCAATCAGGTACTCAGTGATAGAATATTATCTCTTCGAGAGACTTGAAATCCCTCCATTTAGTCCAGTATAATGAAGATCTCTTAGTTCTTATGAAAAGCAAATATGACTTTTGCAGCGGTTCTCTATAGGGTAGGGTTTAGATTAATAGCTGTTCTGGTCTAGTTCTGGCTAATATATGGGTATTTTCCCCAAGAAATCAGTCACTTTTATTGTTTATATTCTATTCAAGAGACATTTGTAATTTAGAACGGTTTTGATTGACCGATAGGTACGCTTTGTCTCTTAGAATTGGCCAAATGAATAGCGCTTATGATTACATTTGGCTGTTTTTTATCCGTTTCCGTCGCACTAAATGGACGTCTGGTTTTCACTGCATCTCCAGAAAAGTACAATCAGTACTCAGACCAATTTACTATGAATTTGTAGCTGAGATCCAAAGCTACAATTGTGGACTATTTCATACGACTGGCTTATATAATAGCAAAGTTATGAGGTAGGAGGTAGAACTTATTGAATGACCCTCGTACTAACTATATTCTGGTCTTAAATTATATAGTCTTATGGTTATTGGGGAAATAACGATAATTTAAATTAGTATATAAGTATTAGGTCATATAATATTTTTTATATCATATAGGCCTATATGATATAATATAAAGCAGGGCGAGATCGTTTTTCTATTATTGTCTCTTTTCTGCCGCCGTTTATCAGGATATATTTAACAATGCAAATCGGGATGACAAAAAGGGGCTTTGGTGTCAAATTTCGACGGGCCATATTTTTGAAACCGCTTTGATTTGAGCGCTGGTTTTTTTGCATGTGTTCATTATACCTATAGATGTATTCTAGAGGTGATTTTCAGCCAAATCCAAGAGGGTGATCAGCCAAGATTTTTGGCAAATTGGTTGATTTGGCATGGAATGACCCAGTGGTGAACTTGTCTAGTTCATTATCTTATTTATAGTTCTTAACACTTTTGTTTTTTATATTTTGTTGCTGATGAAGGGTGGTATATCCACATGACACGTCGGTCGTTATTGTTACCATATATCTTTGTTGTTTTATTGCACAGCAATTTTCATTGCTTGTCCCAGTGCATTTTCGTGTGTTATTGTATTTTGTTATTTATCTGTTTTATCGCGTTATTCTTCCTTGTTATTACCTGTTTCCCCACACCCTGTTCGTATATCTTACTTTTACTCTTAGCATGGATGATTAGTTCAATAGTTAAATGCTGTCACTTGGAGGCGCTGTAGTCAATGTCCCTAGTCTACCACTTGTGAACTGAGCTTCACGATATATATTAGTAATGGTTAAATGTATCAAAATCGCCCAAAAAAAATTACATTTAACCTTTGAAATGGCCAGAATTGTTTCAAAAATGTCAAATTATGCGTAAATATTGTTTACATTTATAGGAATAATTTGGAAATGTAAAGGTTAGAAAAGTTGGATATAACTTTAAAACTGCCCACACATATCGCACATAACATCAGTAAATTTAAAACGCTAAGTAAATCCAAACTAATGAAGGAGGACATATTTTAAATGCTCGAATAAATTAGTCCATATTTAAAAGTCAGTATTTTCGCCGCGCATGATCAATAAACATGTATATGCCACATAGTGATGTAATAAGGTAGGTAATTTCTAAAGATTTACCTAAATGATGCACACACAAAAAAAATCATTTTTTCATTATGTTTTCCATATGTTCATTTTCAAATCATATTCAAGTTAATTTCATGTAAAATGTCCTAAGAATGATGTTATGCATACCAGGTCAAATCGAATGTTAAATGAGTACAAGTTATTTGTGATTAGTCGACAATTTACTGATTTATTTACATTGCGTCAATTACGAAAATAAAGGCCTTTTATTGAATATATGATGAAACATTTTTATAAGTTGTCATTTTTTCCCCTCGGGTCTCAAAGCTGAGATAAGCTGAAAACAGCTATTTCCACGGTAACACAAATCCAGCGCGTATTTGTTTCCGAAAAAAGCGGAGTCGCAACGCATGTCGATAAAACAAAACTGTGTGCGGATTCTGGTTTGAATAGGTCGATCAGTTTTCGAGCTATTCGAAAATGATACTCGCACCGCCAAAAACAAAAACAATATACTCCTGTTTTAACTTTCAGTTAATAGTGGGGTATAATAATTTTCAATGTTCTTTAATTTTCGCGCACTTCATTCCGTGCACTTTGGGCAACGTTTACATGGTTTTGAGCGTTTGGTATTCTGTGCTCCCACACATAATCTTGCACGCGCCAAGAAAATAAGCTTGAACATGTTTATTTTTGCACCAATGTCATGGTAAGCTATAAGCGCGAACATTACGGTACCATGAAAATTGCCACAAGTAAGCAGACTATCAGCCATCCCAGACAGGGCCAAAACCCAGACAGGGCCAAAATATCTTCGGAACTAATTGAGCGATTGGAACGACATTTTCAGCGTCGGGTCGATTCCACAAATTGTCGATTCAGGTCGTTTTGCTGAAAATGTGAGTCGTCGCTTTTCGGGTTACCGTGACGACCAATAGTGAAAAAATGACAAAATGACCTCTAAAGCACTCATTTTTGCATGTGTGATTCCCAAACCTGGCAGCATGATGCGATCGATATATATATGTGCATATTTTTATGAATTCAACACATTTTGTTTGTGCATGGTTTAGTGCCATGGAAACCAGTGAAATGTGGTCTTTTTTTGATAAAAATGGCTCCCGTTGCCATGGAAACGGGTCAAATTTTCCCGGGTGGCACATCAAATCAGTGTACTGTTATCATCAACCTGTGTGCCATTAATCAGTGCAATAGCTCAATTTTGTTTTTGAGATATCGCATCGGGAGATAATATTCAGATATTATCTCAAAGCTGAGATAAGCTGAAAAAAGCTATTTCCACGGTAACAAAAATCCAGCGCGTATTTTTTCCCGAAAAGCGGAGTCGAGACGCATGTCGATAAAACAAAGCTGTGTGCCGGTTCTGGTTTGAATAGGTCGATCAGTTTTCGAGCTATTCGAAAATGATACTCGCACCGCCAAAAACAAAAAACAATATACTCCTATATAGTATAATAATAATAATGATAATAATAATAATAATAATAATAATGATGATAACACTAACCTTAAGGGGAATAAGTACATGAGATTAACTAACAATAACATTCATTTACATAAATTAATTAATTATGCTAATTTATTCAAATATTCACACAATTTGCATAATTTGTACGACGGGCTGTCTTTAGTCACTGTTAGAGAGAAAAAAGAAGAAAAAAAGCCCGTCGTACAAATTATGCAAATGTATTGAATATTTGAATAAATTTGCATAATTAATTAGCTCATGAATAGTAATTTACTTTGTTATTTATAACGGAATAAAGCGCATTATTGTTTATGAAAGAAATTACGTTTAGGGGAACCATTATTTTCGCCCTAACGTAATAATGAATGAATAACAAAAACCACGTTCCCCCTAATGTACCTGTTAGTAGGATAACACTAATAATAATAATAATAATAATAATAATGATGATAACACTAACCTTAAGGGGAATAAGTACATGAGATTAACTAACAATAACGTTCATTTACATAAATTAATTAATTATGCTAATTTATTCAAATATTCACAAAATTTGCATAATTTGTACGACGGGCTGTCTTTAGTCACTGTTAGAGAGAAAAAAAGAAGAAAAAAAGCCCGTCGTACAAATTATGCAAATTTATTGAATATTTGAATAAATTTGCATAATTAATTAGCTCATGAATAGTAATTTACTTTTGTTATTTATAACGGAATAAAGCGCATTATTGTTTATGAAAGAAATTACGTTTAGGGGAACCATTATTTTCGCCCTAACGTAATAATGAATGAATAACAAAAACCACGTTCCCCCTAATGTACCTGTTAGTAGGATAACACTAATAATAATAATAATAATAATAATAATAATGATGATAACACTAACCTTAAGGGGAATAAGTACATGAGATTAACTAACAATAACATTCATTTACATACATTAATTAATTATGCTAATTTATTCAAATATTCACAAATTATGCAAATTAATTTAATATTTGAATAAATTTGCATAATTAATTAGCTCATGAATAGTAATTTACTTTGTTATTTATAACGGAATAAAGCGCATTATTGTTTATGAAAGAAATTACGTTTAGGGGAACGATTATTTTCGCCCTAACGTAATAATGAGTGAATAACAAAAACCTCGTTCCCCCTAATGTACCTGTTAGTAGGATAACACTAATAATAATAATAATAATAATAATAATAATAATAATAACAACAACAGAGTGGTAGCAGACCGAACCATGGTGGGAAGCGCATTCCGCAGTTTCGGGGCAGCCGACGAAAAAGCACGCTCGCCATACGTACTGGTATGAATAATGTGCACGTGTTGGATGCAGCAGGTCCATGGAGGAAGATCTAAGTGTCCGAGGAGGATCGTGTTTTTTCAAGCGTTCTGTCAGGTGAGAGGAGGCCCGACCATGAACGCCAATGAAGGTTATAAGCAGCATCTTGTAGTCAATAAGTTCGTTGATTTGCAACTAGCGAATGTCCCTCAATATGTCACTGACGTGGTTGCGTTTCATCGCAGTGAGCCTAAAAAGGGGAAGATTCAACAAAAAGAATAAATATCCCAATTAGGGAGGGGGATGCAGGAGAAGCGATTTAACACCCAGTTTATAACACACGTTTCAATGGGAGCTTCTATGGAGGTGTGTACCCTGAAAATTGCTACAAGACAGTCTTGTACATAGGCGCTCCCATTTTGGCTGTTGCTAGGCACAAATGCGCATGCTCGGTGGATCGTTTGCATATTCATATATGCTAAATATTTTTAAATATGGCGGCCATATGGAGGGACGCGGGGATCCAGTCTAGATTCTTAACTGCCACTCATCCTCATAATGGACTTAGAATGTGAGTGGCTCACCTGGCTCGAAAGCTCTCACTTTTGATGCAGGATTGAACACCTTTGATGTGCATTCCAAACAACTTTCGTTATTAGCTGTTATATAATTTTGAAGTTATTCTTAGTGTAGACGATTTGTTATTTACCTCCTGTTATCTTTTCTGATCTAATCAGATTGTCCAAAGAGCGTTGAACTGTATCTTTGTTTTGTTTATACCTTTGTGTTTATAACAATTGTTTGTTGTATTGGGTATTTACCTTGAATGCTATCTAAGATTAATTCATGCACCATACATGCGCCATGCAGCGACTTGAACTTGAATTGAACTTGAATCAAAACATTGACCAACCTTGGACCACACTCAGAATGGGCGACATGAATATTAATTGAGTGATATGAGTCCAAGGGGATGGGATACAAATACTTATTTGAGTTTGGGTGTGTTAGAAATTCATTTTTTTATTGAAAATGTTGGTAAAAAGTTCGTTCTTAGGTATCAAATATATTACAATATCAGAGCTATCACAACTTAAATGCAAACAAAGATTATAATTAAAGTTCGGCTTTTTTGTGTGTCAATCAGATCAAATAAAATAGATACATATTTGAGTAACTGCACTTGTATCGTTTATTGTTAGCAAAAAGAACATGTCCGCATCAAAAACAGGTTAATATGCTCAACAGTGATGTAGTACTCGAGTCCAGACTCTGACTCGAGACCGGTCTCGAGTCCCTATTTTGAAGGACTCGGACTCGGAGGTGAAGGACTCGGTCTCGGACTCGGACTCGGGCACTAGGGACTCGGGAATTATGCCCGAGTTCTGTCCGAGTCCAGTCAATATTGGATTTTTTTGTTTGTAGTAATTCAATACTTATTTAGTCATCCAATCTTCAACAGTTTAGAAATAATGTCATAAATCATCATAAGTACATCTGAAGAGTTAACAATATGCTGTTGAAAATACCTTTTGATAATCATTACAAGTATTTAAAAACTAAAATTCGAGGGAACCTATAAATAATTAAAGTGATACTAATCATGTGCAATCGAAGGCTGTTTGTACGATGTAAATGGTCTTTAGGTGTTTTGTGTCAGTATTTATGGTTTAAAAATGATAACACTTCTTACAAAGAGGATATTTCATTGGCAGTTTTCAAATTGATGGAATTAGGGATGACATTTTCAGTGAAAAGAAATAGGTGAAACGGCAGAGGAAGGATTGCTTTACAGAATATCACACCTTTTAACAAGTTTGTAATTTCACGATCTATGAACTTCTGGACACTTTTTGAATATCTGAATCAATTCATATGTCTATAATTCAAAATGGTATCAACATTTGTCCATAGGGATGTGAAGGTTAAAAATGCATCATTATGTTGACTTTGAACACTGATATGTTGGCCTATATAGATAGCAAAATTAATGACATGTGATCAGAACTTAAATACATATAAGGACTCGTGACTCGGACACGGACATGAAGGACTCGGACTCGGTCTCGGACTCGGACAGTAAGGACTCGGTCTCGGACTCGGACTCGGTGGCGTATCCAGGGGGGGCCCAGCAGGCCATGCCCCCCCCCCCCCCCCCCCCCCATTGAAAAAAGAGTTAAAAAAAGAGGAAGAGGAGAAGAAGGAGGAAGAGGAGAAGAAGGAGGAAGAGAAGGAGGTAGGGGAGGAGGAAGGGTAGGGACATATGCGGTGCAAATGTGAGGGACGTTTAAAACGTTATACTAGACCTTTTTAGTGTTAAAAATGCCAATTTTGCACGTATTAATTTCAATGTTTCAATATTCAAGCTTAATAAGAGGGCTTCAGAAACGTTTTTTCTGGACGATTTTAGTTCAAAAACTGGGTTTTTTTTGCTCGATTCGCGCTCACCTTTTCAACAGGTTTTAACATTATAATGGCCCTCAAACCATGCCAAATATTCTAAATATTATGTTGGGGACGTTAAAAACGTCATGCTGGACCAATTTAAGTGTCAGAAATGTCAATTTTTGCGTAGGCTACTTCGCGTATTAGTTTCAATGTTTCACATACAAGCTTGACAAGATGGCTTCAGGACAGATTCCCATGACCATTTTAGTTCAAAAACTGAATTTTTTTTCGCGCTCTGCGCGCATATTTTCTACAGGTTTTAAACATTATAATCGCCCTCAAACCAGGCCAAATATTCTAAATATTATGCTGGGGACGTTAAAACGTCATACTGGACCAATTTAAGTGTTAGAAATGTCAATTTTTGCGTACTTCGCGCATTAGTTTCAATGTGTCATTATACAAGCTTGACAAGATGGCTTCAGGACAGTTTTCCATGACCATTTTAGTTCAAAAAGTCAAACATTTTGCGCGCTCCGCGCGAATATTTGCAGGTTTTAAAATTATATTGGTCCTCAGACCCACAAAATATTCTAAATATGTGGGGGACGTTAAAAACATTCAAAAAATCTGAATATTATGTGTGGGACGTTATTATCATACTGGACCATTAGTGTTAAAAATGGTCCGCGCGCATATTTTCTACAGGTTTTAACATTATAATGGCCCTCAAACCATACCAAGTATTCTAAATATTATGTGGGGGACGTTAAAAGACCATACTGGACAATTTAAGTGTTACAAATGACAAATAATAACTTATTGAAATTAATACGCGCGAAGCGCGCAAAAAATTGTCATTTCTAACCTGTAGAAAATATGCGCGCGGAGCTTCAGGACAGTTTTCCATGACCAATTTTAGTTTAAAAACTCAAAAATGTTGGGCGCTCCGCCCGAATACAGGTTTTAACATTATTATGACCCTCAAACCACACCAAATATTTTAAATATTATTTTGCACGCTTCGCGCGAGTATTAGTTTCAATATTTCATTATCTAAGCTTAACAAGATGGGTTCAGAACAGTTTTTCATGACCATGTTAGTTCAAAAACTCAAAATGTTGCGTGCGCTCCGCGCGCAGTGTTTTCTAGAGGTTTAATATTATAATGGCCCTTAAACCATACCATACTCTAAATACTATGTGGGGGACGTTAAATATGTCATACGGTACCTTTTTAGTGTTAAAATCACCATTTTTGCGCGCTTTGCGCGTATAAGGTTCAACGTTTCAATATTTAAGATCAACAACATGGCTTCAGGTTTTTTTGCCCCCCCCCCCCCCCCCCCCCCCCCCCCCATCAAAACAGTCCTGGGTACGCCATTGCTCGGACTCGAGTGGTAAGGACTCGGACTCGGGTAGGGTGGACTAGACTACAACACTGATGCTCAACCATTTGAAACTTATTCGTAAGCTCGTAACTTTGGTGATAACGCGTCATTTCCATTGGTTTGCAGCCAGTTGGTAAATTATAAAAGGAGGTTGCCCAACCAGGGATTTTATTCTATCATACCACCATGATATCGGTTGGCCTGGAAACTTTATGAAATTCTATGCTTATGTTAGTGATTGCCATTCTTGAGAATATTCATACTTCAATTCCCCAGCCCCCTTTTCCCCCACCTCGCCCTTTGAAAGAAGTTGATTAGCACAAAATCCATATTAGCAAGAGGGGTCTGAGTTACAAATAGTTGGGATCGAATATTTGGTCCTCTTAGTAGTCTCAGCCACAATGAACAGGTCATATTAGTATGGAGAGGGGCATCGTGTCTCCATCAATGTAGCATTCTGGATTCTTAAAAGAACGTTGAAGCAATCACCATAATTGGTAGTCTGAGAAATCGGCGACATTTGTATGAGTATAAACCGGGTAGCCCGGCCGGGTAGGCGAAGTTTATTAGCATGACCAACCTCGCGAAGTGCATGGTAACTAGTTTTGTTCCATACCACGCACTTCTGCACTGCGTCTTACGGTTTTCTCCTCTGTGCTTGCAACGCATGACGCACTCACTGTACAGGATTGGTTGGAATGTTTTAGGGACATTTGATACTTTGCATGGTATTTCATAAATGATTTCGGCCGGTTTATGAGGGTTTCGCTTGTCCTTAGGATGGGCGGGCATGTTGCGTAGGGTGCAGTGAGGCTTCATAGCCGTCGCGAAACCATGTTTCCTGAAGACAACCTGATCTATATACCGCCCTCTACTTCCGGTGGTAATCACTACAAAAAAGACAGTGAAGAGGTCAGATGTCATATAGTCTGATGAAGTGCTCATTGAGCATGAAACGTTACGCGTAAATTGTAAGTATAACCTTATTATACTTTACACCTTGGATTTGTAAAAAGAAAAATCAACCTTTCTACTTTTTATTTGAATAATCCTGATGAATCTACACCAAATTATTAAGGAACTTGACTATTATTTCAATTTAATCATTTTAGTGTTAAGGTTGAAAATAGTTTGAATGCAATTATTAAAAATGAAGTATGATTAAATTTTGTTCATATTTGCATTGTCTTTTTATGAAATGGCGTTCATATCCTGGGTCATTGTTAAAAGGGATTAAATCATGTTTCAGCGTACGTGTATCAACAATCTACAACAATCTCATTATATACATAATGTACAATATAATTGGCTTTAGACAAACAGATAGGAAATATACATTACTATTGACATAATATTGTGTCAGTTTAATTCTTATTATATATGTATATCTGAAATTCCCTATTGTCATATATTCCATAATAAGTTCTTTGTGTATAAGTGCTGATTTCATTTTATGTAACTTATCTTTATTTTTGTATTGTATGATGATTCGATTCGAACGAAAAGCAGAATGAAAACAACCAGAAATTAAAGCTAATCATAATAGTCTCAAAACAAATATTTGCTCACTCACTCTGTATATACGATACTCCAATGTACACCTCAAGCCCTTGGAGCGCACATGTGTAGCCTGCCGCACCCAATTCTGATAGTCCAATACAGTAGTAACTGTAATTAAAGTGCGTATTATATTACAGTTTTACTGTGCCTGTGTTATAACACGGTAACACGTGTTATTACAGTTGTTACTGTACCTGTGTTATAACACTTCCGCCGCACTTGCACGGAATAAATCGCAATAACAGTAACGAAAATAGTTTAAGAATGTTGGATATCCGATATTTATTGTTTAAGATTGTTGGATATCCAATATTTATAGTTTAAGATTGTTGGATATCCAATATTTATAGTTTAAGATTTGTTGGATATCCAATACTTATAATTTATGATTGTGCCATCCTTGTTTTTACCTCCCCGAACACCAACCCCCTGAGTGTTTTAGCATATAATTATGTATCAATATCATTTCAAAGGTGTCAAATATAAAATACGTATACTGTACGTATTTTATATTTGTATATACGTATACTGTCATTGTCAGTGTTATTGCGATTTATTCCGTTGAGGGCGCTAACACCCTGTCACATAAGGACAGTAGCAACTGTAATATACCGTAACACATGTTACCGTGTTATAACACAGGCACAGTAAAACTGTAATATAATACACTCTTAGAAAAAATGGTTCGTTTAAGAACCCTTTTTTGTCCCGCGGGGAGCACCTTTTGGCCTAAAAGGTTCTAAAAAGAACCTTAGAATGGTTCTTTGAAGAACTTTCAAATTTTAAATAAGACCTAAAGGTATATTTACTTTTTTGTTTTTATGTAATATGCAAATTCAAGAGAAATGTAAACAAATTTAATCCTTTTCAACTGTTAAAAATCATTTCTTCTTGGCTAAAAACATTTTTTACCGTTTTACCAAGAACCATTGAGGGTTCTCCATAATTTTTTCCCAAAAGGTTCTTGAAGCTTGAGGAACCATTTTCTTGGCTAAAGAACCCTTTTAGAACCTTTTTTGGTTCTAAAAGGAACCCTATAGAAATTTCATTGGGTTCCTTTTAGAACCAAAAAAGGTTCTAAAAGGGTTCTTTAGCCAAGAAAATGGTTCCTCAAGCTTCAAGAACCTTTTGGGGAAAAATTATGGAGAACCCTCAATGGTTCTTGGTAAAACGGTAAAAAATGTTTTTAGCCAAGAAGAAATGATTTTTAACAGTTGAAAAGGACTAAATTTGTTTACATTTCTCTTGAATTTGCATATTACATAAAAACAAAAAAGTAAATATACCTTTATGTCTTATTTAAAATTTGAAAGTTCTTCAAAGAACCATTCTAAGGTTCTTTTTAGAACCTTTTAGGCCAAAAGGTGCTCCCCGCGGGACAAAAAAGGGTTCTTAAACGAACCATTTTTTCTAAGAGTGTACGCACTTTAATTACAGTTATTACTGTATTGGACTATCAGAATTGGGTGCCTGCCTCTCTAGGGAAAGCTATGGGCGGCCAAATACGCCGAATGGGTACAAAATGTGTTAGGTAGTGTAGTGTAAAAATGCAAAAGTAGTGTAGCAAAAGGATAAATTTTCATGATTTTTAAAAGCTTGTAACTAGACCTGCTAGAGGTCCCACACCACCAAATCAGTTCCTATTGCTTTGTGTGGTTAAGAGGTCAAGTTTGTGTTAATTTTTTTTATGGTGGGATCAATCTTAATTTCAAACACTGCCGTGTAATTTCAGAATGCAAAATATGATTTGGTGGTGTGTACTCTAGAGGAATTCAGAAATGCAGTTAAGATCAGGTAAGGGTACACCCTGAAAAAATATTTCTGAAAATTCTAAAAAATATGTTAAATACAAATTGGAGATATTCACTAGTTAGCCGGTATAATTACCTACCGACGTAGAACCTTTGACAATGACATATCATTTGATGGGTAATTTCATGAGAAATTTAAATATGTAAAGTAAATAATGATAGGGGTAAACAAAAATATGGATCTCTAATTAAAAATTAAAAAAACTGATATTTTCCCGAACATTTGGAATCATACCATTTTAGCAGTACTATAATTTCAATGGCATATTTGGTTTCCTCATGCAAATTCCCTTCAGAAAATGTATACTTTTACTACCTCAGGGGGGTATACAAGCAAATATAAATGTGCAAAGTTCAAATCATGTCGCGAAAGCCAAAATACGTGTGTAACACAAAAGGAGGCGAGCTTTTAACACATGACACTATTTAAAAATGTTTTGGTACTGCAAATTATTTTAAGAGAGATAAAAAGCTTTAAAAAGGTTTATTTTGGGACACCATACTATTTAAAAATGTGCCCAGATTATAATATCAGTCTGTTAATAAATGAATAACTTTAAAAATCACTTCTCGACAAAATGCAATAGGCCTATAATGATGTTGCCTATTGATATAATCAAAATGTATAACTTTAAAAAGCACTTCTTGACAAAATGTAATGTTGCCTATTGATATAATCAAAATGTAAACACTCCACCCACATAAACATGTTTGCTTTATAGATCGGGCCAAATATATATCTACGCACATGTAGATAGTATTTTGGACTCAATTTGATTCACTCATCATTGATTATTAGGGCGCAACTTCCCCAAATCCCTGTTTTGTGGGCGTATACGGATCGCTCACGTTTGGTTTTGGTATTGTTGTTCTTGGTTTTTTTCCTTCTAAATTTAATTGAAAAATATTAGTATTGTTTTCAACATTGGGCTATCCTAGGGTTTAAAACATTTTCTAAAATATTCCGTTTGACTGGTTGATGATACGTTTGTTTTAATGTACAATCTGATTGAAATGTTTATACAAACTTGTGCAATTGTAATATTGTATGTGAACAGGCCTGAAAATAGCACTAAAAATGAGCGGGTTTTGCGTGGGGCGGGTGAAAATACAAAAAGTACCCGACCGGCTGGCGGATAAACAAATTCAAACTCAGTGAGTGATACTGGCTGATGGAATTTCTGGTAGGCAGATATTTTTTGAGTAACCTGCCTGACTGGCTGGTTGAAAAAAAATCTGAGCTTTCAGCACTGTATAATGCTAATATGAATGAATATTTGAATGGTCTTAAAATATCTCTTCTGAGAGCTGTTCAGGGATAGCACTGGATAAAAAATGTGAGAGGTCCCATTGACCCCGTAGGACTTCAAAAACAAATTTAAATAAATAAATAAGGGGTCCCCCAAGAACTTGGGGTCCTGAAGTTTGTGTATTTGAAAATTTTACTTTTTAACGGACAGTTTTAATGAATTTATATTGTGAGCAAAGGATGGATATGCAATTTACAGAATTTCTTAGGATTTCCATTTCCATACATCGTAAAATTTAAGGGGTCCCTTCAATTTTGATCGGGACCCGCAAGTCTTTCCAAATTGAAACCTGACGCGTCACTACAAGAAAGTAAGAGTCCAGGACGCGCAGACGCATCAGAATGCGATCCCTGGAGCTGTTTGTCTTTTTCAGACTCTTCTTGTCACTCATCACTGCTCATGAATTGGAAAGTCAGTGGGCTCCAAAGGGCATGCTGTGTTGATTTAATTGATACTATCAATGTCATGAATGTGTCAATACCTGGAAAAGGTGTGTTTTTAACTAACTCTGTATCATGGCTGATAATGGAACTTTGATATTGCAGATAATTCATCAAACTGGTGAATCCAATCATGCTAAGCATTAAGCAACAAAAATGAATTTAACATGTGTTAAATTTGGCTTTCCATGTAGCTAAGCGGAAGGGACTACAAAGGGGATTCGCACCTGCTCTCTTCTACATTCAATATAGAGTTGCTGCATATAGTGCCAATTCAATGCATGAATTCTAGCTATACAAGCATGAAAAAGGTTCATCTTCTTTCTGAAATCTGTACTAAATGGCATAATAACCACTATCTAAATGTCATGATAGTTAATTCTTGATGAATTTGGAGGTTGGAATGCATGAAAATGGACAACATAATTATGTTACGCGATCAAGCAGAATTAATTGTTTTAAGTGTACATTGATTTTGAGTTACAGGTAAAAAGAAGTGACAAATTCTTATGTTTTACCTTGTTTTCTCAGCTGGTAAACTGGTTGTAACTAAAAAACTGGAAGTTCGATTTGAGTGGGGTTTGGACCATCTGTAGCATTTTTCACCTGCTTTTAAATGATGGACAAATATCAAAATTCAAAACTACCTACATGTGACTTATTTCACTTGATCACGTCACATATACACCTAGGAAATGATGTCCCTATAAAATGGTGGTGAAAATAAAGACCCGTAATGTAGAGTAGCTAAAAGTAATCCTCTAATTTGAAAATATGTTATCGGCCCTATGCATCCTTGACATTTAATTTGTGAATGCATAGCACTTTCATTATTGAATGAACCTTCCCCAGGGCTGGAACTTTTGGAAGATTTGTCTTATTTTTTCATACAATGTTTATTTAAAAAAATGTATCATTCGAAATTATTTCAATATAAATATTGCGTGTCCTAATACGGAACTGGCACCATTGGCCTGGACTGAGCTATCAGCTATGATAGCATTCATGTCACAGTTGATAAAGCTGCAGCAAACAATTATTTTATAATCATTTTTATAAATGAGTAACTAAACGTTCTGTGATCCATATATAGACCCTGACCGTCTATGATACATCCCTGGGTAGAAAAACGCATGCTGCAGCTATTTATAAAGTAGAGATGTGTTTTTCTTTTTTTACCCATTTTTTACCTCGGTTTATATTGATCTATGCATGGAAAACACACATGAAAAACAATATTTGTTTGCCTTTTATGGTCATTTAAAGGTTTGTCAATGTAAATGGGTCAAAAAAGTAAGCCCCCCCCCTAAAATTTGATCACGTTTGTTTGCATAAATCTACGCATAGTTACACGTTTTGACAGATTGAAACACTTATGAAAAGCCAAAACACGTGACTACTCATTACAAGTTTCTCCATTTCAATATTATTATTACTTTTCCCAAAATAGTCACATTTCACAAAAATTACGTTTTAAAAAGAAATTGCACTTTTCATGATTTTATACGAGTTTGTGTGCATAAATCCCCACACAATTTACGCGTTTTGAAGGATTGAAACATTATGAAACGGGAAAAACCTTGGCTACCCACACAAAGTTTCCCCTTTTCAATACCATCTTTCTTCTTCTTCTTTGGCCTCCGTCAGATATGACGATTGGCTGCCATACGATCACATCTCCGGATCATCTTTCTCCAAGCTACTCTGTCTTGTGCCAGACGCTTGGCCTTTATAAGACTCATACCAGTCCATTCCTTGATGTTGCCAAACCATTGTTTCCTTTGACGACCTCTTTTCCTGCTGCCTTCCACTTTCCCTTCTATATATGATGTGGATGTGGAGTGCCAGTAAGCTACCACTGCCTCTAATGATGTGCCCAAAGTAGGCCAGCTTTCTTTTGATAAGCTCTCCTAGCAGTTGTCTCTTTACACCAAGTTCTTTCAGGATACTTATGTTGGTTCTTTTCTCCTTCCAGTTAACTCTTAACATTCTTCTCCAGATCCACATTTCAGCAGCCATTATGCGATTTTCATCTGCTTTGATTAGAGTCCATCCTTCCAAACCGTAAAGGAGCACGCTCCATACCGATGCTTTTACAATCTTTGTTTTAAGGTTTGTTGTGAGGTTGCGGTCATTCCATAGGTCCTGGAGTTTTACCATCTTTACTTTTCCAAAAACAGTCACATTTCCCCAAACTGACGTTTCCGAAAGTGGCACTTTTCTACGATACGGGGAACTTATTGACATGAATTGTCTAGTCATGAATGTAATAAAAATCATTTTATTTTTTAATTTCAAATAAGGACCAGCTAAAGAAAGAAAAGACTTTCTTTTAATTGAAAATAAAGACTATTCAAATTAATTTCAAAAATCACTGGAGACATTTTTGTAACTTTCTTGCATAAGATTTTGAAAAGTGCCACTTTTTCTGAAAACATCATTTAGGGGAAATGTGAATGTTTTGGAAGAGGTAAACGTGCTATTGAAAGAAAAAAATTGCGCGCAACCCACTTATCTTTGACACGGCGCCTTTTTGACGGGCGCCTGCTCCCCCCCCCCTTATTTTTAACAGGGCGCCTGCGCCCCCTCCCCCTTATTTTTGACAGGGCGCCTTTTTGACAGGGCGAAAACGTTCGCTGTTAATCCTAAACATGGATAACTTTTATTAATTACAATGTTTGTTGCTATAGTTATCCCGAGTTTGATAAGTTCCAGATTGGCGAAGCTACTTTACAGCAGCAGCGAATTAATACAGAAAGACGCGGGCGCGCATTGAGGCAACTACCGCACTTTTTATCATATGCGTGACGCATGCATGCGAACCATAGACTAATTACTTAGGGTCATGTTTTTTAACCTGGGCTACATTTGTGTTACATGAGTCTATTTCATGAAACATACCTCCTTTCGCAGTTTCAATAGAATATATCAACATGTTTACATCTAAAGTGTATGAAACCATATATATTTGGAAAGCTTATAATCTAAGGATTGAAAATATGGTAACTTAAAATCAAATATACAGGGTCCCCTAAACATTATACAGGGTGTAACAATTAAAATTGTATACAAAATGATAATTTTCTTTTTTCCTCCATTGTCAAAAAATGCAGGGCATATTCAAAGGCTAGAAATGTTTTTGCTGTAATTGAGTAAATTACCCATCCAGCCATATACAACATTAATTTATCAGCTTATTATGAAATATATATACAGGGTGGTCAAAATACGAAATTTTAGATAATGGAAAAGATAACTAAATTATGTAAATACAAATTAGAACTCATTGCTTTTACATTAAAATCAGAGCCTCGATAACTCTTTCCAATTTTCCTGCAAGGAAAATTTTGAAACCTTGACAAAAACGGATTTGTGACTATATGCACATGGTTCATCCTACTTCGTTAATCAGATTTGAAAATTAGTTAATTAGGGAAATTGATACTTTAAGTAAATGATGTAAAGCATTGTTGCATCATTTAGAACTAAACTGACATAATACTAAGAATTAGAATGCTCTATTACAGGAAAACGGTCCATTTCACCCATTATTAGACAATTATCTCCTCCTCCTCCTCCACTTCCTCCTCCTCCACTTCCTCCTCCTCCACTTCCTCAACCACCCTGACTAATTATGCTTTAACGAGCTGTATTAATTTAATCAAAGGTGATGGATTTTTTCTCTCTTCAGATTATTAAAGGGGATTAAATTGCCGTTAAAATAAGTCCAGACACAAGTCAATCGCATAGAGGGTTACACAAACACAATAGCCTAAGTACAAAAAAATGATTAGAATGTAACAAAACCACCTTTTATGGGTGCCGAGGTAAAAAAATGTGACCTTAGAGACTGCTCATTCCACATTCCAATACATAGAGCGAGCTGAAGCCGCCAATGGACAATATCGTCATGGCAGCGGACAAAGACATATACCAAAATGTTCCTTGAAGTCTGTAGCATACAACCTAGGTGGACATCCTTGCCAACTCGGATGTTAAGTTGACATTTGACCTTGATTAAGGGTCAAGGTTCACATGTGTTTCAATGAGACGTCCAAACTTTAATTTAACATGGCAAAAAAATCAATATATTGACCATAAAAAGTATATCAATATTGTTCGGCGGACTGTTTAGAACAACAAAGTCAACACCTTAGCTAAATCCCCCAATTGCATTCTCATTGTATGTTACATACTGTTTAAATTGGCAATTGCATAAAGATATTGAATTGTCACACCATATCGATCCATTCTGCCACAGAGCAAGTACAAACTGTCCCCAAACATTTTCGTTCCTTTTTCATAATTTTGAAAATTATTAGGCGCGCAAACAAAAACACAGACAGACAAGACAAAGTTAACACAGGTCAACCTGCAGATATAATAATGTGACAACAGTCTCTTATCTGATTTAATATCTAATCATAAATTAAATATTAGTAAATAGTAATAAGCAAATAAGTGGTATGAGTTATTGTTGTGAAATCACTCCATGCATTAGCACCATCATACTTAACTGACCTTCTTCACGCTTACGCACCTCACCGCACAGGACTACGTTCAGCAAATTGTCAATTTATCTGCGAATCAAGATCAAATAACTCTTTCGGTGATCGCGCATTTGCCATAATATGTGCTCCAAAACTGTGGAACCATGTCAAGAACTGTCCAAAGGGAACTGTCATCATGGTCATAGCTTATCATTATTTAACACAGCACTAAAAACTCACTTGTTCAAAATTGCTTTTGCCAATGACTTGTAATGGTGTATATTACATTATATGCGTTGGTATAGCAGTAGTACATTATTATGTTTCTGCATTTGTTTTGCTTTTTATCATGTTCTTTGTTTATTTTCTGTTGTCAGTTGTAGCGCAGTGAGCGGCTTTACGGATCTGCTTTATAAGTTTCCATCATTATTATTATTATTGGGTCGTGTTCCCACTATAGACATTTAAAGCTATGTCGTCAGCCTGCTTCGATAATTGCCTAACTCACTTTTCAGCAAAACTGAGATGTTTGCATAAATAATGACTTCATTACATTATGCACATGCTGTTTAATACCTAAGTCATTGACCAATCAAAAGTGTTGATAAATAAAGAGCTTTGTTGCAAAAGGGCCACCAGACCACTCCAACATGTTACTCGTTTTGCATTATTGAATTTGCATTGACAAATCCATGGAATTTATCAAATTATTGCATGGCTGTGTTCATCTGTTTCTATATGACTTGGATTAGTGCATCCATGCACGCCAATTGAGGCATCAACAATATAAGTCACATTCCACAAAATGAATATCCATTCATCAATACTGCAAAATAAGTAACAGGTACACAGGTAACAGGTTTCATACTTTTGTTGTTTTCTAAGAACTAGAAAAAATGAGTTAGGCAATCGAAGCAGGCTGACGATGTGGACTCATACTTAGGTCCGAGTCTACATCCTCACTGTATGATGCACTTATAAAACTCTATTATATATACTTTTCACGGACATAAATTATGCCAATGAGCTCATTAAATGACGTCACTCGTATCATCGGGTTTTCCCGATGATTGAAATCCGTTGATTGAAATTCTAGGTCGAGTAAAATGATGTTCTTATTTGTTATCTGTGAGCTTTTGTGATTTTTTTCCCGTATTGGAATATTTTTTTATTGAAAATAGACAGTTCAAATTAAACGTTGGTTCCAAGTTCAACTGACAGCACATGTATTAAAGGCGACAGCAAGTGCAATATGCAGGCAACATTTGAGAAAAAACGATGCCCGACTTTGCAAGAAAGTGTACGGGGAAGTGTACGGGTGAACATGACAAACCAAAACAGCCTAGTAAATAATCACCTCCGTGGCGCAATTGGTTAGCGCGTTCGGCTGTTAACCGAAAGGTTGGTGGTTCGAGTCCAGCCGGGGGCGTTGTTACTTTTTGCATTTAATGCAGATCGACAAATCACAGTAAAAATATAATATTGACAAAATCACAGACCACTTACACAAAAATCGCATCTGCGCATGCTCCTGTCGCGATCGAAATCCAACACACAAGCAATGGGCGAGTTTTATAAGTGTACTGTATACATTGGTAATTGCAAAATGGTATTGAATTGACACACCATATCGAACCATTCTGCCACAGAGCAAGTCAGTGTCCCCAAACATTTTCCATAGCTCAAGACTAGACTGTTTAAACGAATCCACATATTTTGCTCAAAATACCTCATTTTTGAGGAAAAAATCCTTATTTTGGGGCACATTTTAAAAAGTAGATAGTCTATTGTGTACTTTTACATTCCTGGGAATCTATTGGTATAAGTGGACTTTCAAAACAGTGATGTGTGTAAACGAGCAATTATCAAACACAAGCACAATAATACATACATCCAAATCAAATGAAATTAGATACCTGCTGATACTAATGTGACAAAAATCTTTTATCTGATTTAATATAATCATAAATTAAATAGTAACTAGTAGCCTAATAAGCAAATATAAAAATATGGAGTATGAGTATTAGGACGTGTTCCCACTATAGACATTTAACATGCTTAAAGCTATGTGGACTCATACTTAGGTCTGAGTCTACATTCTCACTGTATAAATTGGTAATGGTATAATCATGATAATGGTATTGAATTGTCACACCATATTAAACCGTTCTGCCACAGAGCAAATAACCTGTCCCCAAACGTTTTCATTCCTTTTTATCCCCCTTGCTTAATCCCCCAATTGCATTTTCATTGTAGCCTATGATACATACTGTCGGGCATACTGTATGAATTGGCCATTGCATAATGGTATTGAATTGTCACACCATATAAAACCATTCTGCCACAGAGTAGGTACAACCTGTCCCCAAACCAATCTCCAAGCGCATCTGCGGATGGTTTTCGATGACGTAATCAACCGAGCCTATATAGTGAGTGCCGTCCAAGTCAAATATAATGTGCATGGATGACCAGGTCTCCTTCGGCCATATGTTGGTTCGTAGATAGCATACTTTTTGGCAGGCTCTTCATCAGGGATACGGAGAATGTGTCCAAGAAATCTAAGCTGGCGGCTCTTTACACGTTTGATAAGAGGCTCTGTCTCAAACATGTCATAAATAGTTGGGTTTGGGACACGATCCATGCGCTTGATGTTTAAGCATTATCCTGTAGCAAGAGGTAGCAGAGGCATTAATTTTGCATTCCATATCTTGAGATATCACCCAGGATTCACAGCCATACAGTAAGATCGTCGCACAGGTGGTGTTGAATAATTTCAGTTTTGTTGTAATAGCTATTTGACCGCTGTCATTGTTTAGCAATTAACTGAAATACTTCCTCCATTCTGCAAGCAGGTCTTTATCATTCTTTGGAGTAGTACCGTCTCTATACTTGACCTTGACACTGGACTTCCTGTCTTCCCAGAGAAATCATGAATGATTTTCCATGTGATGAAATAGTCGCCCTTTTGGTCAGCCTTTCGACGATCTTCCATCTGTTTTGGAGCATGGACGATTAATCTGGCTTGTAAGGACTCATTCAGATGGGCGTTTAGCTTCTTCAATCTGTCTCTGGATTGTCTCTGGATTGACATTGAGACAAGGTAAAGTCTTTTGGCCTCGACCCTCTCAGACTTTAAGTGAATGGTCTTGTCGGTCACCCAGGCCGGCATGCTATGAGGTTAACAAATGAAAGACCATATCACAACACTAAACATATATACGGCCATGCGTTGGAACTCACCACCCTTTATCATTGCATATTTTATGTCGAATCATCCATCTCTCTCTTTTAACTCAGCAATTAAATGTGTTAGAGCTATGGTGTTCGTATCATTAGAAAGCCCATATATCTAGCTACATAAACATGATAAATAAGGGAATTTCCATCACTATTTGGCTGAGATATTGTTAATTATATTTTTAAAGTAAAGGGTGGCGATGGTGGTATGTATAAACTGTATGGGGACATTTCTTTCAATTACAATAACTCGTCCCTGTATGGTATACACATGCTTTTGATCTCATTTTAAAGGCTATTCTATAAGTCTCTGTTTCAACAGAATTGTTAACTATTGTGTAACAACTATTATTCATGAATAGATTGCATTGTTCTTTGCTTTCTCCTATTCACTACACAGAAAACATGCCCCAATTCATCAGTTTTATATAAATGAATATACAAAACGTGTTTTCAACCTATGATAGCAAAATCATACAAGTTTGAAAAGCTCTCAACTAGGGGAATTCAGAAATGCAGATTAAATCAGGGTTGGGTGCAGGTATATTTTTGTAAAAACTGTAATAATCTAACTATCATACGAATGTTGTATGTAGGGGTGGGTGTGTGTATGTATCCTGAAAAGGCTCTCTCATTATTCGTCTAAAAGCCGCGAACGTTGCACTCATACTAGATGATGACCTGACGGGTTATAAGATATAAACATATAAATGGCATGAATGGCCGAAAACAGTACAGAATTAACCAAGATATGAGCAAAAGCGTAAAAAATTCAGGGCTTTTTCACACTATTTTTCATTCTTTTTTATCCCCGTAGCTTAAACCCCAATTGCATTCTCACTGTATGAGGGTGAGTAGATTTCCCTAAAACCGACTTGCTCGGAGATAGGGACCGCGGCCCCGTAGAGCGCCGCGTCTAGAGCGGCGTCCGGTGTTGCACCGGTCGACCCTTGAATAATGGTATTGAATTGTCACACCATATCGAACCATTCTGCCACATAGTAAGTACAACCTGTCCTCAAACGTTTTCATTCCTTTTTAACCCCGTGGCTTAATCCCCCAATTGCATTCTCACTGTGTGATACATACTGTATAAATTGGTAATTGCATAATGGTATTGAATTGTCAAAGCATATCGAACCATTGTGCCACATAGTAAGTACAACTTGTCCCCAAACGTTTTCATTTCTTTTTAACCCCCTGGCTTAATCCCCCAATTGCATTTTCACTGTATAATACATACTGTATAAATTGGCAATTGAATAATGGTATTGAATTGTCACACCATATCGAACCATTCTGCCACATAGTAAGTACAACCTGTCCTCAAACGTTTTCATTCCTTTTTATCCCCGTGGCTTAATCCCCAATTGCATTCTCACTGTATAATACATACTGTATAAATTGGCAATTGCATAATGGTATTGAATTGTCATACCATATCAAACCATTCTGCCACATAGTAAGTACAACCTGTCCCCAAACGTTTTCATTCCTTTTTAACCTTGTGGCTATCCGCGATAGCTATCGTCCGTCACCCTTTGCTCGAGTTGTCAAACGGTGTTGGGCGGACATCATCTGACAGAAATTTACTACATTTGTTGCAGCACCATGATGATATGTCAGGTTGAAAATTGGAAAGTTAAAGAAACTGTTAATCTTATAGACCTCTACACTATTTTCTGCATAATGGTATTGAATTGTCAAAGCATATCGAACCATTGTGCCACATAGTAAGTACAACTTGTCCCCAAACGTTTTCATTTCTTTTTAACCCCCTGGCTTAATCCCCCAATTGCATTTTCACTGTATAATACATACTGTATAAATTGGCAATTGAATAATGGTATTGAATTGTCACACCATATCGAACCATTCTGCCACATAGTAAGTACAACCTGTCCTCAAACGTTTTCATTCCTTTTTATCCCCGTGGCTTAATCCCCAATTGCATTCTCACTGTATAATACATACTGTATAAATTGGCAATTGCATAATGGTATTGAATTGTCATACCATATCAAACCATTCTGCCACATAGTAAGTACAACCTGTCCCCAAACGTTTTCATTCCTTTTTAACCTTGTGGCTATCCGCGATAGCTATCGTCCGTCACCCTTTGCTCGAGTTGTCAAACGGTGTTGGGCGGACATCATCTGACAGAAATTTACTACATTTGTTGCAGCACCATGATGATATGTCAGGTTGAAAATTGGAAAGTTAAAGAAACTGTTAATCTTATAGACCTCTACACTATTTTCTGAGTCAGAAGCTCCCCCCCCCCCCCCCCCCACCGTATTTCAAATAATGTCGCATTGTCCTATTAATAAAAGGCGGGTTTACGTTTTTATACTGCAAAAATATGAATTTTTGTGAAACCAAAACATTGTTTTAATCAAAAAGAAGTCGAATATATTCCATTTCCCTACATCCAACTTCTTTTTATAATGGTCCGTTGTCTATCTCATGGGCAAAATGGGGGAAAATCGTAAAAAAGTAAAGAAATTTGGCTCACACGGGTTCTTTGAAGTAGGCCTACGGCCATTATTTGCGAGTTTGTGATTAAAAAACCCGCCCATGACTGCATGTATTTTTGTTGGTACTCGTTAATTTTCAACGCATTGACCATGCACATTCCCTCGGCGAGTGAAACCACCGGGAACTAGGGATGTGTGCTTCAAGGGAGCACGCAACTAATTAGCTCCCCATAGGCTTTACACACAAATGTCGGCCTATTAAAACCTCTCTATTTCAAATATTCCACGGTCAATGTTTGTGAAAATTTGCAATCTTATGCCATCAATGCTTATTTATAACATATCAGAATATGAAGAAAAGTTATCCGTCACATTTTTCAGTAAATGCCACTGAATTTGGAGGTATTAATTTCATCACCTAATTTTCAGTCCTCAGGCTGGGATGCACAGTGGCGGTAAATCGGCGGATAAAATTATAATAAAGCTCAAATCATCCCGTTTCTTTTACAAACTTCACGTACATATTCCACACAGCAACATTCGAGAGGACAGCACCAGCTAATGTATCGATTTCGCACACTTTTTTTGCTTGATAGGAACTATTGCTGTACTCAATTTTTTGCCGGAAGTGGATTTCTAGATTGAATTAGTTGTGTGCGCCCTAGACTCTATTCACGCGGCAGCCATTTTCCAAAATATGCCACCCAAGCCTCGTTCCCGTTTGGTCTGTCTGCGCCTCGCGCTGCACAATAGAACTGCGCGAGAAGCGTGGTACCAAAGCGCGCGGCGTACGCATCCTCACGCAAGTCACGCAGCCGCAGGTATACGTAACGAGAACGAGGCTTGGGTAGCAAATTTTGGAAAATGGCTGCCGCGTGAATATGGTCTATTTACCTTATGCCATAACAGAGCGACAATGCAATGTGTTGAACTTACTGTTACGGACGGCAATTGAGAACCCTTTACCTGCACCTATGGATAAGTTGGGCCGGGGATCCAGGGTGCAGGGAACCAGCATATCTCACTGTATGATACATACTGTATAAATTGGCAATTGCATAATGGTATTGAATTGTCACACCATATCGCGATCGAACCATTCTGCCACATAGTAAGTACAACCTGTCCTCAAACGTTTTCATTCCTTTTTATCCCCTGGGTTAATCCCCATTGCATTCTCACTGTATAATACATACTGTATAAATTGGCAATTGCATAATGGTATTGAATTGTCACACCATATCAAACCATTCTGCCACACACCAAATACAACCTGTCCCCAAATGTTTTCATTCCTTTTTATCCCTTGGCTTAATCCCCAATTGCATTCTCACTGTATAATACATACTGTATAAATTGGCAATTGCATAATGGTATTGAATTGTCACAGCATATCGAACCATTCTGCCACATAGTAAGTACAACCTGTCCCCAAACGTTTTCATTCCTTTTTATCCCCGTGGCTTAATCCCAATTGCATTCTCACTGTATGATAGGGCTTTTTCAGACTATTTTTACGAGCCGTGTTTGTTTATCTCTATGCGTACTGCAACCATGCAGTCGTCGCGTGTAACACACAACGCGTCGTAGTGCGCCATGCAAAATAAACGCGCACATGCTCAGACTACACCCGCGCACCCCTTTGGCCCTGTACACGCGGGCGGGCAAATATTTGAGAAATACGCTGCGTTACGGAAGTCGGCGGGCGAGGGCGAGGGTTTGAAATGAAGTAATGTGGTTTGGGAGGCAGGGGGTTAATGAAGAAACGTGATACTTAATTGCTATATCAGGGAGGATCACGATGTCGAATGAAATAGTATGGTTCCTTAAAAGTAATCACGGGAAGCTTGGGGAGATGATTAAGGTTTAGGCCTTGGGTTGAGATAAGCACAGGCCAAAGGGGGGGGGGGGGGGGGGGGACGGCTGGCCGGGCTAGGGGTGTAATGCAGTAATGTGGTTTGGGTTGCAGGGGGTTAATGAAGAAATATGATACTAAATTGCGTAACAGGGAGGGTCACGGGGGGGGGGGGGGCGGGGATGGCAGGGGGGGGGGCGGCAGGCGGGCCGAGTGGGTTTAATGAAGTTACACGGTTTTGGAGGCAGGGGATTAATGAAGAAATGTGATACTAAATTGCGTAACACTAACAGGGAGGGTCACGAGGTGGAAGGAGAAAGAGTGGTTCCTTAAGAGTATAAACCATGGGATAGCTTCGCCTTGGGGGTTGAGATAAACACGGGACTGGGACGGGGCGAGGGGCTAATGAAGTAATGTGGTTTGGGTGCCAGGGGGTTATTGAAGATATGTGATACTAAATTGCGTAACAGGGAGGGTCACGAGGTGGAATGAAATAGTATGGTTCCTTAAAAGTATAAACCATGGGATATAGATTGGGGTAATGACGGGAAGTATTCAATTTCAGATCAGAATACTATTATATTCCTGCATTATATTTTCTCATATGTATGTGATATAGGGTAATGACGGGAAACATTCAATTTTCGGTAAGGAAATAGGCCTATGCATTACATTTTAACTCATAAATGTATTCTAACCAATTTCGTGATAAATGTTTGTACAAAAATTAAGCAATGTTGGGGAAAATACTACACTTGACGATGGTAAAAGGGAACATGGTTGTTTGTTGGGTAAACATGTACACAACAGTGGTTGTGTAGAGTCTTACACAGCACATAGTGAACATTTTACCCATCAAATAGCTAAATTTTACCCAACAAAAATTAAAAACTTGACACAATATCGTTGGGTAAATGTTTACCCCAAAACGACTATGTTCCCTATTTTGCCCCAATTATGTGTAACACTTTACACAACCGGGGTTGTGTAGAGGTTTTACCCAACTATTGATCGTCCAGCATGCCATTGAGGAGCCATCGCTCCCCTACTGACAGTTTGCCCATGGCGATGACCTGTCCTGTCTGTCTTCTCGGACCTTCTGAGCATTTGGAGTTTTAAATTCATCCTTTTTAATTGTAAAGAAGTACGCCTGTCATCCCCATTAAATTTGTCCCGGATTATGCTAATCAAGTTTACAGCACAACAAGAACAACTAATCAAAATTCCCGCTATTATCTTCACGCTGAATCAGAGAGATCAATAGGAGTTACTGCAACAATGGAAAAGGGCACTTTTCATCTGTAAGCACATACCGCGACAACAATACTCGATCGATTTTATCAAACAAGGTGTCAAAATCACCGTAATTACATTTTCCGTCTCCTGGTATTTTCATTTTTAGAATATGAGTAACAATTTAAAAATTATTGGTGCTTTTACAACAGCCGAGTTACTTTTTTTGCTATCTTTATCTTGTTACTGCTATCCTTAGAGCTACTAGATGTGTACTGTGAGAGTAATCGTCACATAATTCCAATGGTTTGAGGAACTTTTATGATCACCTCCTTTTGAAATCCCCACTATTATTGCTTTATATCACACAACAATGTATTCAATTGTAATCCCTCCATTGTTCTCTGTCCTTTGTAGTTTTCTATGGTTTATTTTTGAGGATTTTTCTTAATAAAATGTATTTGAGATGGTCCCTTCTTTTTTATATTAAGGAATTTAGATCTAAAAAAGTGTGTCAAACATAGATGATTGTGTGTTCCTACTCTGTACCAAGTGTTATATGCTTGCATTGCCGAGATATACGCAAATGTATCAATCGACCCATATTTCAACCTATTGCATATCCAGCCAAATATTTCGTTTGTACCCAGCAAAATTTGAGCGTGTATATAGCTACTATGTGTTATTTCATTTTGTAGGTATTCTATATGGTAGACGCTACTTACTAGCGGGAGCCCGCCAGTCTTACCATAATTTATGTAATGTTGTAGGGTGTATGTGTGTATGTATCCTGAAAAAGGCTCCCTCATTTCTCATCTAAAAGCCGTGAACGTTGCTGATAATAGATGATGACTTGAGACGGGTTATAAGCTATGAATGGCCGAAAACGATACAGAATTGACCAAGATATGAGGAAACACAGGCAAAATCCAGGGTTTTTTCAGACTATTTTCGGGCCGTGTTTGTTTATCTTTATGCGTACTGCAACCAAGCAGGAGGCGCGTTACACGAATGCGACGTAGTGCGCCATGCAAAATAAACGCTCACTCGCACCCCGCCGACGCACCGGTAGACCTACACACGCGGGCGGGCAAATATCGGAGAAATACGCTGCGCTACGGGAGATGGTTAAAGTTTCGGCCTTGGGGATTGAAGGCCGAAACTTTAACCATCTCCCGTAGCGTTGAGATAAGCACGGGGCGGGGGGGGGGGGGCGTTAACGGCGGCGGGGGCAGGGACGGCGGGCAGGGGGGGGGCGAGGAGGTGAATAAAAGTATAAACCATGGGATATAGCTTGGGGAGATGGTTAAGGTTTAGGCCTTGGGGTTGAGATAAGCACGGGCGGGGGCGGGTAACGGCGGGTGGGGCATGGGGATGTAATGAAGTAATGTGGTTTGGGTGGCAGGTGGTTAATGATTAAAAAAAATGATACTATATTTGCGTACAGGGAGGGTCACGAGGTGGAATGAAATAGTATGGTTCCTTAAAAGTATACCTGGACCCCTGCTATAAGCCTAGCGCTAGTGCCCGGCTCACTAACTTCGCTCGCTCAATTTCCGGGTTTTTTTTAACAGGCATCAGGGTGAACCTAGCGCAAAAATTTTATGTTGTGTTGCAATGTTTGCTTCTATTAGTATTATCTAATCTCTTGAACTTGGGCCCTAATTATTCCACTGTCAACAACCTGCTGAAGTGTCAGACATAATTACGCTTGTTATTTGGGGGGGGTGTGGGGGTGTTTTTTATGGGGGGGGGGGGGGAATCATCATATAGGGGAGGATGGGGCAACTGGTCCGGTTAAGCATATTTCATGATATAAAAGATTAAAACTCGTGTAAATATTTATGGAATTGCTATGAAAATATCACCCATGTAACTGTTTACATATAACATATAATCAATGTTAACAAATATATAAAGAAGAGGCCAATTACCACTAACTGAAAACTTTGCTTGGTACGGACCAGTTACCCCATCATTGGGGCAACTGGTCCTATATGTTCCAACGGTTAGAATACACAGAAATCAGTGAATGACAACACGGAAACTAGGCAGTAATTTCTTTACAAACACATTTCCATATTATTTAACATGTAAAAAGGATACACGTCTCATGAAACCCATGTTTTATACAGTTTTCGTGGTTAACGTGTACATAGCAGTATACTAATGGTGTACAAAGCAAGCGAAATTTTCGACTGCACATTTATTAGATAAAACGGTATGAACCGAGCTAAATGGTTACATGGTTGTGTTATTCAGATGCCCCATACATTTGTCTATATATACCCCTTTCTTTAATGATTTTATTTACTTCATATAATCATCATTTAGTACTTATAATCAACCAACTTGATATTTAGCCAGTTTTTCATGTTACAGGGGAAGTTAGTCAATATGACAATGATTACCCAACGGTTAATATACACAAAAAGCAGTGGATAAAATACATAAATCATGATATTTCGTCATAGCAAATACCTTTACAGACACCATTCAAAATATAATAAAGATGTAATTCATAATACCGAGGTTTTAAACCATTCTAAAGCAATTTCATGTCAGATTGTAATCCTTCAATAGCAGATATAGTGGTATTATACCCGAAATGCCCCAAAATGTCTAAGAACTAGAAAGAATGTGAATTATGTCATATTCTATTCACATTTTAATACCGAGTCATGTTTTATTGACACTAACAACTAATTTTCAAAATGAATTTTCTCAATTCTGATTAAGTTTTTGCAGGCGGACCACTTGCCCCATACCCCTTCGGACCACTTGCCCCAACAAATGACGTAGCACTTTGTCGAGATGAAACATTATTCAAACACACCTGTGACGTAATAAATGTTACGCCAAAATGTTTTAAAACATACCACCATTTGTCATGATAATCAATAACTCCAATACATTTTAGAAAAAAAGACAAAACTGCATTTTTGTTTTTAGCCATTACACAGATTTCTGTAGCCAGCGAGTATCTTTGAATTCGCAAATATTACAGCGTTCGGGTCCTACAAGTAGACGAGTGTCTTTAGATAAAATAAGAAACGGTGTACTTTGTTATTTGCAAATTCATAAACTAATAACTCTACCAAACGAATACCCGTGATAATGATTTAAGTTGAAGCATTCTTTAAATGATAATATTGATCGCAAATCAAAACCGTCAATGTCCCAACTTAGCAATATGCGCCATTTTACGGTCATTTCAACACACCTGTGACGTAATAGGTTCTGTAGCCAGCGATAGTTTTCATCATATTTCGGAAAGTCCCTAAGCACACTACAATATAGCACCCATCAAATGCAATATGCACCTAGCATCTTAAGACGACTGTACTGCGTGTATATTTACTGTTGCATATTTGTCAATCATATAAAGTACATTAAACATGTTAAGCATGATCTAAACCCATCTTCATATATCGCCCATACTATCTGTGAATTTTCAATCAGTCACTCAAGGAGTTGGCTTCAAAGATCTGGAGAAAATCACATGTGTAAATACCCTAAAGTTCCAAATGTTTTGGATTGTAGAAGGTAAGGATATATGTCAGGTATCAACAAAAGTCGTACTGGCAGTATGCCCATACAATTACATAATCCTTCATTTCGGACCACTTGCCCCACGGTCCAGTTGCCCCATATTCCCCTATACAAGTTGTAAGCATGATCAGTAGTGTGAACGAAATATCAGAAACCACCTTGTCGTGGACTTTCAAAGCGAAAGGTGACCCTTCCATTATTTTATTTTGCAAATCCCTTACACAAGAATATATGCCTCGAAGTACACAGGGAATTGTAAAAAAACAATATATTATAGCTGAAAAAATGAGAAAAGTCACATCATTCAGAAAGACACTTACAATATCTACAGTTTCAAGCATCAGTGATTTAAAAAAATATATTACCAGCAGTATGTCAAACAGTTGGCCCAAGAATCAGCTTTGACAGCAATAAAACAACTGGTTAACCAGCGGATAACCCAGCTGTAGATTTTGGTTATCTGCCACAAATTTTAGTTCTCTACATTTAGACATTGAATTCATGGTGGTTACATTTTGGTTATCCATTGGATAATCGACAAGGATTGCCCAGCACATTTGCTGGTGAATGCTGGTCAAGTTTGATGTACTTGGGTTATCATGCAGTCTCCCTGTTGCACAGCTAATGGTGGTCTGATCTCGGGGCGTAAACCATTACAATATTGATAAGTTGATACACAGCCAAAGGGCGGCAAGGCATTTTCGGTTTACGCACTTATCAATTGCATCTCCGGCCCCGGGGGACCACTGGGCATGGCGGGGACCATGCGGGGACCGTATACGCAATCGTACAAAAACGTTGCCCGTCTATGCGGGGGTGTGTACCGAGGACGTACAAAAGATGCCCCCGCTAGCCTGGGCGTGTAGCCGGGACGCGATTTTTTTTTTACTAGTAAACATTTGTATGGGCTCACAGGTAAAATCAGTTGACTTTTTAAAAAAAAATTAAAAAATCATTTTATTCAGTGAGTTTTGCTTTATTCCGTATTAAAACGAAATAAATAAATTTTACAAATGTTTACTAGTAAACAAAAAATCGCAGCCGGGACGTAGCAAGGGCGTCATCACTGAGAAATAAGCCAGGGATTGGCCGGGCAGTGTAGGTTGCACTACACTAAATGGGGTAAGGACGGTGTTTAAATCTAAAATCGGAAAGTATGCATCACAAAATCCTCAATTAAAAAGACTTGACAGTAATACCATTGCGTACATGCCTATGATTTTGTATTAATTATAATTAATGGGACATCACCTACATGCACCCTGACTATAAAACTGTAAATATCACCTAGATAAATTTTGAGAGATTTTTCAAATTTGTGCTTTTTACTGGAAACATTTGCGATTACGGCGACATTTCCAAGCTCGTCAGAGAGGTTGTCAACTCCATGGGTATATTTTGGAAAATCGAGCAGGTTCACCTACCTATTTTTTTTCTCACTTTTTGGTGGGGAAATGTGATCATCTTTAAGAAAAAATGACTCTATGGGGTCCAATATCGCAATTTAGTGGTCTAAAACAGAGTTTTATATCAGTGTTTTTGTACATATCCCTATGGAGCTCTATTTAGTGGTGTGACCCATGTAGCGGGGCGTACCCTAGGGTACACATGTACACCCGGGTCGTTGCGGGGTGTGCACACAAATAGCGACGACATACGCTAAAGTACACACACCCCTACACCGGCTATTTGGGGCCGGGATTGTATGCCGCCGTACACTTTGTCCCGGCTAAAGGAGGCCGGGACCATACGGCGACGTACACTTTGTCCTGGTACTGTAGCGGGTCGCACACAAAATGGTGCCCCGCCCTGCGGGGACAGTACACGACTGTAACCGGGACGTCACATCGGCAATTTGTACGTCCCGGCCCTAATCCCCGCCGGGGATGCAATTGATAAGTGCTTTATCTTACCGATATTAAGAAGACTATATTTTCTGTTTCTATAGTGTTAATAAGATAAAAAGAACTGTTTGTTTTAACTATATAAGTTAAAAGTTTAACGGGTTCGCCGTCGGACGAGTTTTAATCTGTCAAGCTTTCGTCAGGATTAGCTCTGACTTCTTCAGGACCAAATCATTATAATATTAAACAAAACATAGAGATTGCCACTTCTCTTGTTATCATCATTTGGGCTGCCCCTTGCCCGATGATTTGAGAGTAGGTGCCCTTTCCTACTTGTGAAAGAATTGGTGGCTCTGAAAAGAGCCGTTCAGATGGATTGCCGCTTCCACTGAACACGTAGGTTGCCCTTTCCTACTTATGAAAGAATTGGTGGCTCTGAAAAGAGCCGTTCAGATGGATTGCCGCTTCCACTGAACACGTAGGTTGCCACTGGCCTACTATATATAAATTTGGTTCTAATAAAACCTCCAAAGGACTGCCCCTTGACCAATGGAAATAACGTAGAAACTGCCCCTTGTCTACTACAGACTACAAAAGTCTAATGCACAGTAGTGCGGTCACTGATCTGTAAAGATCGTTTGACACTGTAACGAACTTGAACTTGAACGAATCTATGCGACAATGAACATCGCAATAATGAGTTAAAACACATTGAAAAAGCATTGAATAAGAATGGCTATCCCTCGAAACTCGTACACAAAGCTATTAGAAGACAAAGTGCTAATGTAAGCCAGGAAACGATAGTGGAAGATGACTACAAAGGTTCATGCCATTTGTCAAAGGTGTCTCAGACAAAATTTGCCGATTCTTAAATCGTGCCGGTGTTAAAACTTACTTCACCAAATCGACCAAACTCAGAGATATTGTCAGCAAACCTAAAGATCCTATGCCCAAGGGTCGTTCACCTTGCGTGTATAGCATACCATGTAGTTCTTGGATCTTGGATGGTGTAAACCTCCAAATACTCGTACAGAGTTTTGACTGGAGGTGCGACGTGTGTGTGGGGGGGGGGGGGGGGGGGGGTTAATTGGTGGAACGGAGAGGGCGGGAAAGAGCAGTTCTAAACTTGGACGGGTCAGTGTTTTCAACCATTTCGGGTGAGAGTTTGTTCCAGTCTTTGATGGTCCTCATGAAGAATGAGTTGGCGTATGTGTCTGTTCTTGGGTGCTTTTGTTGGAATTGCTGCGTGTGGCCTCGTCTGTTTCTTGATGTCTTCGGTGTGGTGTAGTCTTCGTGATTTATGTCTATCTGCCCGTTGATCATCTTATGAAGGCAGGCGAGTCTGTGGTTTTTGCGTCTGTCTTTAAGTGGAGACCATTTGAGTGTGTCTAGGACTTTGGTGATGCTTGTGTCTTCCCCATAGGTGTTTGTGACGAATCTTGCTGCGCGCCGTTGGACTTTTTCAATGTCTTCAATGTTCTTTTTGGTATGAGGATCCCATGCAGCAGTGGCGTAGTCCAGGTGTGGGCGTACAAGGGTGTGGTACAACTTCTCTTTGATTGAGGGGGTGGTATGATAGAAGTTGCGTTTGACAAAGTTCAGCACTCGCGTTGCCTTTGCAGTTGCATTCTCAGTTTGACGATTCCATCGGAGATCTCTCTGCAGGTAGATACCGAGGTACTTTGTGTGGTTCGTCTCTTCGAGAGTTGTGTCGAGCATTTTGTACTGGGTAGCTTTTGGATTTCTGTCCCTGGTGACTCGCATGGTGTTGCATTTGGCTGGGTTGAACTTCATGCCCCATTTATGTGACCATTCAACCATCTGGTCAAGGTCCTTTTGAAGTTGTAATTCGTCTTCAGGCGAATTGATCGTGTTGTAGACAAGGCAATCGTCGGCGAATAGTCTGGTACAGCTCTTGACGTTTTCGTGGATGTCGTTTATTAGGACAAGAAAGAGATGAGGTCCTAACACCATTCCTTGTGGGGCACCACTGAGGACAGGCTTCCAGTCGGATGACTCGCCATTTACCATAACTCTTTGTTGTCTTTTTGTCAGGAAGGAGCGAATCCATTTGAGTGGTTTGTTCCTGATGCCGTAGAAGTCGAGCTTAAGTAAAAGGCGTTCGTGTGGCATGACGTCAAAAGCCTTCGAAAAGTCGAGAACCGCTATGTCTGTTGTAGTCTTATTGTCAAGGTTTTGTGAGAGGTCGTGTGTCGTCAGAATAAGCTGTGATTCGCATGATCTGGCCTTCCTAAAGGCATGTTGGTTGTCTGCCAAAATCTTGTGCTTTGACAGATGACGCATGATCTGGCTGTCTATGATATGCTCAAGCAGTTTTGCAGCAATTACTTGTCAACGACACCGGCCTGTAGTTAGCAGGACTCGTAGTAGCGCCTTTTTTGTATATTGGACTAATGTTGACTTTTCTCCAATCCAGTGGTAGGTCGCCTGTGTCCAGGGATTGTTGGAATATAAACTGGAGGATTGGTGCTAGTTCCTTCGCTGCTAGTTTAAGTATTTGATTTGGTATGTTGTCTGGTCCAACTGCCTTGGATGTATTTATGTTCATCAAGAGCTTCTCTACGCCTTCTGTGGTGATGTCGAAGTCGGGCATACTTGGAAATTTATCCTGTTGTAGTTTTGGCATCGACTCTGGGTCAGCATTCTCTCTGGTGAAGACGCTCTGGAATTGGTCAGCTAGAGTCTGTGCTTTGCCTTTGTCATCTGAGATGAGTTTGCCATTTACTTTTAAGGGTTGTACGCCGGTGTTGTTCTTTCTTCGTGACTTTACGTATCGCCAGAAATCCTGTGGTTTATCCGATTCGATGATCGTTTTAACATGAAGTCTGTGGGCTATGCGAATGGTCTTGTCAATCACTTTCCTGGCACTGCAGAATTTATTCCAGGCAGTTTTTTGCTTTTGTGTAGAGCTTTTCCTTCTTACTACAAAGGCGTTTGAGTTTATGCGTGAACCATGGTGCTTTCAGTCTCCCTTTGAAGAGTTTGTGAGGTACTAATTCGGTGACAACCTTTTTTAGTTCATCCCTGAACCATAGCCAGTT
>CM069444.1:23862805-23992873 GCA_035610835.1 Ophiura sarsii
TATTTGAGACTATTCATATATTTTTAAGACCTTTAGATAAAAAGATATGTGGAGAGGTTCTTCTTCGTATTTTCATTTAATCACACTCCCTCCTAATCTGCCGATTAGTTATTCGTGAAAGAGAAAAGCTACAGAAAATAAGATTACTACTGTAGCAGAACTACCTGTACCAGTTGTTATTAAATGGGTACATTGATATCACAACACAATGAATATCACAATGATACAACGATCATAATGGTACAGGGTGATCACGAGACTAACGTGCACATCTCTTAAAAGGACACGACGCAGACCGTCTTCTATGGTACTACTGGCGCCGGTGTAGGCCTATTAACATACTCAACGGTTGATCAAGACGAACTTAAGAGGTAAATCGAATATCATATCAATCTAGGATTGAGGCCAGTATAATGCAAGCAATTATTAGTAATATTGCATTGTAAGTTAAATCACACGGACTAGCAAGTCATTTTTGTTTTTTATAAAAATCACACAAATAAATCGTTTATGAGAAGAACGAGGGCATAAATAACAAGAACATTTTTATATTTTAGGGACTATATTAAGTATGCAATAATATTAATGTTTAAAAATTAGTATAGGAAAAATGCATATAAATGGGTAGAGATGTAGGTCTTTTAAGGCCTACATCTTCAAATTTATATGCATTTGAGAAACTACTTTATTTTATTATTAATTGGCCTTAACACTTTCCACGCGACAAAATGTCTCAATCTGTTTAAAAATGTCAACATTGTTAAATTTCATAACCATATTTGGAATCATCATGTGAAATGCATGGAAATAAGTACAAACATGCCTCGTATTGGTTCAGTAATCTTTGAGATAGACGTTGAAAATTGGGAAAGGTTTCTGAAAAACCTGTTTTTTATGGTAAAACCAATAGCCGCGTGGAAAGTGTTAAAAGGCCAATTAAAAATAAAATAAAGTAGTTTCTCAAATGCATATAAATTTGAAGATGTAGGCCTTGAAAGACCTACATCTCTAACTATGCAATTCTTCAAATAGTCATTCATTTGATGTTTATAAAAGTAGGCCAACAATTATGTATGAGTCAAAGTACTGTAACCATGAAACCAAATATTCCTGATATTTTTTTTTCTTGATTCATGATGTCAATTAATTAAATATATTTATCACCGACCTAAAATACGGTAGTTAAATATTGAAGCTGTGTCGTATAGTAATATTAAGCCAGGTATCACAGGAGACCTTTATAGCCTATGTAACATGTGTAAAATGAATGAAGTGAATATTAAACTGCGTAATGCAGATCAAGACAAACCATTTATAAAATGTTTGAAAAAAAAGGAAAAAGCAAACAATTGTATCGCGAAATACCACCCTAAAATAGCTTCAATGTAAAATAATGATCATGACTGAATTAGTAGGGGTATTTTATTTCATTCAAATCGAGATTGATCGTTTGTACAATAATTATAGAATATTTACTGAATTTTGAAGAAGTCACTCAAAATACGGAATAAGTTTGAAATATGATTTTTGAATTATTGATATTTATAATCAATCATTGTGTAGTATGTGTATGTAACTAATGCAAAATTGATGTGTCAAAAAATTTCGCACAGTCCCAAAAAAATCGCACAGTCAAGCAAAATCACACAGTACCAATTTCTCGTCCCCATTTTTTTAGCTTCTCCGTCCCCAATTTAGCAAAAAAATTCGCAGTCCAAAAAAAAATCGCACAGTCAATGTAATACATGAACAATTTCTCGTCCCCATTTCTCTTCTCTTTCCATTCTCCTTCCCCTTTCCCTTCTCTTTCTCCCGCTCCTTCCCCTTTCCCTTTCTCTTCTCTTTCTTCCTCTCCTTCCCCCTTCTTTCTCTCTTTTCTCCCTTCTTCTCGTCCCCATTTTCCCGCTTCGCCGTCCCCATTTTAGGTGTCCGGGGGGCAATCGCCCCCCCCCCGCCCCCCCCCCCCCCCCCCCCCGCTGGCTACGCTACTGCTCACACACTCTCATTTATCTGTGCAATATAATTTATAATATTATATAATTTTTATAATTTACCCTTTTGAACATTGTTATGTCATGAATTAATTTGACTGCCTTGTATTATTATTATATCGAGTATTCATTTGAATCATTAGGATTGATATTAGTTAAATAAATAAACGATGTTTTTATATCAAGACGAACATTTAATAGTAGTGTCGTTTTTATTTATAGTGATGATTCAATTTTTAGATTAGGAAGGAGTGTGATTAAAATATGAAAATACTATATATGACGAACCCCTCCACATATCTTTCTATCAAAAGGTCTTAAAATATATGTATGGTCTCAAATAAATTGTATATATGTATATTATATACGATAATTATTTCAGCTAGATTGCGGACTTTTAATGTTGTTTATTGCAACATTTTAACATTGGCCTATACAAAATACATTAGACGCAAACTAAAAAGGAATTTTGTGTACAGCTAAGGTTAGTGACGTTGATTGTGGATGGCAACGCCACTGTAAAAATACATTGATTTTTTCGTAGTCAATGGATCGATGACATATTATAGCAATGTACTATATTCAGCGAATATATTTTTAAAAATAACCTGCTGAGAATGAACATTTCTTGGAAAATATGACCACTACAACAAATCTCACACCCCTAGCGATTCCTGATAATAATTATAAAATTCATTGAACTTGTTTTGGTTACGTTTACAACGTGAGCAAGAGGGGGTGCCACGCTTAAGTACAGTGTCAATGGAAGCCGCCGCTCGAATATGGTCAACAGTATTTATCTCATCCTATTCTATCCTATATCATAATACGCTACAGTGCTCTCGGGCTCGGCGGCTGTCTGTCTGTCTGTCTGTGCGCGCTTTTTCGTCGCCTTCCCGGGGGCGTCCAAACTCGGTAGGTGGGTGCAGCTCGGTCCCGCAAGAGCAAGTTCGCATTCTGCTAGAGCATACGAGGTCAAAGGTCATCTAGGGGTCAACTTTTTGAAGTTGGTCGGATCGTGCTTAAACTCGGTGATCGCAATGCTCCATGAGAGGCGTGCTGGCAAAAATTAAACGGGTTAGCGTTTGTCGGGTCTTCCGGGGTCAAAGGTCGTCTAGGGGTCCAATTTTCAAAGTTATGTCCGATCGGGCTTAAACTCGGTGACGGGAAGCCCGAATGCGAGTCGAGCGTGGACAAAATAAAACTGGTTAGCGTTTGTCGGGTCTTCCGGGGTCAAAGGTCGTCTAGGGGTCGAATTTCAAAGTTTGTCCGATCGGGCTTAACTCGGTGACGGGAAGCCCGAATGCGAGTCGAGCGTGGACAAAATAAAACGGCTTTGCTTTTCTTGGGTCGTCCGGGGTCAAAGGTCATCTAGGGGTCGAATTTTAAAGTTTGTCCGATCGGGCTTAAACTCGGTGGGTGGGTGCAGCTCGGTCCCCGCAAGAACATGTTCGCATTCGATAGAGCATACGAGGTCAAAGGTCATCTAGGGTCAACTTTTAGTTGGTCGGATCGTGCTTAAACTCGGTGATCACAATGCTCGATGTGAGGCGAGCGTGGCAAAAATAAAACGGGTTAGCGTTTGTCGGGTCTTCCGGGGTCAAAGGTCGTCTAGGGGTCGAAGTTTCAAAGTTTGTCCGATCGGGCCCCGGGATCGGGCTTAAACTCGGTGACGGGAAGCCCCAATACGAGTCGAGCGTGGAAATTTGTCGGGTCTTCCGGGTCAAAGGTCGTCTAGGGGTCGAATTTTCAAAGTTTGTCCGATCGGGCTTAAACTCGGTGACGGGAAGCCCGAGTGCGAGTGGAGCGTGGAAAAAATAAAACGGCTTTGCTTTTCTTTGGTCGTCCAGGGTCAAAGGTCGTCTAAGGGTCGAATTTTCAAAGTTTGCCCGATCGGGCTTAAACTCGGTGACGGGAAGCCCGAATGCGAGTCGAGCGTGGAAAAAATAAAACGCCTTTGCTTTTCTTGGGTCGTCCGGGGTCAAAGGTCATCTAGGGGTCGAATTTTTAAAGTTTGTCCGATCGGGCTTAAACTCGGTGGGTGGGTGCAGCTCGGTCCCCGCAAGAACATGTTCGCATTCGCTAGAGCATACGAGGTCAAAGGTCATCAAGGGGGCAACTTTTTTGAAATTAGTCGGATCGTGCTGAAACTCGGTGATCACAATGCTCGATGCGAGGCGAGCGTGGCAAAAATAAAACGAGTTAGCGTTTGTCGGGTCTTCCGGGGTCAAAGGTCGTCTAGGGGTCCAATTTTCGGGCTTAACTCGGTGACGGGAAGCCCGAAAACGAGTCGAGTGTGAACAAAATAAAACGGCTTTGCTTTTCTTGGGTCGTCCGGGGTCAAAGGTCGTCTAAGGGTCGCATTTTCAAAGTTTGTCCGATCGGGCTTTATGCATGCATTCTACAAACCACCAAACCCGAGAACCGCCAAACCCGAGTGACCGCCTAGTATATTATAATACAGATCTACATAATAACTGCAACCAATTTGTGAAATTTACAAACAAGCAGGATATATCCCGGGGGATATACGAAAATAAAGATTGCGCACATAGGCCTGCAACCAGGCCAATATAAAACAATTACAAAAGTTTACAAAAACTGTGTTGAATATTGTATACAAATATAGAAGGTAAATTTAGTATTCATACATTCCCTAAAATCTGTAATTTCTAGAAATTTACAAAATAAGTAGGCCTACACTGACGTCGCTGAAAAACACAAAAATGTACACATTAAGTATATTGATGCTACCCAAATGATCTGAAGTCCTCAAAAAAGTACAACATAAAAGTTTAAAAAGTATTCTTTAAGTACACTGGTCATGCTGGTTAAACAACAAATGTCTACGTATCAGAACAGCATACGTAATGCTGCAAAAAGTATATAAGTACACATTCATACACACTATATAGTTGGGTCACAGCTATCAGAAAGCAAGAAACTTGAATACGCGGACTGCATTTAAAGTGTCTATTGCACAACGCGTGTGCGCCGTTCAATGGATGCACCACATGCTTGGTGTTGATTCGTTGTTCAGGCATCGCGGCTTATTTGTTATTACAGAGATCAAAATTATGCTCAAATTGTGAATTTAAATTCGTATATTGTCGTGTATAAATTAGGTCAATAAATGCGTATGTGTTATTTCGAGAGAAATTAGACAAATCAATGCACTTGTGCAAATGTTGATATGCTCACAATAGCACTCAACCTGCAGGGGCGTTCCGTTAGTCACACATCAACCTCCGCACGCGTGCGTCGACTGGTCTAATTACTCTCGAAACAACAGACCCATAGCTAGGTGGGGTGTTGTGGCGTATTTTAGGGGTGGGGGGGGGGGGGGGGGGGTGCGTGACAATCTGATAAAAGTGGACTTTTTTACACACATTTATTTGGCACAAATAAGCATAACAATTTTTATTTTCTGTTATCTCCCCCTCTCAAATTGCATATTTTTAAACCACAATAAGAACCTCTAAAAGGACGTCCTCTTAGCTAGAGGCCTGCATTACTGGGTTGCTATGTGTCGTGATCTGGAATGAATTTCCATCAACATTTTGTGGTACGTTTGGCTGTGCTGGGTCTATTTTGGGATCGCACCCATATTGTATCGCTTGGGCAGCTTCATTATTAATGCATGCGTAGAGTTTCCCCACAATGAAGGGAGTAGTGGGTGAAAAGAAGGGCTCTTGAAACGACGGCTGGCTTTGTGAGTGAGAACGCCTGTATTGGGTATTCTCTTCTGTGTACGGAGGTATCGAAATCGAGTGCATTAACTGTTTGGGTGCCACACCGTGATGCATTGCTCGCATGGACTGGAGTGGTGCATAACATGAATCGCACGGAACACCGTGGTTTTGCTGCTGGGGCGTATCATGGAGTGGAATCGGTGCAGCATATTCATCTAAATCATCAATAAAGGCAGAATCGGTATTCGTGCGATCATTAGGGGAGCGATTCCGATCCCTACGGAGAATGACTTGAGGGGAATTGCCTTGAATTGCAGCGCTTAGAACTGGAGTGCCTGGAACTGACTCGTAGTGAGGGAATTGTGGATTCTGTGTTATTCTGGGACCCGGTTGGGCATCAGGCCTAGATTTCTTGTCATCAGTTGGGATGTCATGACTTTTGGCTCTTTTTCTGGACACGTACACCACGATCAATAAACAAGCCACTGTTAATGTTAATACATAAGCGCATATTAAAATAGTCCATAAATATGGGCTTTTAGTAATACTATTTTGTTTATCAAATCGGAGTACATCATCGGTCTGTACTATAGCCGGGTTTTCTTGAAGGATATGGAGAGAATCGCCGGGAACAATTGGCTCGGGCTTTTGCATTTCGTAATAATCAATTGGGTCAACAGGTTGGGCTCTGTAAAAGTAATTGTAGAGTGGTAATACAAAATCATTCAAAGCTTTATGTGGTTTTGCATTATTAGCGGTAGTCGTTATGCTTTCGGTTTCACACACTAATTGATCTTGTTGGAGATGTTTCAGGGGTTGGCCAACCAGAGGTTGTGGACTATGGCAAGTAACCGCTCCCCATGGACCTTCAGCATTGGAGGCGCCTTGATTAGTTTGGTACCAGCGCAGAAGCCACCGACTATGACAATCGCAGTGGATTGGATTGCCTGCCAAATTAACTTGCGAAACGCTTTCGAATATGGAAACTTTACGAAGAGAGGTGACGGTGTTATTTCGCAGATCGATTTTTTCAAGTTTCTTGAGCTCACCAGGGACCTTTATTGCCAGATACTCTATGGTGGTGATATCATTGTTAGATAGAATAAGAGTGTTCAAACGGATCATGCCATCAAAAAGACCACTTGGAAGCGATGTCAGCTGATTTTGTTTAACATCAAGATATTCCAAAAAGTGTAAGCCCTTGAAAGCGCTGCTCGTCAAGGAGCGCAGACTGTTATTTGCCAAAGTCAGGATCTGCAGGTTGGACAAGTGGTGGAAAAGACCCGGTGGAAGAGATTCAAGTCTGTTGTCGCTTAGGAATAGCCTCTCCAGGCTACGCAGATTATCAAAGGCGTGGTGCTGGATCACTTCGAGCTGGGCAAGATTCAGGTAGAGTTGTCGTAGATCTTGAAGCCCAAAAAATACCTCGCGGTAGATGATCATGATCGGGTTATTCTGGAGGAATATCTGCTGGACAGAGCCGCACGCTTCGAACGCCCTTGGCGTGATATTTCGGATTTGGTTGCCTTCTAATTGCAGGAATCGTAGCTTGATGAATCCAGTCAGCGAGGTGCCGTCGAGAAACTGCAAGTGATTGCGCCGGAAATCGAGATAGACTGCGCTGCTGCAGTGCTGTGGTATCCTGACTAGGTCAAGATTTTGACACGTTGCATATTCCGCCATTGCAGAATAGATGCATTCGGTGCCGTTGCACTGGTACATGTCAACGTTGCCAGAGCCATTTGTGAAGAACAACAGGCAGGATTCGATATAAAATACGATAAAACCAAGCGCAAAAATAGCTCTCATGGTGGCTGTGGCTATGGTTATGCGGCTATTTTAGCCACCCTTCCTTGAATCACAGTGTATCTGTGTATTGAGAGAAATAGAAAAAGGAAGCATGATAATTTAATCATCTGTTAACCCTAACTTTCCTCAAAGCCACAAAAATGAAATGAACATAATAAATGATGAAGCGTCTCGGACGACCAAATAATGATGCATACCAAACTGCCATTACATCACCAGGTTATTATGTATGAGGTAGAGTGAATTCTTTTACTAATCGGGTATCTTTGCAGATTTAAGAAGTGGCCCACAAAATAGACAAGAAACAGGGCTACCTATAACAGCATAAGCGCAGCTGATCAACAAAGCAGGCTGGCAAACCCTGACTTGTACTTGGCCTAATACCAAAATATCATAACAAAAGCAAGAACACCACACTGGCAACTCTAATGTATAGAGCAACCTATAATTATGCATAGACGGTCACCGCGGGGTCACCGTCTATGAATTATGTTAGACTGGCAAAATATTTCTTTTATTCTTTTTAAAGTTTTTTTGAACTGTTTAAACCATTGTAGCGTGCCTAATTTCAATGCATGAATGATTTGAAATATCTTTTAACAAATAACAAACAATTCAATGCATAAAATTGATTTGTCTGACCATGGTCTGACTTGAATGGTCAGACTTGACTGTCCGATTTATTTTATGCTCACAAAGGTTGTTTACAACTTAACATTTTATGAGGGCATTCCGTGTACTGATAGGGATATCCAATAGGTGATTTTAGTGACTTCCAATTTGGTAAACAAACCGGCAAAGCAGATTATTACAAACCAAGATGGCAACATTAAACTATGTACAACTTTGACAGTCCAATTCATCGTTATATTGTGATTATTACTGGGTGTTATAACAATATATGTGACCTGCTCCCACAAAATGAGCGTAAAGTCGAGGCGAAGATGTTGTTGAGGCAGCATAGCATATTATTGATTTGCCGTTTAAATTGTTTTTAGTATGGACCCATGGTCCCTTCTATTATAGGGGAATTCTAAAATAGCAATATGTATTGTTATTTTAAGAGTATTACCAGCCATGCCAGGCTATTTATTTTATAATCCCGCTATAATAAAAGGGCTTGGTCCATACTAACAAACAATAAACGGCAAAAATCAATAACATGCTATCCTAGCTCAATTCAGCAACATCTTTGCCACGACTTTACGCTGTATTTGTGGGAGCAGGTCACATATGGCATGTATGGTGTCAATGGGATTTTCTACATGAAATAGAGCTATTTTGTAGAACCAGGGCTGTATAAACAGCTAGTTAAGAGATGGTAATTCGGCGACGCTAAACAGGTTGCAGAATTTTGAAGCTTTGCATATCACGAGTGATGTGTAATAATGAAGCTTCCCCCCTCGCCAAATGTCAAAAATAGCTTGTAGAAATATTAACCACACTCTGATAAGTGGATATAAATACTGTCATAAATGCATGTGCTAGTTCCAAGGCCCCAAACTGTGTTGATATGATAATATGTGCATAAAAAGTTACAAAGTTGGATAAAACTAGTTAATGATACAGACTTTTAAATTTAACATTAAATTACAGTATTTCTATTTTCAGGCTATTTGATAGATAATAGCTACCAACCTGGTTGAATAGGAACTGTAGACGTGTATACGTGCTAAGTTTACTTTTTCAGTAGTTCACGGACCCCTCCGGCTCATGCTACGGTAGCTATGTTACGTGACACGCGAGATTAATTACAATTGTACACTAATCAACACAGTTATTTTTATTCCAAATGTTGTCGTTCTAAAGAAAAACAGAAGCAACAGACAAGCAGAAATAATGTACATGAGTCAGATGATGATGAGTCAGAAGATGATGATGATGATGATGATGATGATGATGATGATGATGATGATGATGATGATGATGATGATGATGATGATGATGATGATGATGATGATGATGATGATGATGATGATGATGATGATGATGATGATGATGATGATGATGATGGTGATGGTGATGGTGATGGTGATGATGGTGATGGTGATGGTGATGGTGATGATGATGATGATGATGATGATGATGATGATGATGATGATGATGATGATGATGATGATGATGATGATGATGATGATGATGATGATGATGATCATGATGATCATGATCATGATGATGATCATGATGATGATCATGATCATGATGATGATGATCATGATCATGATGATGATCATGATCATGATGATGATGATCATGATCATGATGATGATGATGATGATGATGATGATGATCATCATCATCATCATGATGATGATGATGATGATGATCATGATGATGATCATGATGATGATCATGATGATGATCATGATGATCATGATCATGATCATTGATATACACGAGCTAACTGCGAAGAAAACAGATGAATGGGTGGTAACGCTACAAGTGAACAACAAAGCTGTATCACTTAAACTTGATAAGGGTGCCCAAGTCAACGTTTTACCAAATTCCATCTACAAGCACCTGAAACCCCAGCAACAATTTTAAAAGAAATGCATAGTGAAGCTGAGAGGTTATTCTGGGACAGCCATTCCAGTCATCGGAAGCTATGAAGCCGAAGTACAACATAAAGGCGAAAAGCAACGCCTAGAGTTTGTCGTAATTCCAGACAAAACACAACAAGATAATATAGACCGGTGTTAGGATAACAGACATGCGAAAAAATGAGTCTGATCAAGCTTGTATGGGATGTAACGGTTGCTGAGCTACAAGCCGAGCCTATGGCAGCGGAGTTCAGTCACATCTTCAAAGGACTTGGCTGTCTACCAGAAGTACACAAAATATATGTAGATCCGACAGTTGCGCCCCCCAAGAGAGAACACTGTAAACTACCTTCACGAGAAGAAATCATGGCGGAGTTTGCTGGAGCACAGTATTTCAGCAAATTAGATGCGTCAACGGAGTTCATCAAGTTGAACGCAGAGAGCAGCCTACTAACCTGTTTTATTACATCATTTGGAAGATATCGGTATCTCCGCTTGCCATTTGGTCTGAACATGGCTCCGGAAGCATACCATACCACTAGAAAATACGTAGACTGTTCGAGACAATGGATTGGCACAATTTGGTACCAGATTTGCCAAAAGAAAGTCATACACTTTGTTAATGTGCTATAGAGTGACTTCCAATTATTTTTGACCATACAGGCTAGATAGACGATTTAGAATCTTACCTCAAGTTTTGGCACACAAATCTTCTAATTGCTGAGAGTTTGTGTGTCGTTGACAGGAATAACTTATAAAATGATGAGCTATTGCCTTCAGTGTTAATTAAAAATGGCTAGTAGCCTATCCTTTCTAGAGATGTGTCCCATGTATATGTTAAAGAAACAACCAGTGTTTTGTTTTGCTTGCAACAATCACAGCCATAGATGGTATTATTAATCCAGAGATGATTCTTCCAGGTATTAATCCCATTGCCACCAACAGTTTAGTATTATAGATTTCATCCGACACAAAGTTTCATCCGACACAAAGTTTCACCCACTGGCTTTCTTTTTCTATCTGCGTATTTTATCATAGGCTATCCATTCAAATATTTTCTTGTATGCATTTCAGTCACCTGCCTATAAACAGAACATGAAGCTAGGGTATCAAGCTTCATGGACAGAATGCGTTGGGTTGTTAACAGATATAACAGTAATTTTGAACTTTGGGTCGCATTATATACACAATATAGCAATATCCAGGTACCTTATATTTTATTTACATGTAGCCATTGTAATTGGCTAAGAATGTGTCACCAATGAAAATCAATGGACTGTTCCATTCTACAAGCCGGTGATCAAGCATACATCTTTTTTAAAAAATTCAACATTGCACGGATTTTTAAACAGTTTTTATTTGTTTTTTATATCACCCATGTACAATTTCTATGAATTAAAAAGCGTAATACTTGCTTTTCATTTCATTAATATAACAGCATGCTTTGCTGTGGCAATTTAATACATTTAAGCACACATAACTGTAATGCATGCCACACAGTACCAAAATGGTAGAACTATCTCAAAGAGCCAATCACCAAATAGACTGTATAAGAACCGCCCAAAATATGCCACTTACAATATTACAGCTACTACAGTATCTGTGTTGTCAAAGTACATGAAAGGTTTCCAAATTGGAAGCCTGCACTTTCATATAAACGCGTATAATAATGAGCTTAATAAAGAGAAGGGATTGATAGAGGAAAAAGAGGTAGATAAGAGAGTTGTCCACGATGATAGTTTTAAATTTCAGATCGAAATGATCTATAATACGAACAATACGAACATTATTAATGTTATGCATGTAATCATGTACACGCTTAGAAATGAGTGTCAAATTTTGCTGGGCACAAAAGAAATGTGTAGTTTTTAACCCAATATTGTGCTAAACATCGATTTCGTCAAAAAAACTTTTTACACATGCAATAGTTTACTATTGAATTCCGAGTTTTACACTCTGGAAGTGTAGCAAAGTGCCCGTAATTGGGTAAAACATAATTTGACACCATGAAAGTGTTATATTCATCGTAGTCTCGTGTCCAGACTCCATTTTACATAACAGAAAGCAGATGTGAAGGAGGCTTCTGTGCGATGTACACTCTCAGTAGTAAAACACTGCACAATGTTGAGCGAAAATCCCATGCGGTCCATAACAAAATTGTCAAGCACTTTGATGTGATGAAAACAGGCTGTAGAGACTTTAATGCATCGTTAACAACTGATATAGAATACTTTGAAAGAATCAAAAATGTTATAACAAATTGTTTATACATCACGAATTCACAAACTTGGGTAGAAGTGTTCTTCAACTACTTTTACGTAATAGCTCATTTCTTCGTAATTACTGAACCGAATCAAACGCAGTTTTCTTTCAATAATAGACGAATGATTTGCCTTTTTTTGTCGTTTCAATTGTTCTATTTACAAAGTTACAATCACATTGCAATTTGTTATAAGACACCCTGTATCTGTGTGGCCTATGCGAGATGACACACAAGTCGTTTATTTACACAACCGAAATTATCTGAACCCTTTTAGATCTTTATAAGGTTGATATTTACTTTGGGTACGAAGTTCAATAGAGACGATAGACTGACGATAACATGGGTCATTTATTTCAGTTGAATTCAGTGTTTTGCAATTTGATACATTGAAAGCACCAAACAAATAAACTTTATACGTGCCATTAATGGTATCAAATGAAATGTTACAATAAGCATGACAAGGTGTTTAATCTAGATATCGACACACCAAAAACACAAAAAGGACCCCCCCCACCCCTAATTTTTTTTTTTAAATGAATACATAAATAAATAAATAAATAAATGGAAAAAAACCCTCAGAATCAAAACAAAACAAAACAACAAGACAAAACAAGACAAAACAAAACAGGAAACAAAACAAACAAAAAACAACAACTAATACTATACTGCCCGCCCACGACAAGTGGAAGTATGGGACACTTTGATGTTTTGAGATATGGTACAATTACTATTTTTGAAGATATTTCCATATTTCTTCAAGCAATTTCTTATTTTTTTAAAACATTAATGTTATTGCAAAAAATGTAGAAAGAATGAGGGAAATAATATGTTTATAACCTACATAAGTTCTAATTTCGAGGCTTTTTTAACACTTTTTAGTTTCATGCTGTCATATTCCTTAAATATTTTTAAAACCACAAAAGCTATCTCAACAAATGTGGTATCATTTTAAAGCTATCTGCCTGCAAAATGGCATTGGTATAGCTATTACAGAAGGGGAGATACACCTGTTTGAAGTTTTGGGACCAGAGGTGGTGCCGGATGGGGTGCCGCCTGTACAAACTCAATGGGGATAATCCCATGCTTTGTTCTTTTTACAATAACTAGTCATCCCCTAATGTTACAAACACCATTCTGGTCCCATTTTAAAAGGATATTTAGTAGTCTTCAAGTATGTGGTTCAACAGACTTGTCAACTATTTGTAACAACTAATTAGTTATGGATAAGACAATGATCATCAGCTTTCTTCCTATTCGCTACACAGTCAACATGAATAATCAGCCTCAATTTACCGGATTTATAGAAATGACTATAACAGACGGGTAATTTCATGAGGAATTCAAATATGTTAAGTAAATAATGATAGGAGTAGATATAAAAATTATATGGATCTCAAATTAAAAATTAAAAATTCTGATATTTGTCCGAACATTGTGAATCATACCATTTTAGTACTTGGTCGTACTATAATTTCAAATGGCATATTTGGTTTCCTCATGCAATTTCCCTTCAGAAAATGTATACTTTTACTACCTCAGTGGGGTATACAAGCAAATATAAATGTGTGAAGTTAAAATCATGTCACGAAAGCCAAAATCCGTGCGTAACGCGAAAGGAGGCGAGCTTATAACACATGACCATATACAAGTATTACAAAAGGTGCAATTATCCCAGTCAGTATGCAGTCCCGCACAATGCCGTTGTTTTTTCAGTATTAACTGCACTGTTTCCATGGCATAAAAAAGTGTTGTTTTTTTCCCTGAAATTTGGCATAACTGTTTTATTATTCTGGATGGAAATATTACTACACTGTAAATATCAACGCTATATTCCAACGCGTTGTAGTGTTAATTCACTCAAGTTTTTAATACGATGGTGTTAAAATTAGTGTATATACTGACCTTCGTAATTATTATTAACATGGTCTTCGTCAACGCCTAATGTCAATATAGCGTGAATGTGTTAACACTTTCCACGCGGCTATTATTTTTACCATACACAAAACAGATTTTTCAGAAACCTTTCATAATTTTCAAAGTCTATCTCAAAGATTACTGACCAAACACTAGGCATGTTTGTACTTATTTCAATGCATTTCTCATGGTGATTCCAAATATGGTAATGAAATACAGTAATTTTGACATTTTTGAAACATTTTGTACAATTTTGGAATGTCGTCTGCAGCCGCCAGCCGCATGGAAAGCGTTAACATTTTAGAAAGAAGTCGCAAGGTTTGCAAATGTTAACGCTAGTATTAACACGGCGTTAATAAAAACTAGTAATTCGATAACTTTTAACACGCAAACGCGTTAATAAACCCTTGAAATGTGATACGGGAAACCCGATGTGTTGTTACGTCAAAAATCATACACGCCATAATTATTGTTGCGTACTTCGTAAGACGATTCTGGTGATGAAAATAAAGCTGATTTTGAGTGCTTTCGCAATCAAGATAAATATGACTTTGGCAGTGGTTTAGACCGGGGGTTTAGAACCAGAAATTGCTGATATAGTGACACGGTTAGCCATGGAATAATCGACAATGAGTGGTGTATTTCACTATACTGTTTGCCACGCAATGTCGGTTGTCCCCTTGCTAAACCGTACAAAAAGCAACACGGCGGATTTTACTATTTACTAGTCGTCACTGCATAAAAAGGCTATCACGGAATCATGGAATGCAAGGTACCTTTGTTTTTTTGTTTTTTTCTTACTTTTTGTGTATGATCGGTTGATTTATTATAAATTTAATTTATAGGCTTATAAAAATATTAGCCTATAAGCTTACACACATGTCTTATTATTTTTTAACACTTTAACGTGTTATTTTTTAACATTTCAACGTGTTAATTAAGTGTTATCCAAACACGTTAAAAATGATATTGACAAATTAACACCACAACGTGTTAAAACTAGATTTATTAACACTATGCCTACAACATGTTAATTAAGTGTTATCCATACACGTTAAAAATAGCGTTGACAAATTAACACCACAACGTGTTAAAAACTAGAATTATTAACACTTCAACATGTTAATTAAGTAGTATCCAAACACGTTAAAAATAAGCTAATTTAGCGTTTAGATATTAACACCACTTTTTACAGTGTACTCGATCTCATATGGGCTTGAATTGCAGTAGTGAATCAATGAAATTAAACCCAAGTAACGAAATTAACAAACTGGGTGGTATTTATTTGAATAATGCAAACATAGTAACATTTCCTGATGATCGACAATTATTTGTTTTGAAATTTGAATTATATAGTAATGACTATATAGAAATTAAGTTTTATTATCATAAACATTTTCTTGTAAGCCTATAGCAAGTCAAGTCAAAGCAACAATTCAAATTAAAACTATCATGACTTCATGTTTATTTTCATAATTAAAATAAATTTAATCATCCATCAGTCACAAATTAACGTATAATAGGGGACTATTATTGAATTTTTCTAAAAATCATTGCACTAGCAGTGACTAGCTGCCACTGTCAACAGACAATGTCATAGCCTAGATGGATGGTTTTGATAAGAAGCAGGCATGTCACATCATCATGATAATGAACAGAATTTTAAAGAACAAAGTTAAAAGGAAAAAAGGCGTACAATTTTCCACACAACAAAAAGACTCTCTACCTATGTTAAAACCATCATAATTTTTTGGTAAGTCTTACTCTTTCTAGTAGTAGATAATACCTTTTAGTTAAATTACTATCTGTACTAGCCTACTAGGGCTTAGGCTATACGAAGAGTAAGACTAAGCTATTATAAAGTCATGAATGAAGACATTGCATTATTTGATTTTGTAAGCTATGATACATATCACGGTAACGGGTGATCGTAAGTTTCGTTTTCTGACCGAAAATCGGTGAAAATCAGACTCGTTTTTCTCATCAAAAAAGAAGTCGGGCATCAATGTTTTTGATATGAAATTAGAGCTTAAAATTCCGTTATTACGGAAATTGCTCTTAAAATATCGTACGAATCTTAGTCCGGTCAAGTGAATGGTTACAATAAGCAAAGTCACGAAAGTTGTTAAATTCTAAAATTAGCGATAAATCATGGCTGCCAACTAGCCCAACCTCAATTAATTCAGGGAAAACAAACTTCTCGTAAGGTTTTAGCGCAAGGTTGACATCCTGAGCGCGAAATCGGTCTGATGCGTAAGTACTCAGTCATAGCTTTGACAGGACATAACATGTCACTGCTACCTTGTTCAAATCGAAGAGTTACCGACTCCCCTCTTTGGTCGGTTTTAGAGAACCTAATCACCACATCTAATCCATGAAACCCTCATTGATAGTAACATCCTTGCGGTTCAAAATGTGAGATAAGTCAGAGTTTTTGGAAATAGCTGTGAATTCACCCACCCTTAAAAAACCAAAAAATGCTAAAAGAAAAGCTGCCTTAAATAATGACACCTCAAACATTGAGGTACAAATACCTTGCAATGATTGGCATACGTGTCTCAAAATAGGAATGGTGATGGGAGATCTACTATCGGGTTGCCCTTTTGAACGCCGGGAACCCTCCCTAAGTTTTGAAATCACAAAATTGTCTGTAGGGTCTACCCAACCATTAACTTTGTGAGCAAATGCGACTGATGCTAAATAAGTGCCAATTATGGGGCTTTCCATTCAATTGACAAATGAGAGATGAAAGCAATGATGTGAGGAGTAGGAACGGGCCATGCGCAGGTATCACCTAGACGCGTGCGAAAAAGATCAAAAATTTCAACTCCGCGACGATAGGTCGCAAGAGAGCTCCTGGCCAAAGACGCATGAATTAGCCTCTGAGCTTCGGTCTCTAAAGGGTCCAAAGAAATTCCGGAACTAGAGCGCCCACCGGCGACGAAACCTGGCGCAGCTTCCCAAAAGCGATCCATCTGAAAGCGTGATAATGCATCAGCGATGTTATTATTTACGCCTGGAATGTGACGCGTCGAAAAAGCAACATTGAATTTGAGACATTGAAGAACAAAAAATTGAACTAATTTCATGATCTCGGGGCATTTTGATGATTGTTTATTGATTATAGCTACCACAGCTGCATTATCTGACCGTATAATCACGCGCTTTCCTTTCAATAACACGCCCCAAACAACACAACTACAGGAAAAAAACTCTAGCCAAGCAATGGAACGCTTCGCTGATTTGCACTTTGCAGGCCGGTCACCTTGAAACCAGTCACCTTGAAAAAACTGCCCGAAACCTATCTCACCACTTGCATCAGTAAAAAATTGTAAATCGTGATCTTCGCACCAAAACTGCTCTGGGATAATCGCACTACCATTGAAGCTGCGCAAAAAAACTAACAACATTTTCAAATCGCATAGAGCCCCTCTTGTAATACAAATTTTGTGCCAAGGTTGTTTGGCGCCACATGACAAATCAATGAGACGGCGCAAAAATGCCCGACCAGGGTTAACCGCCTTACATACAAAGGCAAGGGATCCTATAACTGATTGAAGTTCGCGTAGCGTGACTTTGGATGAATTGTGTACAGACTGAACCTTATTGGTGATTTTTTCCAATTTATCCGCAGGGATTGACACCACCTGGCGAACTGAATCGATCTCAAGGCCTAGATACACTAATTTAGTGGTAGGAGCAACTGACTTATCTTTGGCTAATGGAACGCCTAACTCCCTGCACACCTTATTGAAACTGTCAACTATGTGTTGACATGATAACCCACCCTCGGAAGCCGAAACGAAAATGAAATCGTCGACATAATGGGATATATTATCTGAGCCCGACTCCTTTTTTCCTGCCCATTCAAGAAAGGTAGAAAAGGTTTCAAAATAAAATGGAGAACAGGACGCCCCCATCGGAAGGGATTTGTCAACAAAGACATAATCGCCAAGTTTAATTCCGAGGAGTTCAAAATCACTAGGTGAAATAGGTAAGAGTCTAAAAGCTGACTCAACATCCGCTTTCGCCATCAAGGCGCCCTTCCCATTTCTTGACAATAGTTTTACCGCATCATCAAATGTTGCATAACGGACTGTGCACAATGCCTTGTTGATACCATCATTAATAGAACCGCCCCAGGATGAGATAAATGTTGAATTAACCGAAATCTTCCAACATCTGATTTCGGAACCAAGCCTATTGGTGAAGGACTGGTACTAAAGGGGCCCGCCATTCGCCTAAAGTTAACCTCCTTCAATAATTTATCTTGGGCAGCTGAAGGTTTAAGATCTATTGATTTCAAATTTGGGCCCACCCTCTGATGTCTCTCACCCTCAAAACCCAACTTCAAACCCTTTGAAAAGCCCTCCCTGATTATGTTGGCAGCCTTTTTGTTTGGATAAATAGCTAACAGAGGCTGTAATGAGTCAATGTTGACAGGAGTAGGATAAGGACAACAAAGACAATTAAAGGTGCCAGAAACTATAAAGTGATTAATCCCTAACTTTTTACTACAAGCGTTTAAGTGAACAACACTATTTTTTGCCACCCCCCCCCCCCCCCCCCCCCCGTATTGCACAATTGGCAAACATGGTTGAATTTGCAAGGGATACGGGATCAGCCACCTTTTCTGTTAAATGCAAAGCATGACCCATTTGTGGTGCGCTGACCCGACCCCCTCTACCAGAGCCACGAAAAGATGGTCACCCCGATTTGCCCTAGCAGTATTTAGAGGCACAGATGGAGATGGGATGCGATATAAAGGTTCCACAGTTCACCATCCATTGAGGCCCAAGAGGTGTGAGGTCGCATTTGTTTGCGTAAGCGAAATTGAGTGTCATATTGCCTCCACCCATAACCTTGAAACCTAGCAGCGGCAGTTCTGATGATCTGGCCATATTTCAAAAGATCCTGGGTGTGAGCGGGATGAGCAGCCAACAAAACTGCTGCATAGATGATTGTATGGATGAACTTTTCTGATGATTTTTTGCCTGACTCATCACCAATTGGCCCATATTATTTATCTTCAATTGGACTGGAAATAGCCTCCCCTTTATCAAGTAAGAGGCCAAAATCAATGTATTCGCCCTTGACAATGCTACCACGCAATTGAGGACCCTAGATCTAAAAGAGGGTTAAGTCACAATCTTGTGAAATTGTAGTTAGTATCAGTTTTCTGCTACAAGGAGGATCTCTGCACCCTCTGTTTAAATGTTAAAGTTAAGCCATGCGTTAAAGCTGTGTAAGAATCCATGGGAGGTAAAACCCGAGTGGGTCAAGTCCACACATGGACACAATGAAACCCAGTTTTTGCCATTTTTCTCAATGTGACTTAACCCTCTTTTAGCACTAGGGTCCTCAATTGTTGTGGAAGGCATTCGCCCAAGGGGCTGCATATGGATGTTAATGCATGAGGGGTAGGTTCGGGTACATTGAAACTGGACATGTTATTGTTACCGATACTTAGCCCATAGCCATTATTATCAGGTGTACATGACTGGCTTGCATTCGTTAGATTGAACGTATTGTTATTTATACTACTACTACTAGTACTAGTATGATTATTAGACATGGAATTGATATTATTATCAGTGGATTGAGAAGTTGGTGAAACCAACTACTCCGGCCAAAACCCTCCCAAAATTATTTTAAAAATTCTCAGCGGCAGTTCCTCGGAGTAATTGGTCGGCATAAGATTGTATAGCACTGTGTCTCTGACTGCTAAGCGGAGCATAACCACTGCCCGAAGGACCGGCCGCCGCCGAAAAAGATGCTGAATTCACCGCCTGATTCGTCGCTGACCTCTGAACCTGGTTAACTTGATTGGGCGGAGGATTGTTTACAGTCTCTGCGACTCGTCGCTGATCGTCGCCAGCAATCTCGAGTTGTAAGGCGTCCTCTGCATCTACTTCCACGTCCAATACGTCAGCATTGACATCATTACGTACTGGAACAGCGACGCTTTGTCGTCTTCCTCCGCGACCAATATTCGCGCCTCTTCCCCGACCTCGGGTACGGACACGACTCCTGCCACGAGCCTGTTGTACAGGGGCGATACGCGGAGGCGGAGGTTGATTTTGGCTGTTATGATTTTGGTTGTTTGTTGACACTGACGATGGGCCTGGTAGTAAATCGTTCATTGCCCTCGCCTGAGCGCGAGTTTGGCGATCATGACCTTGATCGGTCGCCTTTCGCTTTGTTGGCCGTCTTTTAGGGGCCATCGTGTAAATATAGGCAGAAAGTTCAGGCCAATAGAAAAACGATACTGAATACTCAAAATAAATCTACTCACAGATCGGAAATTATAACGTATAATACTGAGGTAACTCAATAAAATAGATGAGATGATGAAAAGTTGAAAACCCTGAAGATATTTCACGTAGTTAGGATGAGAGAAACCCGGAGAAAAGCTGAAAGCCAATTCTAATTGTATAGGTAAAACACAGCAACAATGATGCGAAATCCGATGTGAGAGAGTAGAGAGAATTGTTTGAGATGCTTCCCGGTATGATAACAGAAACGATATGACTTGTGAATGGAGAACAAGGGGGAGGTCAAAATTAAGTTGATCCGCGTGACTAAACAACAAAGCATAATTCGCGGTATGGCAAATCCCTTCATGGGATTGGTCAACCTAAGGAAGTCAAATCGAGGCCGTCTGAAAAGCCAGGAAAAACGAACTGGCAATCCTAGTGCATGAGCAACACAGAATTATTTGGACAAGACAAATAGTTCTTTTATTAACAATACAAATGTTAAACAACTATCAGAAGACGATGCAAATATTTGCGAAGGTATGTTATCTATTGATGAATGTACGAAAGCTGTAAGTAAATTAAAATTAAATAAATCACCTGGCAGCGATGGCTTAACGCCAGAATTTTATAAAACATTTTGGGAAGATATAAAAGAAATCGTTATGAAGGCTTCAACAAAGGTGAGCTTTCATTTTCACAAAAAAGAGGTGTCATAAAACTCTTATAATGTATAAAAAGGGAGAAAGAAATGATCTAAACAATTATCGACCAATATTTCTTTTAAACTATGATTACAAGATTATGTACTTTAGCTTTAACTACGAGATTGAAAAATATTGCTGGGAATATAGTTAGTGAAGATCAAACAAGGTATATTAAAGGGGGTTTATTGGACAAAACATACGAATAATTGATGACGTTATCAATTACTACACATAGAATGATAAGGATGGTGCAATACTCTTTGTGGATTTTCAAAAGCTTTTTGACTCGTTGGAAATTAATTTCTTAATATCATGTCTAAACAAAACCCACATTTCATATCATGGGTAACAAATTTGTATAGGAATATAAATAGCTGTATTTCTGTAAATGGTTGGGTATCTAAATCATTTAGTTTTGGTAGAGGAATTCGACAAGGCTGTCCACTTCTTTTTATTATAGCGGCTGAATTCATGTCTACCAATCTAAGAAATGCTTGACTTACTTACTTGACTTATGGCGGGTGATATTCCCGAACCACGATGCTTCTCCAAATCTTCCTTTCCAACATAGCTGTCTGGATTTCTTCTACCTGCAGTCCTGTGTCACGCTTTAGTATGTCAATGTACATGTAGGTTAGGGCTGGTCTACCACGCTTTCTTACTACATGTTTTGGTATCCAATGTATGAGTTTGGAGACCACACTCTTAGAAGGTCAGGATCAAATACATGAGTAGATTTCCGGCTCACTTTGTTTTGATCCTTTAAGGATCCTTTTCGGATCGTTTTGATCCGTTTTCGGATCGTTTTGATCCGTTTCCAGATAGATATCAACAAACGGATCAAATTCACCTTGATCAACTTTGATCTGATTTCCGGATCAATTCGATGAAAAAGTTCATTGGTCAATAGGTGACTGACGTCACTCTTTCGCAAACCGATAGACGACAAGCAGACGATCTTTTGAATTCGGTCGCCATTGAAACAAGGGTGAAATACCGCGGTAAGTTATCCAGTCTAATCTGTAAAATGTTACATGATTTTGTCGGTAAAGTAGTTTTATTTTTTATGTTTGAACATGCTCTATTCTTGTGAACAAATTTCTTGTACCTGACCAGTGCCATCAGTACGATTTTCGGTCAAAATGCTCCTCACAAAATGTCACGATCACTGCGATGTACTAGGCCTACACGATGTAGTAAACTTACTGCACTCGATATATAGTCTGCAGTGGGTCTCTTAGAAGGTCAGGATCAAATATGAGACGAAAAGGATCAATTTTGATCCAGAAGCGGTATCACATATGAGCTTACCCTTTCCGGATCAAAGTGATCCGACAAGCAGGATCATTATTTTGATCCGTTTCAGTATCATTTGACAGAAATATTTGATCCCATTTCGGATCAAACTTTTTGATCCTGCTTGTCGGATCACTTTGATCCAGAAAGGGTAAGCTCATATGTGATACCGCTTCTGGATCAAAATTGATCCTTTTCGTCTCATATTTGATCCTGACCTTCTAAGAGTGCAGATCATTGGACCCTCTGAAGCAGTGTCCTGCAAATCTTGATCTATGCTCCCTGATCTTATCCGAGACTTTGGGAATATCCGCGTACAGGTCCTTATTTGTCACATGCTGTCTCCAGTTGATGTTGAACACAGTTCTAAGCATTCTATTGTAACATCCGTCCAGCTGTTTACTAAGCTTTGGGGTGACTGTCCATGACTCACATCCACAGAGGAGGACTGATTCTACAGTAGCTATGACCAGTCTTTCTTTGAGCTTTCTGGTTAGTGATTTGTCACAAGCTCTCCATGCAGCTGCATAAGAAATGCTGATCACATAAATAGTGTAAAATTCGATAATGACGAAAATCTAGAAGTTAAAATAACACAATTAGCCGATGATACTACTTGTAAATGATATTCATTCTGTTACGACTGTTAAAGATACAATAACAAAATTCAGTAATGCCTCGGGTGTAACAATGAATCTAAGCAAAAGTGAAGGCATGTGGTTAGGTAAAACAATACCTGTACATTTAAACAAAGACATCAAATGGACAAACAATCCGGTGAAATGTCTAGGAGTTTATTTCAGCAAAAACAAACAAGTAGCAGAAGACCTTAACTGGAAACCCAAAATAAACAAAATAGATAGAATTTTAAATGGTTGGAAAGCGAGAAAACTTACATACTGCGGGAAGGTAGCTATAATAAAAACCTTGGAAATATCACAAATTTTGTATAATGCAACTTCTTTAAATGTTCCAAAATTATGTCATAAAAGCAATCAACACTAAACTATTCAGGTATCTTTGGGGTTCTAACTGTGAAAATGGATATATGGAATATGGTGGCTTTTAAGCCACATTTAAAAATATGCATAACTCTAACCCTACCATATACCCCAAATTCCGGGTGGGGGGGGGGGGGGGGGGGGGGGGGGGTCGGGGGATACTTTGGTCGATTTTCCACGTTGAAGATAAAATTCTGAAAAACGTGGGGGTAGAGTTAGGGTTAAGAAGCAATTTGTTTTAATTATTTTTTCCTTCAAAAATTGTCTAAGTTTTGTCAATATAACCCTAACCCTACCATATACCCCCAGAATACCACGACGGGGCATGTTGGTACCACCCGGCGTGGAAGTTTATCGATGAAAAAATGGACCCAGTCCCATATAGTTTGCGCAATATACTGCGCCAACTAGCCTTGTGGGGAATTGTTCGCCTCTGGTGCTGGAGGTGCCTGATCAAATCCCGGGTGGTCGATTTTCCACGTTGAAGAAAATAAATTGAAAAAGTGGGGGGGGGTAGAGTTAGGGTTAATGTAGAATATCACATACTAGCTCTAAAAATCAAATGGATTTCAAGATTATTTGACCAGAATGAAGATGCCACTTGGAAACGAGTTGTGAAACAATGGTTTGATCCACTCGGTGGTTTATCTTTTCTACTTGATCTCAACTGTAAAGGTGAAGATGTCTATGATATAACTAAAGGTAAATTACCATCTTTTTATCAAGATCTATTAGAATCATGGTATTATTTGCAAAATAAACGTAATAAGAATACTTCAAACAATGCTACGTTATGGGGTAATGATAATGTAAGAAATGGTGGTAAAGTGTTGTTATTCCGTAAATGGATACACGCTCATATATATTATTTGAGTGATATTATTGTTGAGAATAGATTTGGTAACTTGAGAGAACTCGAGAATATTATAAAATGTCCATTTAACATGTTTAATCTACACAAGCTGATAACATCAATACTTTTTTTTTCTTTCTTTTTTTTAATTAAAATTTTTGGTTTGCAACACATTACATCAAAATACATTTTTAAGCTAACTTAAAAGATACCTATAATGATATATTACAAATGTATTTAAACACTAAAGACGATGTACATTTAACCATTGAAAAAATAGCAAGACAAAACAAGACAATACATGACATGACCCGACACGACGCAACACAACATGGCACGGCACTACATGACATGACATGACACGACATGCAACATCATGACCCGACATGACATGACACGACACCACACGACACGACATGCCACGACATGACACGCCACGGCATGACACGCCACGCCACGCCACGACCCGCCACAACATGACCTACAATGACACGACAAGACAAGACAAGACAAGACAAGACAAGACAAGACAAGACAAGACAAGACAAATGGGACAGAGATAGTTTCTTACATCACTTGTTTAGTATGATACATGTATACCCTTTAACATGAGTACTTTCAATATACAATCTTATTATCTTATATATTAATATTTAGAAGTACAATTTCATCATTAAATAAATCCTTTCCATTTGTTTTCAAAATTGCTCACTTGATTTGTTTTGTAGAAATAGCTTTTTTCATCTTTGATTTTTGAGTCAATGATACTTTTTAATATCTCAATATCAGGTTTACTTTTGATAGACCTATTTTGAAACACATGATACTTAGTACAGTATAACACATAATTAATCACTACATATTTTGAGTGGTTCGAAAAACCTAAAAAGACATCCTTACAATCAACTTGTATGTTGATTTTCAGTGTATCATTTATCCATAATGCAACATTTTTCCAAAAGCTATTTATTATAGGGCATAGCCAAAACATATGTTCAATAGTTTCTTTCTCTAGGCATAAATGGCAATTCTCATCATCGATAATTTTTACAGTCTTTGGAAAAGAGTTACTCGGAATAATACGATGTAGCAGCTTGAACTGGAAATATCTCATTTTTTCCTCAATCGTTACTTTGAAAGGAAGAGACCAAATATTACTCCAATTGATCTCAAGTGGGAGTTTCAGTAGACGCTCGTAATATATCTGACTTGATGGTATTGTCATTTGTTTCATATTAAAGATGTTTCGTATACCACGGGTTGTTAACTTACTAATATTTGGTTTTGTAATAATATCTTTACCTTTAACATTATTTATATCATATTTAGATGCTTTGTTTAATATAATCTTCCATTTATATGGAAAGCTTTTTATGATACCATAATACGATACAAAGTCAATACAGTTTCCATACATACAGCATACTTTTGAATAAGATAAGAAAGAACCTTTCTCGTCTAATATGTGTTTAACTCTTTCGATACCAGCTTTAAATGCTGTTGTATGAAATACATTATTTACTGGATTAGTTAACAATGCATTATTCCAAAGTGGCATGTTATAGATCTCATCAAGCTGTAGATCTTTTTGATCGCAATATTTTAACTTCTGCCAACCTAGAATAATATCTTTATAGAACTTAGGGAAATATTTCGGAAATGAATCTTCCTTCATATTTGTTTGCAATATATATTCAAGACCTCCCAACTTATCAAAATAATAATTTGGTATATCTTTCCATGGAGCATTTTTTTTCGCTGAGGAAACGCTTTAACCACATTACTTTTAAAGCTATATCTGTATTATAAACATCTATCACAGGCCTTCTCAAATGGTGGCGCTCGCGCCACTTGTGGCGCATTGCATCAGTCCGAGTGGCGCGCGGAAGGATGCATGAAATTAAAATTGAAATTAAAATTAAAATTAAAATTAAAATTAAAAATGAAAATATAAAAATGAAAAAAGAAGAAATATATCCCAAACTTCAACCAGATCGCAAGAAGCATGAAGAGCCACTTGCACTACAGCCACTAACTGCAGTGGGGTATGTCATAATTATAAGTAGTAGGCCTATTGATTATCACTACATTTGCTACCATTTTTGTACATTTTACTATCAACATCTCTTTATTTGTTGTACTGTATTGCAAATATAGCTCTCCTTATCCTCTTATAAGGGGGTAAACCCATAAGCTTCCAGGATGCTTCGTCCCCTGGACCCCCACCAGGGGCCCTAAGGCGGTCCCGTGGACCCCACCCATTATTTGCTTCGCTCGGTACGCTCGCAGGGATACCAGGCGGGCCCCTGGACCCCACCCATTATTCGCTCCGCTCGGTACGCTCGCAGGGATAGTGGCGCTTCTAGATCACTAACATCTCAAAAGTGGTGCTTCACAATATCTAATTGAGAAGGCCTGATCTATCATATCAACTCCACCTTTATCTTTTGATGCAATCATGACAGAACGTTTGATTTTATCTGGTTTACCACTCCATATAAAGTTATATAGAATTTTGTTTAAAGCAGATAAGGTTTCATTTTTAACAGAAAGCATTGACATTACATACGTCATTTGAGAAATGCCAAGGCTTTTAACAAGTAACACTTTCCCCCTGAGTGTTAAATCCCGACTACGCCATATGTCCAGTTTATCTTTGAGTCTTGACATTCTTGGATGTACATTACAATTATAACATTCGTTCTGATCCTGACCAATAAATATTCCTAGGATTTTAACTGGTCCTCTGGCTGGTCTAATATTTGCAATAGGAATGTTGTCATTTTTTTACACAAATTCAAAAGCTCAGTTTTTTCCATGTTTACATTTAGTATGGACAGCCTACCAAAATGTTTCATAAGCTCAATTAGGTGACCTACAGATTTGTCATCGGCCAGAAAAAAAGTAGCATCATCCGCAAAAAAGGAACATTTTAATTCTTTACCACTTGGCAAGGTAATACCTTTAATTTCTTTACTTTTTCGTGTTGCTAAGGCTAAAACTTCTATTACACAAACAAATAATACTGCTGATAAAGGACAACCCTGACGTACACCTCGTGTTAAATTAAACCAACCAGAGGAAAATCCCTTATTAATTACACAACTCGTTGGATTACTATAGAAACATTTTATCCAAGATATTAGGCTCGGACCAAAATTGAATTTCTTTAAAGTTGCATACATAAAATTCCATTCCACGGAATCGAATGCTTTCTCCAAGTCAGCTAGTAATAACATACCTGGATGTTTTGTTTTGTTTGAATATTCTATGACATCTTCAACTAAACGAATGTTCTCACCAATATATCGACCTTTTACAAACGCTGTTTGGTCTTCACCAATAATACTGGGTAAAATTTGTTCGATCCTTTTGGAAATACTTTTTGTACCTATTTTATAATCTATATTCAGCAAAGATATAGGACGCCAATTTTTTATCAATTTTTGATTTTTGCCAGGTTTGGGAATTAAAGTTATTATAGCTTGCTTTTGAGAAACCGACATTTGACATCAATACCTAAACGTTGGAAAGAAAGGATCAAGAAAGGAGATCTAAGATGGTGTGAACAAAATTCCTTTTTGAAATAAATGACCAAAATGTAGGCCTACATGTTTCTATGTTAAGTTCGAAAAACATTTATATGATGTTAAATCAAGATAAACAACAAACAAAATGTATTAAAGGTATATTATGTGATCTTTCCAGGAAACGCCCTCAACATCGGGGGAAAAAATTGAAAGCAGATTTTCTTGATATATTTACATACATTCCAAGTTACAGGGTGATACGATTCTTAATTACTTCAAAATCATGGTTTTAGAGTGAAAATAAACTGTCGGATTGTCGATTTTTGTCTGACAACTAATATTTTACTCTAGTCTAAATTCACTCTAAAACCATGATTTTGAGGTAATTAGGAATCGTATCGCTCTGTAACTTGGAATGTATGTCCGATTTATGATCAGAAATGTAAATCTGCAAGAAAATCTACTTTCTAAAAAAAAAAATCATGAATAGAGGGCGCTCTCTGGAAAAGATCACATAATATGCCTTTAACTATTGGGAACAAAAGTTGACACCAAGAAATGACTGGTATAACATATTCTTGTTTAAAATTAAGAATAGAATTCTAAACAAGATCGGTCACTTTCAGTTTAACCTGATTTATATTCTACTTCCATGCACACAAAAAATCTATATAAATGGAAATTAATCGAATCAGACAAATGTATTTTCTGTAATCAACTTGATGATTATACACATTTTTTTGTCTCATGTATCAAGAATAAGTCCTTTTGGAAACAGAGAACAACATGTTGGAGAACTCTTAAATATAATTCTTTCAGAATATCCCTTGAATACGTAATTTGTGGCTGGAAAATAAATAACTCTGAATTTGATATAGCCAATGTTATAATCATCCTTGCATGTTATGCAATATACAAGTTTCGCATGATATATAACGAAACACCAAAAGAGATTCCAATATTCTATTTGTTTTATTTAGAGTTAAAAAACAAAACCAGAAGATTCCAATCACAAATACAGAACAATGGAACGAATTAAAAATGTGTCAAACATATAAATTATTTTTTCTATCTCTATCAAAATATATTGTACATGTATATGTTTGTCAACTCGACTGAGAACGTCATGTATCATTGAAGATCGTGAACCACTAAGCTATAAGGTTAACGATATTTGGTGGTACAGGAGACTCTCTGATCGAGTCATGATTTCCGCGGGGATTTCCGTAACTTATCAACAATAACAAAAATGAATATTCTTAATATTCTTAATATTCTTAATATTATGTTATGTTATTTTGTAAATGATTAAGAAAATAAAAGCACGAGTGCTCCATTCACTGTGGAAACGTTAACAAAAAAAACCAAAAAAAACCTGTCAAATTCTTTAAATTTGTCAGGTATTAGTAAGGGATCCATTTAAATGATAATCGGTGATAAGGCTGCCTGACCTACCCATATTCTTCGAACATTGCCTTTTTTTCTTCAATGTTCAAATTTGTTGTAAATTTTAAGTAAAATGTTTTGTTCGTTGGAAAATGTTAGAAAATTATCCTAATTTTCCTAAATTCTATCCTAAATTCTAGAAATGTCTCCTAAAACATTACCTACCCACACCCACCTGTGCAGGGTTTTGTTTGTTTCCCCTTAGTGAAAAATCAGTAAATCACCAGAGAAAAACTAAATCAGTATTATCCTTGTTGTTTGATAGAGGCACAAAGTAGCAATCTTCATTGATAGCATTCAATTGTTACAGCATTCATTGAAGACAGATACTGATTTTCCAATAGTATTCGACCGAATTGCATGGGTCAAAATAAACACTGCTCCCATTTTTCATAAATGGTCCCTAAGAACATATTAGCAGGGTATAAATGTATACTCAGGGGCTGATTTTCCAAGAGTCTGTGACCAAATTCCACGGGTAAAAAATAGTAATAAAGAGAGATTGGAGAGGGCGGGGGGGGGGGGGGGGGGGGAGTGGTGTGCTGTGACCATTCGCCCTGATTATTCTTTTAAAATGCTCCTCTAGAACAAATATTTGGCATTTGATAAAAGGGTTGATTTTCAAAGATGTGTGACCTTATTCCAGGGGTCAAAGTGAAAAGGTGGCTGGTGCCTGAAACATTCACCCCATTTTTTAAACAAAATGGGCCCCAAGAAGAAAAAAAATGAAAATGGCTAAATGTAAACATATGGGCTGATTGTACAAGAGTCTTTGATCTGATTCCTGGTGTCTAAATGGGCCATGTCTTTTTCTCCTATTTTTCTCAGAAATGGATCCCCAAGAACAAATATTTCAAATACTTGACATTTGCTAAATGTTCATACAATGGTTGATTTTGTGACCAGATTCCATGGGTCAAAATGAACAGGGGTGCTATTCATCCTGACCCCAATTTCCAAATCTCGAAAAGTGTACTCTTTTTGAACTATACGTTTTTCTCTGTCTCTTTTGTACTATATAGTATTTAGTTTAGGCCAAGACTTACATTTTGTTATCGTGTGACTATGTGTTATACCGTAGATAATCAGCATATAGCACCTTTTTATCTCTGATATACAGGGCACTATCTCGCGATCAAAATGGCTTTTAAAAAGTTATTTTTAAAGGCCTTTCCGAATTTAAAATGTTTGCCCGGGCAAAAGTCACATGACTCGCTACATACCCGAGTCTCCGCGTGTGCATCATATAAACCCCATGATGCAATGTTGATAGCTCGCGTACCGAAATATTGGCTACAAACAGCAAAATGTACGAACACAATTCATGTCTAGAAATGTTTCGATAAGTCATTCTATTCATTTGAATGAAACCACAGTTATAATCTGAAACAACATTAAATCATTTTTGGGGCGAGAACCCTATGTTCAACTGTCATTTGAATTTATGTCTGTCCTATTATTGTCATTCAGTACTCCGTTAGCGCAATCGGTAGAACTTCAGACTTATAATCTGAAGACCGTGGGCTCGAATCCCACAGAGAATGCTTTGTTTTTCCCGTTACTATTATATTTAGTAAATGTAGAGATTATTTTAATATGGTCATGTGTTTAAACCACGCCTCCTTTCGCGTTACACACGGATTTTGGCTTTCGCGACATGATTTTAACTTTACACATTTATATTTGCTTGTATACCCCACTGAGGTAGTAAAAGTATACATTTTCTGAAGGGAAATTGCATGAGGAAACCTAATGTGCCATTAAAATTATAGTACGACCAAGAACTAAAATGGTATGATCGGAAATGATCGGAAAAATATCAGAGTTTTTTATTTTAAATTTGAGATCCATATATTTTTTATACCTATACCCCTATCTTTATTTACTAAACATATTTGAATTCCTCATGAAATTACCCATTAGGTGATATATAATTGTCAACTTTACTACGTCGGTATGGTAATTAGGGGAATATGGGGCAACTGGTCCGTGGGGCAACTGGTCCGAAATGAAGGATTTTGTAATTGTATGGGCATACTGCCATCTTTTGAACAGTACGACTTTTGTTGAAACTTGACATATATCCGTACCTTCTACAATCCAAAACATTTGGAACTTTAGGGTATTTACACATGTGATATTCTCCAGATCTTTGAAGCCACCTCCTTGAGTGACTGATTGAAAATTCACAGATAGTATGGGCGATATATGAAGATGGGTTTAGATCATGTTTAATGTACTTTATATGATTGACAGATATGCAACAGTAAATATATACATGCAGTACAGTCGTCTTAAGATGCTAGGTGCATATTGCATTTGATGGGTGCTATATTGTAGTGTGCTTTTGGACTTTCCGAAATATGATTAAACCATAGGTTGTGGTTGAAATGACCGTAAAATGGCGCACATTGCTAAGTTGGGACATTGGTGGTTTGGATTTGCGATCAATATTACCATTTAAAGAATGCTTCAACTTAAATCATTATCACGGGTATTCATTTGGTAGAGTTATTAGTTGATAAATTTGCAAATAACAAAGTACACCATTTCTTATTTTATCTAAAGATACTCGTCTACTTGTAGGACCCGAACGCCGTAATATTTGCGAATTCAAAGATACTCGCTGGCTACAGAAATCTGTGTAATGGCTAAAAACAAAAATGCAGTTTTGCCTTTTTTCTGAAATGTATTGGAGTTATTGATTATTATGACAAATGGTGGTATGTTTGAAATCATTTTGGCGTACAATTTATTACGTCACAGGCGTGTTTGAATAATGCTTCATCTCGAGAAAGTGCTAAGTCATTTGTTGGGGCAAGTGGTCCGAAGGGGTATGGGGCAACTGGTCCGCCTGCAAAAACTTAATCAAAATTGTAAAATTCATTTTGAAAATTTGTTGTTAGTGTCAATAAAACTTGACTCGGTATTGAAGTGTGAATAGAATATGAAATAATTTACATTCGTTCTAGTTCTTAGACATTTTGGGGCTAATACCACTATTTCTGCTATTGACGGATTACAATATGACATGAAATTGCTTTAGAATGGTTTAAAATCTCGGTGTTATGAATTACATCTTTATTATATTTTGAATGGTGTCTGTAAAGGTATTTGCAATGACAAAATATCATGATTTATGTATTCTATCCACTGCTTTTTGTGTATATTAACCGTTGGGTCATCACTGTCATATTGACTAACTTCCCTTTAACATGAAAAGTTGGCTAAATATCAAGAGAGTTTGTTATAAGTACTAAATGATGATTTTATGAAGTAAATAAAATCATTAAGGAAAGAGGTATATATAGACAAATGTATGGGGTATCTGAATATCACAACCATGTAACCATTTAACTAGGTTCGTACCATTTTATCTAATAAATGTGCAGTCGAAATTTTCGCTTGCTTTGTACACCATTAATATATTGCTATTTACACGGTAACCACGAAAACTGTATAAAACATGGGTGTCATGAGACATGTATCCTTTTTACATGTTAAATAATATGGAAATGTGTTTGTAAAGAAAATACTGCCTAGTTTCCGTGTTGTCATTCACTGATTTCTGTGTATTCTAACCGTTAGAACATATAGGACCAGTTGCCCACTGATGGGGTAACTGGTCCATGCCAAGTAAAGTTTTCAGTTAGTGGTAATTGGCCTTTTCTTAAGATATTTTTTAACATTGATTATATGTTATATGTAAACAGTTACATGGGTGATATTTTCATAGCAATTCCATAAATATCTACACGAGCTGTAATCTGTTATATCATGAAATATGCTTAACCGGACCAGTTGCCCCATCCTCCCCTATACCGGCTAGTGAATATCTCCAATTTTTATTTTATATATTTTTAGAATTTTCAGAAATATTTGTTTAAGGATGAACCCTTCCCTGATATAAACTGCATTTCTGAATTCCTCTAGTTACAAGCTTTCCAAAAATGTATACTTTTGCTATCATAGGTTGACAACTTTTTCTGTTATAGTCATTTTTATAAATCCGGTAAATTGAGGCTGATTATTCATGTTGACTGTGTAACGAATAGGAAGAAAGCTGATGATCATGGTCTTATCCATAATTAATTAGTTGTTACAAATAGTTGACAAGTCTGTTGAACCACATACTTAAAGACTACTAAATATCCTTTAAAATGGGACCAAAATGGTGTTTGTAACATTAGGGAATGACCAGTTATTGTAAAAAGAACAAAGCATGGGATTATTCCCATTGAGTTTGTACAGGCGGCACCCCTTCCGGCGGCACCCCTTCCAGCACCACCCCTGGTCCCCAAACATCAAACAGCTGTATCTCCCTTTCTGTATTAGCTATACCAATGCCATATTGCAGGCAGATAGCTTGTTATTAGGGCTTTAAAATGATACCAAATTTGTTGAGATAGCTTTTGTGGTTTTAAAAATATTTGAGGAAAATGACAGCATGAAACTAAAAAATGTAACGGCACCACCCTATTGGGAGGCGAGTTCATAACGCGTGACCATATCGTTCAATCATAATATTATTTTGATCCCAGATTCTTTTCATTTTATTTAATAGAATGATTTTCCATGGCAGGTAATAGAGGAGGAGCTGAATCGCAGATTAGCCCTATTTCTAATCCTATTCCCTTCTTTCATGATCAATTATCACCCTATTGTATATCGTAAGAATAATCCTCCTTGAATCGGCCTTTCAAGACATGTGTATAGCCGCGATCAACCTCCACACTCGAGTGGTTTTGTAGGTATCACACTTAATGTGTTTCTAGATTTTATTTGTAAACTTTTATCACGCATGCGTACAAGGGGCATAACATCTATTTTCTTAATTAAGACAATGGATGTTTGGTCCCTCGTAAGCTAGCGTGATAATATTTTACACCACCGAAAGAGATCTCAGGGAAATGAACATTTCAGCATAACTTCTACCGAAATCGGCGGTATATTCGGAAAGTTACGAATTATTGAATACGTCATTCTGTTTAGGGAAATTTGGTTCCCAAACTGTGAATTCTTAAGAAATAAGTCCGACAATTTGGTCATTTTCATATATTTCCTGCAATTTCCTGTAATTCAGACATAGTTCAAAATAAACTTACTCATATATTGTACCGATTTATGATGATATGATCGTGACCGAAGTTGACCGAAAAATGTAATATTGAATCAAATATTGCTACATTTCTGATGCAAACAGCAGAATCGAGGTAGACTGCTGAACTTTGTTCACCAAAACTATAAGAAGCTAAAAATCCCATTGTGTCCATGCGAGTTTACATCACTTTCAAAAATCCCGCGTCAATTCAAAGAATAAACTGAATGGATTGCAGTGAATGACACGTGGTTGATTCCTTTCTGTAAAGCCGACCGAATCACGTGCAAGGCCTCTATAGACATGATAAACAAGTGACATCAAAACCGCTCGAGCATGGAGGTCGATCGCGGCTAAACAATAGTCTTCAAAGGCCACTTCAAGGAGGGTTATTCTTACGACGTTAATATGTGACTTACGATAAGCCTAGCATTGAATAGGCGGCTATAAACATGGTTCGTTTGAGTAGTGTCGCGATTGGCCTCCTCCTCTATTACCTGCCATGGATTTTCTTACAGATTCAATGAGGTTTCAATTTGAATGTACTAATGTATTATTACTTGGTAGCGGTATGGTGTAGCAGTCCCAAGTATGCAAATGAGCTCACTGAATACAATGTCATGCTCTACCACACATCTACCCAGTACTCAACAACGGAATAAATCTCATTATCCTCATTTGCATACTTGGGACTTATACACCAAACCCTTACCTATTACTTCATGGGGTGCATGTACATGTGCATGTAGGTCTACATGCTTAGCGTTGCGTTTATTGAATTATTGCAATACCCCGCCCATTGTTACACCATGGTTATTCACGCAATAATCTGTAAGGCCAATTGTTATTGAAAGAAGCCAATCGTCGTTGAATCGATTCTTATTTCCCATCTAATCTGTTTGTAGCTAGCTGTTCGTTTGAGACGTGGAATAATTTGTTATATTAATTGAATTGTGCGGTACGTTGCTTTCGCGGTTGCTAAGGCGAATATCAATTAAATTTGCAAGATTTAAGACTTTGAGGGGGAAATTAAATGTGAATTTGACGGACATCCAAAGCAACAATTGGAAATTCGATTCCAACAAAAATTATAACATAATGGATGTTATCAATATTGGTTTAATATACCATTTGGTTGTACAATTGCGTATGGTGGAATGTCCAGATCCGCTTTATTTATCTGATCTTACAAGTATGATCAAGTCAGTCAATTTTCAACAGTGTGGTCAAAACTATTGTACCTTGTTCATGATTGACTACTTATCTAGTTTTGGGAATCGTATCCCGTGTTTGAGGCGAATAAGTATTGTAATACTCACCAACTAAAGTTTCATATCATGACTTGGCCAGTCAGACAGACTTTTGATTCCTTTTATGAAACGGGACCCAGTGTTAGTGTTGCCAATCATTTGTAGATTTGATAATGGTATGTGGATAGTAGAGATTCCTACTCGCCATCATCACGTTACTCTCTTTTTAATCCATTTCACTTCCTTGATCCACCGTTTACACGTTCTTCATGTTTATTTATTATCCTAGCCTCCTCCTATTACGTGACTGTCTAGTAGTTGGGACAATAATCAATAAAGTTCATACCGAAACAAATGGTACTACTTCTGTATCTATATTACGCATAACGCACGGAGACGGCCGCGTCTGGTGAATATATTTTCATTTTTTTTATCATAATTATAATTACATTTAACCGATGATTCTGATTTTTCAAATAATTGTTCAATGTTCGTCCCTTTGTACCCTTCCCCCTCCCCTTCCTCGCGCCTTCCTTTCATTTCGCAATACATTGTGTATTTTGGAACGGTTGGGACAATATCAATAAAGTTCAACCGAAAAAAATCGTACTTCCTCGTATATATCACTCTGGGACACCCTGTATACAGGGGCGTCAATTCCGTTTTGAAATGTGGGGGGATGACATCGGTGTGGGGTCCAGGGCCCGCTTAGGGGCCCCGGGGGTGCCCATAGGAGCTATCGGTTTTCTGGCGTTTCCAAGGCTCTGGGGGCTCTCATGGGGAATTTTTTTGGTGGACAAGTTAACTTGGACACCTTAGTTTTCAAAAGTGGTTGTAATAAAATCCGAAAATACCGCCAAATTCAGTTATTCAGTGCCAAATTAGTACTTTAATGATATTTTATATTAAATGTGTCTATTACCGTAAATAAAATGGTGCTTTAATTGGCAATGTAGCCTTTAAATAATAAATATCACAATTTAATTTTCGATTTAGTTTATTGAGTGGATAAACCAGAGAGTCTCAATGATGTATATCCGTTGTAACTTTCCAGAAAGTAATGAGAACGTGTGTTCTAGCGGATGCGTCCTTCGCCTGCCACGCGGAGGACCTGAGGTCAATTCTGCTGGGAGCCACATCTTTTTTTTGTATAATACATTGGTACTTTTTGATGTTCCATTATATTATTTACTTACAATATCATTAGTTTGTTTATTAACGAGACTCTTTTTTTTTATCTATTAATATTTTTTTATTTTTTTGTTTAATGAATATAAATTATCACGATTTTCTTTTTTTAATTCGGCTGTTGACTGTTGTGTTGTGATGTTCGTGATTTATTTTTACAAAACGATTGACTATTAGTATTATAATAATTATCGCCCCGGGAAATCCAAGTTATTTTGTTGCATTTTAGAATTTGTCATAAATTACGTTTTTCTCGTAATTAATAAACATTGGAATTTAAATTAAATTATAAATTATGATATTTTTTCTTTCAATTTTTTTTTCTCCATAAACTTCACCACATATCGCTCACATAACGTCTCGGTGATTTCCTTCCAGAAACAACACACTAGTGATCCTCTTGCCGATTTCCACAAAATTCAACAGATCCATTCCAAGTCTTCTCATCCTTTTGACACTAAAAACACTTGTCCACCCAGTTTTTTAAAAGACCTTGTTTTTAAAGTCACACATTTTCTTCTAGTACAGTTTTCTTTATTTTTATCATATTGTAGAGAAAGTTGTTTGAAACAAAAGCCTAAAACACTTTGAAATACAGAACCTCTCACATTCAAATTCTAACTTGAACAAACATCCAAAAACAAGAACATGGTTGTATGCTCAAATCCAAATTTCTTTACTTCAAACATTAGTTTTTTTTCATTGTCTTCTTTTCTCTTTATTAAAACTAATCCTCGCGAAGCGTGCAAAAATTGGCATTTTTAATACTTAAGGACGGTCCAGTATGACGTTTTTATCGCCATACTAGAATTATTTTAGGGGGGGGGGGGGGGTTGTCTCCTATATAAACATTATAGGGGTCGTAACCCTTCCCATATGCACCGCCTATGCTCCTTACCCTTACTTCTCCTCCTCCTCCTTCTTCCCTTCTTCCTCCTTTTATTTTTATTTTTACTCTTTTGTCAATGAGGGGGGGGGGGGGGGGGGGTTACTGGGCCACCCCCTTTTAAAACGTCGGGCAGGGTTTTGTTTTCATATGGTTTTCGTATGGGGGCTGGCAAGAAATCATAAATGTTGACTAATGCAGCCTTAAAAATGTGTTCGAAACGCGCAAACAATCATAGTTTACACTAATTTTGCCAGCCATGATTGAGGTACATTTTGGCTTTATACGACCTTCTAAAAACGGAAATTAATGTTTTGAGCACATCTGGGGTGGGAGGGGGGCATTTGATATAGCTTAAATCCAAATTATTTTACTTCAAACATTAGTTTTTGTCATTGTCTTCAAACTAAACTAAATTTGGAAATACAAACTCCCCGGCCCCTAATTGATACCATAAATGATTCAACTTCAATAAATTACCCAACAATTAACAAATATAAAATTAAAACACCAAACATGACCATTTTTAAAAAAAATGTCCTATTGGTATCATATGTCATACGTTGGGGATGATTAGTAGGCCCTACCATAGAACAATATACTGTAATGTGCCTTTCATTCATATAGTGTAACTGAGGATCATTGATTTTAAATGTCAAAACATTATTGTCTAAGCTGATGAAACGCTTAGGGATCACGTCAAAACTCGACCGCCCGGCAACCGCCGGTTACGGCCGGTTCCGTTCGGTTCTCACAAAACGCTTGTTGTAAAACCATTTTACCAGTGTGCCCAACCATTTCTCCTTTGCACACTTTGTTTATACATTGAGAGATGTCATTTTTATAGCTTGTTATAGCTAGGCTAATATACAACTGTAAGCTATTTGGATACACGAAGCAAACACATTTCCAAAACAGACCATAGCCAATCGTACAACATGAGAAATGAGACCGTTACCAGATTTTTAAAAAAATTTGGTAATCTACCATGATTACCATTTTTTTTAAAAATCTGTACAACCGATGAATTTCTGAAAAATCTTTGGTACAACTTCATTTCAGGAAAGTTAGTTCTTGTACCAAATTTAGCTAGCTTTAATAAACGAATTGGGAGACGTAATATTCATGTCGAAATATGTGGAAAGGCAATCAGACAACTATTGATAGACGCGATCAAGTCTTGTACCTTTGAAAGGTGATTAGAGGTAATCCACGTATCGGCCATTGGAGAGCTAGAGTTGGTTCAGAATTTAAAAAGACCAACACCACATCTTACTCTGTGAAACACACATGTTGATGGATACTCGTTTGAAAATAACCCGCCAATGTATAATAGCCCGTCATTTATGTTAACAGAGTAACGCTTGTATTCAAAGGGTTGGCTTGTTGAAGGTCGTACATTGACTTGATCTGAACAACGAATAATATGGGAGCGAAAACCTTTTGTTACGGGCACGCATGAGTAAAGTGGATTCCCTCTTTTATGAACCAAAATTGTAATTTCAGTGCCAAAGATCTTGAAAAAGGTTACAGGGGACATTCTCGCTTCAACGATGCTCCTATGCGTAGGTCAACTGAAAGCCCGGTCCGATGGTAGACTCCGGCGCCACTTGGCCAAAAATCAGCAACAAGTGATGTTTTATCTTATGAGATAAAAAAATATGTACACATTTTCTCATAATACTTTATGCTGCTACGCTTCCAATCATTAGATGGTTATAGCAAATGCACGGCGCAAAGTGCACGGCGTCTCATTTAGGCCCACAGGCCGGGCGGGCTAGAGAAGTGCTCAGAACCGGGACTATATTTAAAAAAAATGAAACACCGGATTCTACTGTCGCTCTGTTACGGTCGTATAGTCGGCCCCCGGATTCCACCGTCACTCTGTTGAGGTGTAAATTCGCCACAACATGTGGGCACTAACGTATAGTTTTATTGACTATACATCATGCCTTTCGTCGATACAACTCAGACTTATACTGTCTGATAAGTCTACCGCCCCCCCCCCCCCTCCCTATGGCCCTGTTTAAAGTGTTTAAAGCTGGCTACGCCACTGATTCGCGCATGTTGGATACGGCCAGTGGTTTTGCGGCGTTGTTGGTCACTCTCGATCATAGTTCGGCGTGGCCCCTCGCTACATACACGGCTCCTCACGGCGGCATTATTATCACATCAAACCACTTCTGGATGTTATCATCCATCAATGCATTGTCGGCTGGCGGCTGCTTTAGTCAATATTATATACCAAGGGATATACAACTGTCACTGGATATACCCACTTTGCCTATCTGTGATATACCATTGAACTGAACCGTCAAAGAAAGACACGCGCATGAATAACCTTTTCCGTGAACTTTTCCTGATTGAGCTTTTCCACCCCAAACTGGCCGGAGCCCGGGGGTTAGATCTACGGTTGATTAGTGCATTACAAGAAGTTGTGTCACTTGCCATGCAGCACATACTCATTAAGAATTTGTCCACAATTTTGATGGACAAATCCAAAGCGATCGGACGCATGCGTAGAAAAAGAATGGTGTCCCCTTGACTCTCCAGAGGGCCTTTTCGATATTCAGACGATGGCGGACATAGGTTCGTGTGACGAATATTCTAGGTGAAATTCGATGTGGGAACGCTCGGACTGTAGGGAACGATGATATTTCTGACTTGAACAGCGCCAGGGCATCGTTCGGGGACCGTTTGATTATCATTCAGGTTGTGTCAGTATGAAATTAGGTAAAACACTCCGACATAACATTGAAATCAACGGAGATTCAAAGATTACGGCCGTTCGTGTCCACTATGGTCTGGTACTTTTCATTTTCGACTTCACAAATGACGTATATTCATTGATATGATTATTCATTGTATATTCATGTACGTTGATGCTTTCGGCGATTCGAACAATAGAGTGTCAGGCGCCTGACGCTGTCGTTAGAGAACAATAGAAAAGTCCCCTCGACTCTCCGAGGCGACCTTTGACTGGGTTCACGGGGTTAATCATATTAATGAGCAAATATGCAAATGAGCTAACTGTCCCCTCCTATTATATATTCTCCTTGGTACAATCATGTAGGCATAAACATGGGAAATCAGAATATCGATTCAATGACGAAACGATTGACTCTTTTCATAATGGCACAATTGGCCTTTCCCAGATTATTTGTGTAACAATGGGCCCGACAATGGGGCTAGGGTCGCAATAATTCAATTTACGCAACGCTGACCGTGAACAAGTAAAAGTAGAACTGAATTCAAATTATTGAATTTAGACAATCATTCCAAATCAATTAAAAGTATCTTGTCCGTGGATTCACAAATATTATGGGGAACGATAAACAAACCCAACATAAAATTACTAAATTTATTATGATACTAACGAAGACAAAAAAGCATTCTCGGTGGGATTCGAACCCCCGGCCTTTCGATCATCAACCCAATGCTCTACCGATTGAGCCAATGGCGCACTGTACTGTTGATACAACATAAATAGATTCAAATATCGTTTGTGAACACTATTACTATCCCATGAATTGGAATTTAGTAATGCTTTAATTTATAGTTTTGTATGTTTTTAACATAGGGTTCTCGCTTAAAAATTGATTCGATGCTGCTTCAGATTGTAACTCTGGTTTCATTGACATAAATAGAATGACTGTTAGAAACATTTCCAGACACGGATTTCGTTTACATTTGATGTTTGTAGCCACTCTTCGGTATTGCAACATGGGGTTTATGATACGTGTACGCGGAACTCGGGTATGTTCTCTGCCAATCTCAAGGTATCACTAAGCTTCAGGTCAGTCCATTCAGATATGTTCCCACCTTCTTCTCTGCCGATCTCTTTCGCCCTCCTGGCACTGTGCCTTGCAATACCGTTTTGGCAAGTCCTGTTGATCGTGACACGTGCCCATACCACTGTAGCTTGCGACTTTTCACTGTGGTTAGGAGGTCTTTATAAGCGCCGAAGGCTACAACAGTTCTTTTTCTGACTTCGTCGTTGGTGATGTGGTCTTTGTAGGAAATACCAAGGAATCTGCGAAGGATTCTCCTCTCTAAGTCCGCTGTTAGGGTCCACGATTCGCACGCATAGAGGAATATCGTGGTAACCAAGGAGTGCATCAGTCTAATCTTTGACTTAAGTGAGATGTTTTTATCACTCCAGATGACCTTCAGTTTAGTCAGAGATGCTACTGTCTGTGTTATCCTGGCTTTTGACTGTTTCTAGCTTCTCGCCGTTGGCTTTGATGTCAACACTGATGCCGTTGGTGTTGTTGGTCATCAGTTTAGTTTTCCCTGCACTAATCTCCATGCCGTAGGCTATAGAGGTCCTTTTCAGACGTTCGACGAGCTTTGCTAATTCTCTCCAAATATATGTTGAATAGAGTAGGTGAGAGCAAGCAACCTTGTCTAACCCCGACTGTTGTTTTGAACCATTCCCCTAAGCTGCCGTTGAGGTAAACTGCACTGGAGGCCTTGTTATAGAGGTTCTCACTGACTCTGGTCAGGTTGGTGTTGATATTGTACATCCTCATGGTAGACCACAGGGCTGCATGCCAAACCCTGTCAAACGCCTTTTTGAAGTCCACAAAGACATGGTAGAGGTCTTGTTGATGTTGAAGGTATTTTTCGCAAATTATCCTGAGGTTAAGGATCTGCTCTGTAGTGCTACGTCTTGGTCTGAAGTCTGCCTGTTCCTCAGCAATGATCTTTTCTGCTTGTGGGTTCAGTTTGTTTAGTAAGATCTTCAGCATAACTTTGCTCGGGTGACAGATGAGGCTTCATGCGGTAATTATAGAGCACTGCTGAAAATTGCGTTTCTTGGGAAGTGTGATGACCATTGACTCTGTCCAAGGTGCGGGCCACTCTCCTGTCTGCCAGATCTTGTTGCAGATAGTTAGAAGGATGTCGACCATGGTATCTCCTCCTGCTTGGACAAGCTCTGCTGAGATGTTGTCAGCTCCTGCGGACTTCCCCTGCTTCTGTGAGTTTACAGCTGCTATCACCTCTGCCCGAAGAATGGGATAGTTTTCGGTGTCATTGCTGGAGGAACGTTCAGGTCCTCTGGGTCACCCGAGGTTGTATGGTTATACAGGTCTAAACAGTACTCAGTCCACTTTTTCAGGATGTCCTTCTCTTCAGTAAGGCATTTTCCACCCTTGTTTTGTATGTTGGTGGTTCGTCCTTGCTTTGTGGAAGTCAGGTCTTTTACAAGCTTGTAGCCTTTCTTGCTGTTGTTCTGCCGAAGGTTCGCTTCGATCCCTTGGCACTGTTGCTCAATCCAGCTCTCTTTTGCCTTTTTCATACCTTTCTTGACTTCTCGGTTGACCATTCTTGTACTGCTTTGCCCCTTCCGTCTCAAACTTTGTCTTCTTCAGCTCCCGTTGCTTGTCACAGAGATTGAGGATGTCAGCTGTAACCCATGGTTGCTTGACTATTCGGTGTTTGCCAAGGATCTCGCTAGCTGTTTCAGTCACCACTTTGTTGAAGTTGTCAATCAAAGTGTCCATGTCAGTATCGTCCGCATCTAGCAAGGTGAGTGGAGCAAATTTCCTTCCTAGCATTGCTTGGGATTCCTCTGCTACCATTGGATCCTTTAGTTTTTCAATGTCGAACTTGATCCTAGTTTGGCCCTTCTTGTAGATTTTCTTGAGGCGGAGTCGGATATTCATCATTACTAACTCATAGTCACTTCCGATGTCAGCTCCTGGGAAACTTCGAGTCTTGGCGATATTCACACTCGATTGGAAGCGTCTCTTTACCACGAAGTAGTCAATTTGGTTATGGTACTCTCCATTTAGGCTGTGCCATGTCCATCTCCGAGATGCTTTATGTTGGCCAAATGTGTTTACCAGCATCAGATCGTTGTGGTTGGCAAATTCAAGGAGTCTCAAGCCTCTCTCATTTGTCTCCGCATTGCAGTAGCGTCCACATGTGCCTTTCCAGGTGTTGCTAGCATCCTCTCCTACTTTGACATTCCAATCGCCTTGCACAACAAGGATATCCTTCTTGGGGTCCATTATAGAAGCTAAAAACTCAAAGTCAGTCGGCGAGATAATTTTAATCAATTTTAGTTTATTTAAATGTTATTAATTTCAAAGTAGTTATCTGATAACGGTTTTAAACAGTTTTAAATCACTTTCATGAATAATTGTGAATGCCAAAGATATTATGTAGCGATAATTTCAATCAGGGTTTTGGACTCAAGTTGATGTGGTTACAATCAGATTTTACATAACGTTTGGCACAGACTTGAGTTGGAGTACATTAATATCATAATTGTCAAATTAACTCCTACGAACCTCTTTGTAGGTCCACAAGATATCATTGTATTAAGGACGGGACACTTTTAAATCTTAGGATATGCATTTGTAAGGCTGTTCAGACCCCTCTTTTTAGCCTTGCTCTCACTCAGTGGCCCCATATTTCTTGAGTATTTGACTATTATCACCCAAAGACGTTTTTTTGTTGTTGAAAATGTTAATTTTTGTTTTAGGATGAAAGTCTGTCACCCAAAGACCCTCTTCTGAAGCAATTTGGCAAGCTCTCACCCAAAAGACCCCTAATTTGTGCATGTTCTCTGCCGACCTGTATCCATTTCATACTTGACTGCCTCCCCCTCAAGAGTTGTTTACCCATTTTACAACAATGAGTCACTGATTTAATCCATTGTAGTATGCATATTATTTTTTTCAACTCAATATAATGAGAGGCATTGTATCACAACAGTCATTGGTCATGGAATAATCAAGAAGAACAACTCCCACCATGTGCATGGTCTATTTGTATCGCCCATTTTGTATTAAAACTGTAAACGAAATTGAAGTCCTCAGGCTATTTTGTTTTTGCATCATTTTTTTCTTCCGCAGGAGTACTAGAAACAAGCTGTTTTGAGTAATATCTGCAAAATCTGTTGAATGTATTTTACAACACAACACAAATTCATCTTAAGGTTAAAAGACAACAGCCTTGAGTACCAGGGATGTTACAACCTACCATAGATAAGTGAATGTACCAAATTGAACACAAAAAGTAAATAAGCCCACATACTGGATTTTAAGAGATGGTGCATTGTTCAGTTATGAATGGGACATTAACACTAACTCTATAACACCACACGGCAACAGATATTTTTCCGACGGAGAAAATTCACCCGAAAGGTCCCCCGATCCCCCCCCCCCCCCCCCGGGATTTGAACCACGGACCTCCTGCGGGCCAAAGCCAGTCTCCATTCCACTACACCACGGGTCCAAGGCTACTCGGCTCAGTATATTCGCCTTATAGCCTGGGTCAATTTTGTAGCCCAAAAACTTGCACGCCGGGTTATAAATACAGGCTAGCCATGTGGTTGCCGTGTGGTGTAGTAGGGTTAGGAATGTAACCCTAACTCTATAACACCCCACGGCAACAGATTTTTTTTTCCGACGGAGAAAATTCACCCGAAAGGTCAAAGTGATGAAAATTACAAAACTTTGAAATGAAAATAAAATAAAAATGCTGTATAACCCAAACTCTATAACACCACACGGCAACAGATTTTTTCCGATGAAGAAAATTCACCCGAAAGGTCAGCCGACCCCCCCCCCCCCCCCCCCCCCGGGATTTGAACCACGGACCTCCTGCACCAAAGCAAGTCTCCATTCCACTACACCACGGGATCCAAGGCTACTCGGCTCACAATATTTACGCCTCGTAATAATAGCCTGGGTCCATTTGTATTTGTGGGGAGCGTGTTGGCGCAGCGGTTGTTCCCTCGCCTTGCACCAATGAAATCCTGGTTCAATTCTGTGCACGACCGGGCTTTATGTGCATTTGGCTTATCACGATCCATACACGCTCTCGCAGGTTTTCTCCGGGTTCTCCTGCTTTCAAAATCGGTGATTAGTTGTTTCTGTTATCAAAAAACTGCCTTGACCCAATGGTATTTGGGGAGCTGCATTGGTTAGGTTTGCGCTAGAAATTGGCAGCACCCTAGTTGATGCGACCTGATTCTGATGATTCACCAGCAGCAAAATTACAGCGCTTTGATCCATTTGGAAAAGGCGCTATATAAATACTGATTAATATTATTATACATGTATCAATGCACTTTGTCATGTGATACTGTCCTGCGTCTATTTATGTACTGTAAAAGTGGACATTTTCGCGCTACATTTATTTTCTCGCTTTTTGCGCTAAAATCAGCAAGTTCGAAAATAAAAATGCGCACATATATTCATTATGCATGTATGTCTATGTAAGGAAGCTCAACTTGCACGCCGGGTTATAAAAACAGGCTGGTCGTGTTGTTGCCGTGTGGTGTAGTAGGGTTAGCGTTATCAAATCAAAAAACCAAACCAACCAAACAATGCTACACAGACAAACGGGACAATTAAAGTACACACCTGTAGGTCACCTCTTGCAAATAATATGCAATAATCTCTATTTGATTTAATATCTAATGATATAATAGTAAATATTGTAATAAGCAAATAAACAAAGGTGGTGCGAGTATTAGGTCACCTCTTGCAAATAATATGCGATATCTTATGATATATAGTAAATACTTGGATTATTTTATTGTCAAGTACAAAAACATCATATAAGTAAAGGTTAATTATAATATGGTGACAGTGAGAAATTGGTATACCGTTATGCACTTATCAATTGCATCCCCGGGGATAGCGGGGATAGGGCCGGGACGTAAAAATTGCGGATGTGACATCCCGGGTGGGTACAGTCGTGTACGATCCCCGCACGGCGGGGCAACAAAGTGTACAATCCCGGCCACCCTTACCCAGGAAATAGTGTACGCCCGGCTACAGTCCGCGGATCACTTAATTTCTTTCTGCACTCCAAAACGTTTCTATACCTTTCTATGTGTTCCCTATGTTTTAGGCTTATTCCATCAAACATCGGGCACAGATTTGATTACGTTTGGGTCCTACGGCCCTGGATAACCCAATAAGCCTCTATTAGCTTATTTCCATTGGTGTCCGTTAGAATAGTGAACAGATACAGTGAACAAATACAGACCGGGATGATCCCCTACTCTTTACAAAAGCATGAAATGAGGTAGGTCAGATCATTGTAATTAAATACTATCAATGTGTTAATAATTAATAGTGGGAAAAGGATAGTCTTTTATGAACTTTGTATGGCTGATAATAAGCTGATGATAATGATTTTTAGATATGGCCATGTGTTTTGAACTCGCCTCCTTTCGTGTTATACACGGATTTTGGCTTTCGCGACATGATTTTAACTTTACACATTTATATTTGCTTGTATACCCCCCTGAGGTAGTAAAAGTATACATTTTCTTGAAATTATAGTACGACCAAGGACTAAAATGGTATGATTCACAATGTTCGGAAAAATATCATATTCTTTATTTTTTTTATTTGATATCAATATATTTTTTGTACCTACCCCTATCATGATTTACTTTACATATTTAAATTCCTCATGAAATTACCCATCAGATGATATATAATTGTCAAAGGTTACTACGTCGGTAATACACCTATCAGTTGTATGACGCACTATACGACCCCCGGGAGTGGTGCGTCCCTTTACCGAGGTGCGTCAACTTCTCATGTACCATGACGCACCCTGTGTCAAAAAACGACGGACCATTGCCATCCAAATACGCACCCTCAGTCTATTTTTGGACGCACCATTGGTGGATTCTGACGGACCATGACGACGCACCCCGTCGTCAGATATCGTTGACTAAACTGGATAAAACACGATGACTACTGAAAATGAAACTACTTTTGATTCACGGAGGATCTGCCCTCATTCGATGTTGTCAACCCTGGCCCTCGAATATATAGAGCCCGAACCGGGACCGAGACGGAACCAAGAGGATAACTTTTATATGCATAATAATGTCTGACTGGTCTAAAATTCATAAAATATTTAACTGATTATCATAAACGTCAGGATCAGGATGAAACAATTTCGAGAACATTTCCCATTCATATTTGCGAATGGGTCTATAAATGAAGCAAAATCCTTAGAAATGGGTATCGTTTTTCCACAAATCACCCTTAGAAATGGGTATGTTTTTTATTTGAATCTCCTGCCGCACATCCCCGACCAAATTCAATTCAGGGGGCCTGTCCTCCTACATGTACTTCTGTGTTGTTAGATTGTTCTGCGCTTGTGTGGAAGAGCGCAATGCTGATCCCCACGTGATACTACTCTAAAAATGAAAGGTTCTCGGTCTGCTGTCGGTTCCTTTTTTCGTTTGCCAAACTCTTGTATTGCAATTGGCGATGATCGAGTGATTTCAGGCATTTTAGAACATGCGGTATAAAATATCGGAGTGATGTTTGCGGTATTAAAGTAGAGCCTGGTTGGCGGCATCAAGGAATTATGTGGTATACATGTAGTAGGCCTATAGCGTATATTTAAAGGTCGTATTTTGTTGTTCGTAAACATATATACATTGTGACGCACCCATGTAAAGTGACGGACCTTGACGCACCCTCCGTCATTTTTTTGACGGACCAAAGGCTGCCACTGACGTACCCGCCGTCAAAAAATATTGGTAAACGACGCACCCACGACGCACCTCTCCCGGGGGTCGTATAGTGCGTCTTACAACTGATCTGATCTAAACTGCATTTCTGAATTCCTCTAGTTACAAGCTTTCCAAAAATGTATACTTTTGCTATCATAGGTTGAAAACTTTTTCTGTTATAGTCATTTTTATAAATCCGGTTAATTGAGGCTGATTATTGATGTTGACTGTGTACCCGGGGGGGGGGGGGGCACTGACATTGAAAAATGGTAAAGGTATGTGCCGCGCTGAAGACCCCCTTTTTCACCCTCTGCTGCTAGCTCTTATGACCCCCCCCCCCTTTTGAGCCTGCATCAGTTCTTAAGACCCCAATTTTATTGAAAATTCAAAAATCGCGAAATTTTGCGTTCCAAAGCCCCAATTCTTCGAAAATTGTGCGTTCTAAAACCAAAAAAACCGGAAATTTGCGTTCTTGCTAATCAAAATTGAACTAAAGGCCAGTTCGCAAGACCTACTTTTTTGAAAAAATCAGTTCCTAAGACCCTATTTTTCGTCATAAAATCCACTCAGTTCAGTTATGTAGTCCTCCTTTTTGAGATCCTGGGCGGCACACCCCTACCCAAAAAAAGTTGAGTGCCCCCCCCCCCCCCCCCCGGGACTGTGTAGCGAATATGAAGAAAGCTGATGATCATGGTCTTATCCATAATTAATTAGTTGTTACAAATAGTTGACAAGTTTGTTGAACAACATACTGAAAGACTACTAAATATCCTTTAAAATGGGACCAGAATGGTGTTGTAACATGACGGGATGACTAGTTATTGTAAAAAGAACAAAGCATGGGATTATCCCCATTGAGTTTGTACAGGCGGCACCCCTTCCGGCATCACCCCTGGTCCCCAAACTTCAAACAGCTGTAGCTCCCCTTCTGTATTAGCTATACCAATGCCATTTTGCGGGCGGATAGCTTGTTATTAGGGCTTTAAAATGCTACCAAATTTGTTGAGCTAGCTTTTGTGGTTTTAAAAATATTTAAAAATTCAAAAATCGCGAAATTTTGCGTTCCAAAGCCCCAATTCTTCGAAAATTGTGCGTTCTAAAACCAAAAAAAAAGGAAATTTGCGTTCTTGCTAATCAAAATTGAACTAAAGGCCAGTTATCAAGACCTACTTTTTGAAAAAATCAGTTCCTAAGACCCTATTTTTCGTCATAAAATCCACTCAGTTCAGTTATGTAGTCCCCCTTTTTGAGATCCTGGGCGGCACACCCCTACCCAAAAAAAAAGTTGAGTGCCCCCCCCCCCCCCGGGACTGTGTAGCGAATAGGAAGAAAGCTGATGATCATGGTCTTATCCATAATTAATTAGTTGTTACAAATAGTTGACAAGTTTGTTGAACAACATACTGAAAGACTACTTATATCCTTTAAAATGGGACCAGAATGGTGTTGTAACATGACGGGATGACTAGTTATTGTAAAAAGAACAAAGCATGGGATTATCCCCATTGAGTTTGTACAGGCGGCACCCCTTCCGGCGGCACCCCTTCCGGCACCACCCCGGCCCTGGTCTCCAAACTTCAAACAGCTGTAGCTCCCCTTCTGTATTAGCTATACCAATGCCATTTTGCGGACGGATAGCTTGTTATTAGGGCTTGTTGAGCTAGCTTTTGTGGTTTTAAATATATTTAAGGAATATGACAGCATGAAACTACAAAATGTAACAGCACCACCCTATTGGGAGGCGAGCTAATAACGCGTGACCATATTAGAAAATACAGGTGATCAAGACTGGTGAATCTTGTCATAGCTTAAGCATTAGGTAACAATGACGAATGAGGAGAATGAAGAAGAAGACTAAGGAGAAGATGGAAAGAAAGAAAGAAAGAACAAGAAAAAAACCAAAACATGATGAAGTGACAAATTCACAACATTAAAAAAAAAAAAACATGATGAAGTGACAAATTCACAACATTCGCTCTACAATTGTGTACACCTGGTGTTTGTTTGTGGTTTTGGGGTTTCAAAATCGTTAAACTTCAGTGACCCCGAAGGCAAAATCTGGACTCCAGAATAGTCACAATAGTCAAGGAAAGATGTCTATGGCAGGTATTTTGCACAATGAAAGAGATAAACCTAGTTTTTTGCCTATCGAATTCGAAAAACCTGGTTTTTCGAATCGATAAACCAGGTTTATCGATTCGAAAAGCAAGGTTTTCGATAAACCAGGTTTTTCAAAAACCTTGCTTATCGAATTCGATAAACCTGGTTTTTCGAATAAACCAGGCTTATCGATTCGAAAAGCAAGGTTTTGATAAACCAGGTTTATCGGCTGATAAACCTGGTTTATCGACCGATAAACCTGGTTAATCAAAAACCTTGCTTATCGAATTCGAAAAACCTTGCTTTTCGAATCGATAAACCAGGTTTATCGATTTGAAAAACCAGGTTTATCAAATTCGATAAGCAAAGTAAACCAGGTTTTTATCAGCCGATAAACCTGGTTTATCAAAAAACTTGCTTATCGAATTCGATCAACCTGTTTTTTCGAATCGATAAACCAGGTTTATCGATCGAAAAACCAGGTTTGTCTCTTTCATTGTGCAAAATACCTGCCATAGATGTCTCTGTTGTCTGCCACAATTCACCACTTTTGTAAAACTCAAGCTGTAGTTAAAATATAACTTGTGAAAGTTTTGTTTCAACAGTCTTGATTTTCTCAGACAATGGTATTGTCAATGCATCATTTGATATGCTTTATATTATGTTTGTTTGTGTGTTTGTTTGTTTACATTGGTTGACATATGCTTAGGTCCACATGATGGGACCAGACTTAATAACAAATTACCTATCTCTGGCTAAATGAAAGTAAGAAAAACAAAGATGGAAGGGAATAAGGTAAATAAGCCATGTGGCCATAACCAACTCTAAACTGCAGGGCAGGCGCCATTTGCCAAACGATTAGCTATCAGCTTATGATAGCATTCATGTCACAGTTGCTATAGGTGCAGCAATAGAGTAGAGCTGATTAGGTTCATTATTTGTTCATAAACGAGTAACAACAGTTTCAGTCATCTTCGAATTAGTGATACCAAATCAGCGGCAGTGATACCAAATCGGTGTCAGTGATTCCAATGAGTGTCTATAGAAGCAGAATAGATTTTGGACAATTATTACATTGTAACATTTTAGCGCATCATTTTTTATTCTCCATTCTATATTTAGAGGAGTAATTGGAAAAGTTTTACATTTTCCTAGAGAATTTTCTTAGGACTACAATGAACAGACACAGTTATCAAACCATAGAATTCTATTTACGAACGAAAAACAATCACAAAATAAGTTGTCGGAGCAGGCCCCCCCTCCCTCGACAGTTTATTTCAACCTATTCAAACCATGATTTTGAAGTAGGGGAATATGGGGCAACTGGTCCAAAATGAAAGATTTTGGAATGGTATTTTGCAACTTTAGGGTATTTTCACACGTGTATCGTTTTTACACGGTAACTAATATGTAAATACGTACATTTCAATGACCGCACCTAACAACAGCAAAGTTGCACTAGAAACGGGTTTCTATGGGATATTATTGATTTATGTGTCATTACTGTCTTTACTTTGTGCTATCTGAACCAGCCACCTAGGTATCTGGATTAATGGGTCTGGAGTGATTGCGGTATAAAGGGTGTGACTAAGAGCGTGTTTCTACTGGGGAAGAAACCGCTAAGAATAGGTAAGTTTGCCTAGTAGAAACAGGCAGAACCCGCTAAGAATCGGTATTTTTGGTAATCCCAAAAACCTTCACAAACCAAGTTTGGAACCGGTAAGAAACGGCAAGAAACCCAATAGAAACAGAAAGGTGATTAATCTTAGCGGCTTGCGCCGTGAACCGTGTCACGCTGGGTTATGCACATTGTGAAGATTAAACGTCTTTTGCTGATTAGCTGTGAGTCTTAAAGAGTGTTTCTACTGGGGAATAAACCGCGAAGAATCGGTAAGTTTGCCCAGTAGAAACAGGCAGAACCCGCTAGGAATCGGTATTTTTGGTAATCCCAAAAACCTTCACAAATTAGGTTTGGAACCGTAAGAAACGGCAAGAAACCCAATAGAAACAGAAAGGCGATTCATTTGAGCGATTGCTGCCGTAAACTGTGTCACGCAGGGTTATACACATTGTAAAGCAATCTTTTTCAGGTGCGGTGGCATTGTTTGGTATTACAAAAGGTCAAATGTCGTGGCCTATCGACTAGGATCGATAAGCTTTTCGCGAGTAGAAACAGGGGGAGGGATTAAAAACTTACCGATTAATCTTATCGTTTACTTTGCAGTGCCCCAGTAGAAACACGCTCTTACACACACATTTTCACTGTGTAATCACACACAAATCAATGATATCCCATAGAAAACCACTTCTAGTGCAAATTTGCTGTTGTTATGCGCGGTCATGGAAATCACCAAAACTTTAAAAGTATCAATTCGACTGCGGAGAAGAAATTTGCTCATTTAATGTATAACTCAGATTTTTGGTACCGATTATCTATTTTGAATTAGCCAACATCAAAGCACTTGGTCGGGGACTTTTTGTGCTAGGTGTATTCTAACCGTTGGAACATATTAGACCAGTTGCCCCAATGATGGGGTAACTGGTCGCCAAGTAAAAATTTTCAGTTAGTGGTAATTGACTTTTTCTTTAGATATTTATGTTATATGTAAACAGTTACATGGGTGATATTTTCATAGCAATTCGATAAATATTTATATGCGCTTTAATCTTTTATATCATGAAACATTCTTAACTGGACCAGTTGCCCCACCCTCCCCTAATTAGGACTCATGTTACTATGTATAAACTTAGAAGATCTTTTCAAAAATGCAAAATAAATAACCGACAAACCCCCTCCCCGCCCCACTTACGACTTCCTGCTAATGCCACTGGTTTCATGTGGTCATATGTCATATAAGTCGGTGATAAAGAAAGTTACACTTTGTAAATTGAGAGAAATTTCACCAATTTTGATTCAAATCCCGGTAACTTTTGTATACATCCGATCTACACGGAGTAAAAATAAGGATACCAGATATGTAAATACCAAGTGATATTAGGCTATATTAAAAAAAATCATTTGTCTCAAAGCTCCCGCGCGCGTTAGTTAGTTAATTGATGCGCGTTAGAAGAAAAAAATCTTTCTTTTTTATTTTTATTTTGTATTACTTTTTTTTTTCAAAAAAAAAGAAAATCCCTAAATTTCACCGACTTTTCAGATTTTCATTGATCACATCATTTTAAATACAAAAGGTCAATTTTACAAGGATTTCAATATTTTATATCTAAAAAAAACAAAAACAAAAAAACTCGCATTCCGCATAATTAGGTTTTGAAAAACTGAAGAGCTTTGAGACAAAAGATTTTTTTTTAATATAGCCTTTTACAGGGTGTGTATTTATTATACAGGGTGAAACATAAGAAAAATACATTTTCTTTTACTAGTTTTGATATACCCAGGTTATTTTTTCTCTCGGACTGGATATGTAATAGGTTAAAATATGGGTCGATCGATACATTTGCGTATATCTCGGCAATGCAAGCATAGAAACAGATAACACTCAGTAAGAACACACAATAATCTCTATTTGACACTCTTTTTATATCTGAATTCCTTAATACAAACAAGAAGGGACCATCTCAAATACGTTTTTATTAAGGTAAATCCGCACAAATAAACCATTGAAAACATTAAAGGACAGAGAACAATAGAAGGATTGTAATCTGCGCGTGCGCATATTTTCTGTAGGTTTCATGGGAATAAGTTCAGATATTTAGTTAACTTTCAAATGGAATCGCCAAAACTGTTAATTTCTAGAATTTTTCCTATTTTTTTAATTTTCCTCAAATTTATTGATTTACTGACTGGACTTTTTCAAATGAAATGGGTTATTTGAAATACAGATATTCGTATATTTTTTATTCAATTGCTTCTCCTCTTATACTACATATTTCAAATTACACAGGGGTTAAAAATAATACCTTAGGTATCATAATTATGCAAAACAAATCGGGATTTACCTGCTATTGGTGTCATTATTTGCAATATTCTTACCACGTGTTTCATGCAAACAATTCAAATTTCTCTCCAATTACTGATTTAGCAGTGTCCAAAGTGTACTTGCTTTAAGCTAATGCTATGACGTCATAGTTCATACTTAGAAATCCAAAAGTGCATTGTTGGAAAGACAAAGGTTCATAATTTGTACTTTAATGACCAACCCTCGTATATAGTAAAACCGTATATTGAAATGAATGATTAATTTCAATACACGCGAATTCACTTTTCAATTAGAAATAAAAGCCCAGGTAATTGAGATTTTGAAATTGTAATATAGTATACACAATCAATTGTCAATAGATAGTTATATTGATTGAGGCGTTAAAATACCTGATAATCAATGTAAAACAAAATCTGTCGACATTATAGAAAATTCAAAACTATCTAAAACAGGATCTGTAATACAACGTGACAAACTCGGGTAATACATATTTTTTATGACGAGAATGAATTTTCATGAGTGGTGTAATTACAACTTGGGCTTCTTGGCGTAGGCCTACATGCTATTGCTAAATGACGGTCAATGTGAACATGAAAATAAATTGTGCGACTCATCGCTCTAAATGTGAGATGATCTATGCATTCAGTTTCGTTGAACCATGTTAAACGTCATCTATGATCCTAACTGGAGACTCAGTACTTTAGTATCCTAACAAACTAACTTAGGGAGCACATCAAAACTCGACCGCCCGGCAACCGCCGGTTCCGTGCGGTTCCGTGTGGTTGCAGCCGGTTTCTATTGTTCTAAACTAGGTATGTGAGATCCACTGACATGCTACACGGGCTCTGTCCGTGGGTCTCTCATGCTTAACAATCCTTCATTACTGTTGTATTTTATGGTTATTTTAATTATATTTTGTTGTATTACGAGGGGCATTCAATAAATACCCGCAACCATTGTTGTTCTCCACACCTGAGTGATTCTGTGAAATCTAAGTGGGTACATTATAAAGTATGAACCTTAATCTATCGTTTAACACAATCTGGATTTACTGAATATTCATAATTACGTATAAAATAACCCATATTTGGACAGTGAAAAACATGCAACTTTGGCAGTAATTTTGAATTAGCTTGATAGCACGTGTATTGAAATGAGCAGAACTTTGTTCCGGATAAGTGTGTAAGTCTAACATTTTGCATCGTGGAAACCAGAGACCCTGTTAAATGAGGTCCTAAATGGAGAGGTTCTGTCAAAGACAACTTTTGGAAATACACTGCATCTTATCTTGGTCAACATTAGGCTTTGACAGTGAGCCCCAAAATGCCGAAAATCCAAAAGAAATGAAAATGATAGTTATAGCAAACAATTGGGATTTCCTGAAATACCACAGCAAATGCAGGATTCGGTATTGTATATAGATGACAGGGTATCAATAAATACATCGAGAATTGTTGAACTTGGAATAAAAATCTGCGCATGCGTAGAACGCACGGTGGTTAGAAAGCGCTCAAAAATGTTAAACAATCACTGCAACCAACGTAAAAGTTACAGATAAGGAATTGAATTTAAGAAAACAAGAACTGTGGTGAACTTCAATACATATACAAAGTTAAAAAATGTAAACATTTATTTGAAAATACAATTCAATTTAATGGTATGGTCAGTATAGTGAATTTACTCAAATTGGGTAAAAAGAGCTTCATTGTATTAACATTTTCTCTGCAGAAAACGGTTTCAGATATTGTCTTTATAATCTCCCGTTTAAATCTATAACATGTAACAATGAGGAACAAGAGGTTTAAGCCAAATCTTGCAATTGGATACCTTGACCTTGACTGTTTATTCATTAAAGAATTTCTTTTAAGCTATGACAAGAAGATGACGTTTTAATGTTACATAATAAGTGTTTTTTCTCCATAATTTGCATCTGAAAATGAGTAATGTTGAGCACATAGTACTGGTCTATCACTGTTTCAAACGGTAACTTATTCCATGCATCGGTTCTTGAGATATTTTGAAAAAAGTAACTGTGCATCAAATTGCTTGCAAATATTCTCCGCCCTGATCAGCTATTTTTCATGCAGTGTCCAGAGAGTATTGATTTTACGCATGTGCCATTACGTAATCCCACAAACGATATTGCTCTTTCATGCATAGCGAGGAAAGATAAAGACCCATATTTTAAAATTACCCTAATTCTAGTTGGCATACGTCGCGCATGAGTGGAGAAAAACAATGGTTGCAGGTATTTATTGAACGCCCCTCGTATGTACATGATAATGTGTTAATTTACTACGTGTAGTCATTTTCGAGACTTGTCTCGAAGATGGCTTCACGTATGCTTTGTCGTCATGTAGTCATTTTCGAGACTTGACTCGGGGATGGCTGTATGTATGCATTTTTCGAGTGTATTCTTCATAGTGTGTTCATTTGACTTCTAATGTTTTTGATGTGCAATTAATGTACTTTTTATATAATCACAGCTGGTCTGTAAATGTTATGATATATCAGGGCTTGATGTAATGTGCAATTGTTGGTCTTGCAATTTTTTATTGATTTGCTTGTATTTCTACTATTTTATGATGTATCATATTGTAAAGCGCTCTGAGGGATTGTGATCCACAGTGCGCTATATAAACACTGTTTTTATTATTATTATTATTATTATTATTATATGCGGTCCAACCGGGCGGAACCGCACGGAACCGGCGGTTGTCGCGCGGTTGAGTTGTGATTTTGCTCCCTTATAATAAAAGACATACGATTTTATATAATGAAACGCAGTTTACCAAAAATAGTCGCGGTGTTTACTGTAGCCTTTTAATAGATAATATTTATAAAAATAAATCAATATAACAACATTAACAAACACCGACGAGTATCCTAGCGAAAAATAAGCGGGCCGGACTTTGTACCTGGTAGGCCTACTTGGTTGGTTAAGGATAATGTACAGCGTGTATCAAAAAGAACGCAACACTTTTTGTCGAGACCTGTACGGTCACAGTAAAAGACAAATCACTCTAGAACTTATATATTCTGTTAGGTCTACTTATTGGCTATCACATAGTCAAATAACAACGATATCGAATACTTATTCGCTGAGATATTAAAGGTATAAGTAAAGAAGTGCAAAACACGTTTTACATCGTTCGTTCTAAAAACTTGGATTTTCCTGTCCGATTAGTGTTATGGGTTAACAGTTTAATAACTATGTCTGGAATGAATATGTCTTGTAAACACCGTGGGTTGGTAAACTGCTTTATATTATATTATATATATGATATAAAACATTAGTATATGTCTGGAATGGTTTATCTTAATTTCCTTTGTTTCAGTAAGGTGGTACATAACATCATTGAATCGTGTAATCTGATAATCATTCGACCATTTGAATATTTTAATCACCCTTTTTAAGTTCTGAACCACCGATTGCTATGATCGCCACATGTCTATGGTACGTTCTTTCATAAATTAAAGTTCATAATCGATGCATCTTAAAACAAGGACAGCATTTTGATTCATACAAGACAATTACTACCTTTCACTGGACTATTCCATTTGTTTATCTTTTGAATAATGTGCCATTTTATTTATGACATTAACGAGAGAAAAAGAGAGAGGATTTGCCAACAGACTTTGTAATCTGGATTTTCAAGTTGTGTCATTAACTATCAACTAATTTATTGCCAGATTTAATTAATATTGATATAATACTGTAATAGCCAGACAATTGATACCTTTAACATGACATTTTCTTCTCAGAATGATGAGTTTGATTCCAATTATTTAAGTACAATGAGTTATTAAAGTGTCTTGCTAATATTCACCTGACAAGAAAATCAGGCATACAGGATAAACGATGTAAAACGTGTTTTGCACTTGTCTACGTGTATCGTTGATATCTCAGCGAATCAATAATCGATATCGCTGTAATGTGATAGCTTATAAGTACACCTAACAGAATTTATAAATTTCAGAGTGATTTGTGATTTGCCGTAATCGGAGAGCTCGCGACAAAAAGTGTTGCGTTTTTTTGATACACCATGTATTGCAGCTGTGAAGCTAAACTTGGAATCCGACATCGATTATTATTTTGATATTTTGCTAAATGGTGAATGTGAACATAGACATAAATTGTGCGACTCATTGCTCTGACTCTGAGTCGATTTATGCATTCAGTTTCGTTGCACAATAAGCGTCATCTCTGATCCTAACTGGAGACTGTATCCTAACAAACAACTTCTAAATAAAGACATACGATTCTATGATAATAATATAAAGCAGTTTTTAATACCAAAACTCACGGTGTTTACTATATAATAGACAATATTTAATATAACAATTAATGCATACCCTTTCGAGCCTTTATGTATTGATTCATTTCTAAGTGTTCGATACTTTTGTGAGCAGTTTACTTACGATATCTAATTTCCTTACTGGGATATCAGGATAATTAAACATGTCACTCAAATTCCGTCCTTTGCAAAAACAGCAGTTTTGGATAAGGCCCATGTTTGATTAAGAAGCTAGAAATGTTGCAAAACCATTATTCCTATGTTCCAATTAAAGGCATATTATGTGATCTTTTCCAAGTAGCGCCCTCCATCATTGATTTTTACTATGAAATCATAAAGATTAAGTTACAGATCGATACGATTCCTAATTACTACAAAATCAGAGAAGAGCTACGGAGCTCAAACACAATGGTTCGCAAAAGGTATCTAACTTATTCCTATAGTTTGAAAATAGATTGTACCAAGCAATACAATATATTTTTTCAACTTTCACTCTAAATTCACTCTAAAACTATGATTTGAACGTTATTAGGAATGGTATCGCTCTGTAACTTGGAATATATTTATGATTTATGATTAGAAAAGTAAATCTGCAAGAAAATCTGCTTCCAATTTTTTTTCGAAGATTGAGGGCGTCACTTGAAAACTTTAAAGCATTTCATATAATTACTTATTCTTGGAAATCTAAAAATGGTTACAAATTGCTCTTTCAAATGCAAAGCTGCTATCATATCCTTCCTCATTATATTATGGTCATTAATTGGTTAAAAGTGTGTCACATGATCAAAAAAAGTCTCACCTTTTTAGGCAAGAAGACCAAAAATGCAATTGATGAGGGAAAGAGGTACTACACTATTTGGAAAATGATGATTCACAATTGTTTTAAATTAAATCAACAAATTGGCATTGCGGCTTCAAATGTATTTATACAATTGCACATTAAATGATTTTCCTGCATGTGACCAATTCTTTTCATATATAAACATTTATGCCTTAATTGAGAAATTCAATTTGTATATTGTTTTGTATCACTTACATGTTTACGTTATGATTCTCAAGTTTGATAAATCAATGTACTTGCACAAATGTTGTCATGTTTACATTACATCTCCCCTTGCGGAGTTGTACCATTCTGGCAGGAACGCAGGAACTCCTACTTTTTTGTACTCAAAATTTACCCAGTTGTATTTAATTTCAGCCTGTTTTTGGCCTTTTTTGCCCAATTTCACGCGCTTATTCAGGCATTTTCACCACTGTCCTTCTATTTTCAAAAACTCCATTCTCATGCCTGCATCATTCACACACATCAACATCAGCAAGCATGCATTGATTTGTGTAATTTGAATCCCAATAATTAAAGATCATTGATGTACACATCATTTTAATATAAGTTGTATATTTCAACATCAAATGAAATATCAACTTGACAGATTGTTAACTGTAGAATATCAATACACTTTGCACTTTGCAGCAGAATATACTATACGATGGTTTTAACCATACATATATAATAGTTTATTGTCAATTGTAACATCATGTGTATATTTTAAATGACACTTAAAGATATATTATGTGCTGTTTTCCAGGGACCCCTCAATCCTCAAAAAAAATTGGAAGCAGATTTTCTTGCAGATTGACTTTTCTAATCATAAACCACAAATACATTCCAAGTTACAGAGCGATACAATTCCTAATAACCTCAAAATCATTGTTTTAGAGTGAATTTTAGAGTAAAATTTGAAAAAATAGATTGTACCACTGTAAAATCTATTTTCAAACAATGATTTTGAAGTAATTAGGAATCGTATCAATCTGTAACTTTATAGAAGATCTTTATGATTTATGATCAAATATCCACATCTGCTTTCAGAGTAAAAATCAATGATAGAGGGTGCTACTTGGAAAAAATCACATAATATGCCTTTAACTGCTTAGAGTAAACCAAATACTTACTCAGATATGTATGATACAATCTCGTTCATGATCATATTGAACTGTGAACATCAAGAAAAAAATAAGCATTCATGAATCGAAACTACATTTTCAAGAGTAGCTCCCAGTCCTATACCTTACTGTGACAAATCAGAAAAACACCAAGCTAAATCTTGGTACCTGTTGGATAAAAATCTCCCAGTGTCTGCTTATTTTACTCCTTGGTGAACATGTACATTTTCCTATATTTGTCAAAAAAATTGTACATTCATGTTTATCTCACAAATCTGACAGTAAAGCATTAAACAACTCTGAAGTAAAAAGCATATTTACAATTAGTGCACAGTTCATCACGTTGAAACACTACATCATTTTTTATCTCAGGTACATCATTAGCATTTTTTCAAGGCACTGATTGGTCTGAGAAATTCAGTTGGATAACACAACTCTCTGCTGACATGACATCAATTGTGAATAGCATTTATTGCTTTCCATGAAAGCACATCAAACCATATGCAGCTTCTTCATTCTTTTTTGATGAACTTCTTTTATTGCCATTGTTTTCAAAATTGCTGGATTATTATTACATTTGCTTTCCATGAAAGCACTGCACATTCTATGTTTTATCTTTTAATATTGTTTATATTACTTGCACTTTTTATATTACGCTCAAATTTTGAACCTGGACTTTTTCAATGCGTGTTTTCACAACAGTAAATCTTTATAACTGTTTTACATATTTTATAATGAAATTAACGTAGAATATGTATTTTTTATTTTTGCATATGTTTCAAATGAAACCGTGTAGTCCAATCAAAATTCTGTGGTAACTAACTTTATCTCTTTATCCTAGTTGCTTTGTATTATTGTTGAATGGTAATCATAAATTTGTAAGCAGGCATAGGTTACCTAAAATAATTTAATCAAAATAAGAAATACTCAACTTGATAAAGGAACACAAAATGTGGGAAACCTTCAAATTCAGTGCAACTCTTTTATTTTTGATTATTAGTACACCTTACAACTAACAACATACCATTCATGGCAGTGATACTTATGATGTATTTAAATTTCATTCAAGACATCAAACCTCTACTGTAAATGAGAAGAAGAACAAATCCGTGTTATTCAAGATGGCGTCCAAAATGGCCGCCAAAACTGGTCAAATTTCATAAAATGACATAATATAGCAATCAAAATGCGTATATCAACCAAAATGTATGTATTAGACCACTAGTAATTCATATCCAGATTTGTTGCTTTGTAATCACATACTTTAAGTCCAAAATGGCTGCCATAATGGCCGTTGTCAATGTAAAAATAGTCTATAAGAGTGTATACTATTGCATCGCATTCCCCAAATACAATTTAGTATTATGTTCTTAACTGCTAAGCTATTGCTTTTAGTTGTATAAGACCCCCCTCTGTGACAATTTTGATTCGGTATCACTTTCCAAAATGGCTTCTAGATGGTTGAAGTTGATGCTGAATGACCTAAATAAATCAATTGTTTTGTATTGTAAATGACCATACTGTATAACACCAATACCCCAAATCTAATGGGACAACATCCACTATTATATATGATAAAGTCTTGGGCTGTTTATCTAGTTTGAGTATTTATAAAATATCCGGATTGCTGCAAAAGGTTAAAATAACTTAAAAGCAGTATTAGTTTATTGTTTAACTGTACATTATTAATAAATTATTATATCTATAGCTTTTAATCTACTCAGTAACCGTATTTGCATACTCTTTAAGTATATGACAAGGTATGATTGAATGGTATAGACTCCATTTTTACAATGTAATGTTATTAAGATGGTCATCATAATGACCATTAAAATTACCTCGAATTGGTCAATAAAATTCCCGCTTCAAATGGTCAAAATATTTACCAAGGTGGCTACCAATTGATTGCATATCAATATATGGGTACATTTAGCCAAATTTGGTCAGAAATAGCCGGTTAATTGCAGATATTATAACAGTAAGTAAAGGATATTGGATACTATCCCAGATTATTATGTTCATTGATAAATTCATACAACTCGCGATATATGGTTGGCCATAAATACTGGTTTGGCCAAATTTAACTACTTGTTGATCCTATTGGATGGATATTTCAATTACTAAGGTAGGTTTTTCAAGTCAATAATTAACACCATAACACCACTGACCGATCTGCTGGGAAAGTAAGATACAGGTATAGTTTATAGTACTGGATGATGTCGAATCAGCTATTTCTGACCATATTAAGATCAGTAGTTACCACCTTGGTAATTGTTTTGACCATTTGGAGGTAGTTTTATTGTCCATTTGAGGTAATTTTAATTATATTGTCATTATGATGGCCATCTTAATAACATTACATTGTCAAAATTCATTCAATCACATCGTGTCATGTACAAATACGTTTACTTGACGGATTAAAAGATATATATATTATATATAATAATTTGGTCATTTCTAATGTAACACTAATAATAAACTAATACTGCTTTTCAGTTATTTTAACCTTTTGCAACCAATTGGATATTTTTAAATACTTAAACTAGATATACAGCCCCTAGGCTTTATCATAGAAATATAGCGAATGCTGTCCCATAGATTAGGGGTATTAGTATTACATAGTCATATTAGTATAGGCATTTATAATATTTAAAAACAAAATTTAACATCAACTTAACCATCTGGCAGCCATTTTGAAAAGTCATACATAATCAAAATTGTCACAGAGGTGGGTCTCCTATCTAAAAGCAATAGCTTAGCAGTTTATAACATACTGTTTGGTGAATGTGCTGCAAAATTACAGCGCTTTCAGCCCTTTGGAAAAGGCGCTATATAAATACTGATTATTATTATTATTATTATAATACTCTTATAGAGTATTTTTACAACGGCCAATTTGGCAGCCATCTTGATTTAAAGGTATGTCATTACAAAGCGAAAATACTGGATATGAGTTACTAGTGGTCTGAAACGTACATCCCACTGTTAAAACTATACTTTCATCGTACGTTTTGGTTGATATTATTCCATTTTATGGAATTTTACATTTTTGCAGCCATTTTGAGACCCATATGGGGCCCGTTCTGGCAGCCATTTTTTATGTTAAGTATGTAAACAAAGCAAACATACTTGACATGAGTTACTAGTGGTCTAATACTTACATCCCATTGTTACAACTATATTTTTATCATACATTTTGGTTGATATTGTGCAATTTTATGGAATTTTGACCACATTTTGGCGGCCATTTTAGTGGCCATCTTGGATTTGGGTATGTTAACAAAGCAAAAATACAGGGTATTATTGTCTTAGGGGTTTAATACATACATCCCACTATTAAAACTTTTCTTTCACCACGCATTTTGATTGTTATATGTCATTTAATGAAATTTGACCAGTTATGGCGGCCATCTTGAATAACACGAAATTTCTTTTGTTAACATACTGAATATGTTTTAGGACCATGAAAAGAGTCAAGAAAGTTGGTTTGAGGGAGTCCTGGGTGGGGTTGCACGGTAACCCCTGTATATACCCGACTAATATGGCTAAATATACAAATATATTGTTATGCAAATTAGCATTTTTTCCCCAACTTCAGATTTTATCGATTTTTAATATAATGTTCGGAAGAGCATTTTGAAACAATTACATCAAAAATGTTTTATGTTGCAATTTTGTCTAGGTACACCCCTTTTTAGGTTACATGTCCTAGGCTACAATGAGGTTTCAATATTTGTGTAGATTTGATGTACAACGTGTCCCCAAAATGTGGTCCAAAAGTTGAGACCTAATTGTTTATAAATAAGTGTATTTTACATCGTGTTAGTTGCGTACAAATACAAAATCAACTTGTGAGAAGATATGTTTAGAATAATTATATTAGGCCTACCCTCGATTTTCTGGTACATGCGCGTGCGTGCGTTACATTTGCCGTTCTTAGGGCTCCCATTTGTGCACGAGTTTTCTTCGGATTCCAAAATGTTATGTATTTATATTAGCTTTTTTCAAAAATTATTGGGTCTGCAGTTTATTGGAACCGATTGGAGTGCCGGCGCGGAGAAACATCATAATTTAGGGGAGGGGAGACAAGTTATACGGGAATGGGACATAATTCACTTGTTCTGTGGTGGTGCACTTGGCAACTTTTAGGGAGACACGTCAGTTCATGAATACAATTTACATATCATGCATGAGACAAATACTTTGTTTGTAGTAAGCGCTTCAAAGTCAACATGGTGTGTTATGTGGGAGAGATATAATGGCACAGACTTTGTACAGTTCAAAATCAAATATGTTACAATGTTCAATCAAGTTTCGATTCGACCGTTGGAATTTTGCTAATTTAAAATGTTGATGTACGCCTATAGCCTACATTTTGACCCAATGAGGGCCAAGGTACAAAATTGCACTGGCCAAAGGCCTCGATGGCCAAAAGATAAAATGACTCACAAATTAATTCAAAAAGCCAGGTTAAAATTTTACCACACATTGCAATGAATTTTGCAAATTTACAAGAATTCAATTAAAGATTCTCGCAATGTTCTCGAGGGAATGCAAATTATTAGGGTGAATTTTCTCTCAAAGCCTGAAAAGACTTCAATCTTCATTACTGCGGTAGTTTTACCAGAAGTATCACCCATTTTTGACCAAACAATGAAAATAAAACTCACAATAAACTTAGTATGTACAATGAAAATGTTAACACTTTCCACGCGGCAGGCGTCTGCAGACGACGTTCCAAAATTTCACAAAATGTTTCAAAAATGTCGCAATTATTGTGTTTCATTACCATATTTGGAATCACCGTGAGAAACGCATTGAAATAATTACAATCATGCATACATATATGTAGTATTGGTTATTCTTGAGATAAGAGTAAGACTTATTGGGAAACGATTCAGAAAAATCTGTTTGTATATGGCAAAACTAATAGCCATGCGGAAAGTGTTAACATAGCAGACTTTGTCCAGTTCAAAACCAAATATGTTACAATGTTCAATCAAGTTTTGATTACAATTTTGATAATTTAAAATGTTGATGTACGCCTATATAGCCTACATTTTGACCGGATGAGGTCCAAGGTACAAAATCCCAATGGCCAAAGGCCTGATGACCAAAGGATAAAATAATTCATAAAATTAATTCAAAAATTCACCACACATTGCAATGGATTTTTGCAAAAAAGTTACACAAATTCAATTCAAGATTCACGCAATGTTCTTCAGGGATTACAAATTAGGGAGAATTTTCTCTAAGCCTGAAAAGACTTCATTACTGCGGTAGTTTTACCAGTTTATGATGCATAGTGCGCTTGTTGCCTTCATGTGCTCCCGCGTTCTTCTATATTCATTCACTGCGGTAGGTTGGCTTTGCCAATTTGGAACTGATCAAACTACCTGCTTTTCACAATCCTGCAACATCAACCCATAACCATAACTCCACAGCCATGTTTTGAGAATGAAACTATCATTATATGGGGAGGGGGGATCAGGGGAATGCCCTGGGGATCAAACCCGGGCCGCATGCATGGCAGAGATGATCTCTAAACAAACAACCAAACATTTTGGATAATTAAGGTTGGAGTTTGACTGTTTCATTAGGTCCTATCCTAATAATGAAGATGACTTTTGACCAGGGACATGTAACTGATCACCTAGCTGCCACAAATAAATACCACGTACAATAAAACTAATGTGTTTGTTACTGTTTGTTCCTTCTTATCTGTAGCAGCGAAAAATTGGTTAACACATAAAGCGTATGTTAATGTATGGCATTTCATGTCTTACAGTTAGTGACGTTCGACATCCAGAATCCATCATTGAAAAGATTAGAAGTTGGGATTGAAGTTTCAAAATAATAATTTGGCTTTATTTTCACAGCAGTCCAAACAGGACCTGATGTTTGTCATGGTTAGCGGTGGATCTCCAACAATATAGTGTGAAGAATCGAAGACGAAGAATGTTACGTGTGAATCAGATTTTATTTTTATTTATTTTTTTCCATTTTTTTTTTCACAATTTTTTTTTGGGCTGAAAAATATATGGTTTATGTCAAGACAAGATTGGTATGCCCATATGTCAATTTAAATAATGTTTCTAGTGTGACAATATTCTAAAAAACATTTATTTAGGCTTATTTATTCATTCCAAGCAAGAAATAGTAACATTTAGACACTTTTAATCAAATTTAAATCTAAATTTGATATCATCCTCCCTTTGGGAGAAAAACGAATCTGTTGATTACAGAATAGTTGGTAATGATATTCGTGGCTCAGATCAGATTCAATGCTTAGATTTTTCTCATTAAGGTTGTTCCTATGGCTAATTTTTTATTTGATATTTTAATAGAGCTTGCTGAGCTCCACAATTAACTGAAATTTGAGATTGATCGGAGGTACGGTTTTCTAGATATGACAATTTTATTGTCAAAAATTAAGCAAAATTAAAGCTTTCATTTCTATTGTTTCTTATTGTTTTTTTGATCCCCTAGCTGGCCTAGCAAAAAAAATAATCTATGCAAAAATGTTTAATTAATTTTTCCAAGAAAAGTATAAATGCTACAAAATTTTGGGAGCTTGTTAATTATAGTTTTTAGAAAGTTTCCTGTGCTGCGGGAGGCTGTAAGACATCTGCATAGTAATTATACTTAATTATCTAAAAATAAAAAAATAAAGAAATTAGACTTATTAATGCACTTAATTCATTTTTTCAAGTTCATGCACTTTTCTAAATAAAATGCCACTTGGTGTATATGTTGGCTATACAACACTCCTTAATTCCTGTGCTGCGGGAATCTAATGGAGTTTTCAATAAAAATTAGAGCAAAAACAAAAAACTAAATTTTTATAGAAATTTTACCTAGGGAGTCAAAAAAACAATATAAAACAAAAGAAAATAGGCTGCCCTCTGTTGGCCGAAAAACAATACAAAACAAAAGAATTCAAAATGGATTTTTGACAATAAAATTGTCATATATAGAACACCGTACCTCCGATCAATCTCAAATTTCAGATTATTGTGGAGCTCAGCAAGCTCTATTAAAATATCAAATAAAAAATTAGCCATAGGAACAACCTTAAGTCATATCATTGTAACTACATGTAGTCAGGGGTATAGAAGTTTCCCATTCTTGACCTCAAGCCAGGAGATTAATTCTCCCAAAAATTTGAAGGTCAAGAAAGAGTGACACACATAAAATAAATGCTCAGAACAACTACAGGATGTAAACATGTCTGTGACCTGAATAAAGACATCTATTGTGGTTAAATGGTTTTAATGGGACATCATGAGACCTTGGCCTGCCTGGGACCTACCTTCATGCTACTGGGGACAGTTGACCATGACCAGGGTTTTATATGGGGTTTTATTTTTTGTGTGCATAATTGTTAACACTTTGCCAATTATAAACAATTCTGTCTGTAATTTCTTTACAATAATATGATTGTAACAGTCTTTGCACTATGATGTAGTACAAAGTGTAGACTTCATTTTCTTGACAATTATTTGACATGTATCATACATGTGGCTTACACATGTTACAGGTGATTTAACGTTAATGGTCGAGGTTCATTGAAAAACAAATTACAGCATAACATTTCCAAACCACCACACGTGTTATTTACCATTACCATAGTTACAGTCATTAAGGATGACAAAGTACGGGGCGCCCCCTATGGGAAATGTCAAGAAAAGTTGAGGAACTCATTTATTAAAGGAAGAATGAACGGGAATCAAGGCGGCCCGAAACGGATACATTGAGCGAAATTGAAGAGATAGGCTTTGCAATATTATATTTTAGCACTTTCCATCCACGCGGCTTTTGGTTTTACCACATACAAAACAGATTTTTCAGAAACCTTCCTCAACTTTCAAGGTCTATCTCAAGGATAACTGTACCAATAGGCATGTTTTTACTTATTTTAATGCAATTCTCATTGTGATTCCAAATATGGTAATGAAACTATCTATAATGTTGACATATTTGCCGCGTGGAAAGTGTAGGGATTTTTCAAAGTAATTGTGCACCGAAAAAGGGAAGCCAACACTGCGCATGAACATAATGGGTAATGACGGATGAGCAGGTTATGGACAGCTCTACTGCAGAGCCCATATTTGCCCATTCCATTGCACTTCGCAAAAGACAAGACCGAAGAATAATAGGCCTACAAGTTGTTCATGTTCGTCGTGAAATAAAATTATTTAATTTGAAAAAAAATCTTAAAATGTTTCTGATGTTTTGTGTCTTTTATTCCATCCAGGGAATACAGTGAGCAATCTTGCGATTATCCTGCCTGCCTTGGTTGGCTTGATTCAGGCTCTTCGTGATAGGGTCGAGACGAGAATTGCCTTAACGTATACCATGCTTGTCGGTAAGTTATTCCAAAATAGATATGGATATTATATAATGTTAAAGTTAAGGCTGTTTGCACTGCACCACGACTTTGGTCTCTATAGATGATGTGACCTGTGACGTAATTCCCGGCGGTATGCGTGCGCACCTATACAGGGAATGTGCTTTGTAAATTAAATTCACACATGATCGATCATTTACGTTGTAGAATAGTGCAGTAGTCATGGGTCTGCACCCCTAGTACAATGAGAGACCAGGTACTAAATTTGGTTACCTGGCGGTATGCGCCTACGCACCATAAGGGCAGGTGCTTTTAAAATTGGCCTCAGTCATGTCAGTGATGAGTAAGTTGATTTTGAATAGTACGATATGCAGTAGTCATCATGGACTAGTACCTCTAGCATGTCTTCAATCAATTTGTAAACACTACTGATGTAAACAACGGTCACGTCATCTTTAAAAGAGCTCTTTACTTATTTATGTTTGCACCACAACTTTGATCTCTATAAAAGAGCTCTTTTACTAATTTATGTTAAAGTTTTTAAATAAGTAGGCTGTTTGCACCACGACTTTGGTCTCTGTAAAAGAGCTCCTTACTATTTTGTGCTAAAGTTAAATATGCTGTTTGAACCACGACTTTGGTCTTTAATAATGAGCTCTTTACTACTTTTACCATGCTAACAGAAAGCTTTAAGGCGATGTTTCCCTTTCAAAATTCTCAAACCATCACTTGGTTCGACATAGATTGATAAAATCAACACGTCAGAATTAACAGTGATTGATATAATAGAGATTGTCCGAACGGGGACCGCTTTCTTGTGCGTCCCATAGACGTTATTCGTAATTAGCGATTTCATGGTCAAAGGAAGACGTACTCGATGTCGCGCCGATAAACATACAATCTCGTACTTTTACTGCAATATAATGAACTGTGAACTTCTACATTTTCCTAGATAGTGTCAGTTACCAGCAAACATTTCATTTCAAAACTAGTGGAATAGATAGTTTATTTCACGAATGTAATAAGGTCAAATATTGAACAGCTCAGAAGTATGAAGCATTTGTTATATGATTAGTGCAAAGTTCACCACATTGAAAAACGACACCACTCTCGTCTCGGCTACATCCTAAGCCTCGTTTTCGGAGCACTAATTGCTCTGAGCATGCTCAGTTGGATAGCACGGCCCTCTTTTGACTTACATGCGCCAATTATGAATAACGTCTATTAAGAATGTTTTTTCGTAATAAAACATTTTCTTGTTTTACCATGTTTTTGTTGTTTTAGTGGTAGGCTGTGGCTCATGGGCGTTTCACATGTCACTTCTATACGCAACACAGGTAAGTCATTCGTTTTCTGATTTGAAAATATATAAATAACTCTGAGTGTCGAAGACGTCATCAGAAAATCAAAAGTTTTACACACATTTGTTATGAAACCTTAAAATTCGATTTACCAAAAGTTTACGATAAATGCAAGCACTCGCTGAACGTTTGGAAATAGCAACATTTCTTTCTAGTGAAACGGTGCATGGGCATATCAGATTCTGTTCCATTTGAACGGCTCTTTTCAGAGCCACCCCAGGGCTCTTTCCAGAGCCATCAGGGCTCTTTTCAGAGCTACCATCAGTTTCCCAAGAAGAAGGAGAGGGGAAACCTAGCTATATACTTTCACATCATCGGGCAGTGTGCAGCAGTAATGATGATACCTGTGAGATACACTACCTCAAGTTTATACAAAGAAGTAATAAACGTGGCCTTGTTATACACAACCTATCACATGTGTACTTCGTAATCTTTATATGGTGTCAGAAAACACGATATTGACATCAAAACCAGACTCTCATCAAGTCATCAGGTGAATGATGTCAAGAAAAGAACTCAGCTACCTCCACAAGGAAGGTTTGTACTTTGACTTTGAAAATTTGAAGCGATGCAGAAAATCGCCAAGGTGCAAAATTTGGAAGCCTTGTCATGTCAACAAGTTAAGACGACCGTACGCAAGCTGCTGAATAGAAACAGTGTCTGCTGGCTATTAGTAAGCCTAATCATAAACCAAAGGACCTCTGAACCTATTCAGAATTGATTTAAAATCAACTTTGTATAGCATTAGAGAAGACTCTGACCTATTTCACGCGAAATCAACTCGGATTGATTTTATTAATATTATAATACTTTGAATTGAGGCAGAGTAGCAAAGATACACCTCGATCGGAATATCGAGGCGCGTACATGAAATGCGACATTACATTACGCGTTATTAACACAGCAGATTACACCTCAAACGCACGCATGCATGCTTGCTTAGGCGCGGACACGCACTGACATACATTACAAACATACACAAGCAAGAGCCATTTTATACTCTACAAATAACTGTCTCAGTTACGCATAGACTCTAGATTAATATTACCACCAGCACAGTTCAACATGGCATCGTCAAATAAGCCCACTATGAACTGGAATGCCGGTGATTTGCCGTAAGAATGGAAGCGCTTTAAACAGCATAGCCAATTTACTTTCGACGGCCCATTGTCAGATAAAAATGAAAAAGCAAGGTTAACTACCTCATGACATACATCGGTAACAAGGGTAGAGAAATCTACGAAACTTTCACTTGGGCCCCAGCCGTAGAAGGTCAAGCAGCCGAAAAAGACACACTCGCGGGAGTATATGCAAAGTTTACAAATTACGTAGCACCAAAGAAGAACGAAATCAGAGCAACGGTAAATTTCAATAACCGTAAGCAGGCTGAAAACGAAAAATTTGATAATTTCGTCGTAGATCTAAAGATACTAGTCAAAGATTGTGGCTACGCTGATAACGACAGAATGTTACGCGACTCAATGTGTATTGCGATCGTTTCATGAGGCCGTACGCGAAAAATGTCTAGACAAAGGTGACTCATTAACATTAGACATGGCGGTAGAAATAGGGCAAAATCATGAAACTGCACAAGAAAGCATGAAGGCTATAAAAGGCGAAGATGCTAAAATACATGCTCTATCCAGATCCTCAAAGAAAGGAAATATCAAAACAAAATAGAGCTGGCTATAACAGAAACTATAGACAAAACTCGCAGCGTACTGAGCGTAACAATGGTGCAAAATGTTACAAATGCGGATACAATGAACATAAAACACATGAAAAATGCCCAGCCATAGGTGAAGAATGTGGCTATTGTCAAAAACCAAATCACTTTGCCTCAGTTTGTAGAAAGAGACAAAAATCATCTCAATCGCAGTCTTATTACGTCGATGATTATGAAAGCGACTACAACAATTCAGATTATGACAGTCAACCTGAAACTGATGATGATGAATATGCACACTCAGTCCATCAAAATGAATTGATAAGTGCTATGGGCAACTCTGAAGATGAATGGTATGAACAAATTGAGATAGAAAACCAACCCGTCACAGTTCAAATAGACACAGGAACAACAGAATCAATAATGCCGTTGAACGTCTATGAGTCCCTAAAATGCAAAAAGAAACTTAGAAAAACACAACATCAGTTTGAAAGTTATTCAAACCATGCCTTACAACTAGTAGGAACAGTAAGATTGACAACAAAATACAAAGATCAACACATAGACATAGACTTCTATGTAGTAAAAGCTGAAAAGAAACCAGTTCTTTTGTCAGGACATGGCGGTAGAAATAGGGCAAAATCATGAAACTGCACAAGAAAGCATGAAGGCTATAAAAGGCGAAGATGCTAAAATACATGCTCTATCCAGATCCTCAAAGGAAGGAAATATCAAAACAAACCAAATCCTAAACAAAATAGAGCTGGCTATAACAGAAACTATAGACAAAACTCGCAGCGTACTGAGCGTAACAATGGTGCAAAATGTTACAAATGCGGATACAATGAACATAAAACACATGAAAAATGCCCAGCTATAGGTGAAGAATGTGGCTATTGTCAAAAACCAAATCACTTTGCCTCAGTTTGTAGAAAGAGACAAAAATCATCTCAATCGCAGTCTTATTACGTCGATGATTATGAAAGCGACTACAACAATTCAGATTATGACAGTCAACCTGAAACTGATGATGATGAATATGCACACTCAGTCCATCAAAATGAATTGATAAGTGCTATGGGCAACTCTGAAGATGAATGGTATGAACAAATTGAGATAGAAAACCAACCCGTCACAGTTCAAATAGACACAGGAACAACAGAATCAATAATGCCGTTGAACGTCTATGAGTCCCTAAAATGCAAAAAGAAACTTAGAAAAACACAACATCAGTTTGAAAGTTATTCAAACCATGCCTTACAACTAGTAGGAACAGTAAGATTGACAACAAAATACAAAGATCAACACATAGACATAGACTTCTATGTAGTAAAAGCTGAAAAGAAACCAGTTCTTTTGTCAGGACATGGCGGTAGAAATAGGGCAAAATCATGAAACTGCACAAGAAAGCATGAAGGCTATAAAAGGCGAAGATGCTAAAATACATGCTCTATCCAGATCCTCAAAAGGAAGGAAATATCAAAACAAACCAAATCCTAAACAAAATAGAGCTGGCTATAACAGAAACTATAGACAAAACTCGCAGCGTACTGAGCGTAACAATGGTGCAAAATGTTACAAATGCGGATACAATGAACATAAAACGCATGAAAAATGCCCAGCCATAGGTGAAGAATGTGGCTATTGTCAAAAACCAAATCACTTTGCCTCAGTTTGTAGAAAGAGACAAAAATCATCTCAATCGCAGTCTAATTACGTCGATGATTATGAAAGCGACTACAACAATTCAGATTATGACAGTCAACCTGAAACTGATGATGATGAATATGCACACTCAGTCCATCAAAATGAATTGATAAGTGCTATGGGCAACTCTGAAGATGAATGGTATGAACAAATTGAGATAGAAAACCAACCCGTCACAGTTCAAATAGACACAGGAACAACAGAATCAACAATGCCTAAAATGCAAAAAGAAACTTAGAAAAACACAACATCAGTTTGAAAGCCATGCCTTACAACTAGTAGGAACAGTAAAATTGACAACAAAATACAAAGATCAACACATAGACATAGACTTCTATGTAGTAAAAGCTGAAAAGAAACCAGTTCTTTTGTCAGGAAGAGCCAGTAAAGCACTAAGCTTAATTGCCAGAGTCAACAACATTGACCAGTATCCTGAATTGAAAAATCTCACAGGCACACTACCAGGAACGTTCTCACTCAAAATTGATCCAACAGTGACACCAGTCGTGCACGGTCCTAGAAAACTTCCACATGCGCTTACACACAGAGTCATTGATAAGCTTAAAGAAATGGAAGCTGACGGTCACATCAAAAAGGTGACTGAACCTACAGATTGGGTTAGTTCGATGTGCACGGTAGTGAAAGGTGACAAAATAAGAATCTGTCTGGATCCTAAAGACTTAAATCGAGCGATACGTCGTGAGCACTACCCAATTCAAACAGTAGAAGAAATTGTCGCAAGTATGCCCGGAGCAAACACATTTTCAGTGATAGATGCAAAATCTGGTTTCCTGCAACATAAACTTGATTATGAATCAAGTCTCCTCACTACCTTCAACACATGTATCGGTCGCTTCAGATGGCTTAGATTGCCATTCGGTATAAAGAGCGCGCCAGAGTTATACCAACGTGTTATGGATGAAATGCTTCATGATATTGAAGGAGCGCGAGCTATTATGGATGATATAATGATAATTTATCACCGGTAGGAGTGCAGAAGAGCACGATAAGATCATGCGTCAAGTCGTTAATCGCGCGACTGAGTGGAACCTCAGACTTAACTTTGACAAATGTCATATAAATAAAGCAGAAGTCGGTGAAGTACGTAGGACATATTCTTACTGCTGAAGGACTGAAACCTGATCCTGGCAAAGTAAGAGCGATCAGAGAGCTACCAAAACCAGAGTCCAAGGAAGAAGTAAGAAGATTTCTCGGAATCATTACGTACCTCGCGAAATTTATCCCAAATTTAAGTGAGATAGATGGTCCACTACGCGACGTCATAAAGAAAGATTGCCAATGTCACTGGGACAAACCGCAAGAGAAAAGTTTTACAAAGCTAAAGAATCTCTGCACAAAGTCGCCAGTATTAGCCTACTATGACGTGAAGAAGGAAGTAACAATCAATGTGACGCAAGTAGCTATGCTGTAGGAGGCGTACTTTTACAAGAAGGTCGTCCAGTCGCATACACTTCGCGCGCGATGACACACACAGAAACAAATTATGCACAAATAGAGAAAGAAATGCTAGCAATTGTACACTCATGCAAGAAATTCCACCAATACATTTTTGGTAAAGCATAAAGGTAGAATCTGACCACAAGCCATTACAGTCAATTTTCGCCAAGCCATTACTAACTGCTCCCATGAGACTACAAACAATGCTACTACGGCTACAGCCCTATGATCTGGATGTCAAGTACAAACCGGGTACTGATATTCCCATAGGAGATGCATTGAGCAGAGCAAATCTACCAGAACCGGAGCCCGATGAAGAACCAATCATGGTAAACATGGCTGAGTTTGTCGCAGTAACTCCGAGTAGATATCAAGACTTTTTCAAACGCGTACAGCAAATGAGCTAAATGAATTACACTCAATGATCATCAAAGTCTAGCCGGACACAAGAAATGACACTCCACACTCAGTAAGAGAATATTGGCCATACAGAGATGAACTCGCGTTGTCTGATGGGATTGTGTACAAAGGAATGCGAATTGTCGTACCACCAAGTATCAGATCCGATATGCTGAAACAGATACACGAATCACAGGTGTGCACGCGAAACACTCTTCTGGCCAGGAATGAGTCAACAAGTTCAGAACATGGTTGAAGATTGTTCCATCTGCAACACATACCAAAACAAGCAGAGGAAGGAAACCATGACACCAAGCAAGATCCCAGACTTACCATGGTCTGAGATAGCATCTGATCTGTTTGCTTGGAAAGGAGATACCTATCTACTGACAGTTGATTATTATTCCGAGTTTATCGAAGTAGATAAACTCGTCGATCAGTCAAGTGTATCAACCATAGAAGTTCTTAAGTCACAAATTAGTCGCCATGGAATCCCGGAGATTCTGAGGACAGACAATGGTCCTCAATTCTCGTCGAGCGAATTTCAAAACTTCTGTAAGGAATACCAAATACAACACAAAACATCATCACCCCATTACCCACAATCCAACGGTGAAGCAGAGAGAGCAGTACAAACAGTCAAAAATATGTGGGAAAAGTGCAACGACAAGTACTTAGCGTTGTTAGATTATCGCACCACACCACTGACTAGTTGTGATCTCTCACCCGCACAACTCCTAATGGGACGCAGACCAAGAAATAAACTCCCTGCAGCAAGACATCTTCTCATACCAAAACCAATCAACCCAGAAGAAGTCAAGAAACAATAAAGTAGGTGATCAAGATCTTCCACCACTTCGACCCGGAGATCCTGTAAGAATGACCCCTCTTCCTGGTACCAATAAATGGCTTCCTGCCAAAGTTATTCAACTTCACAGTCCAAGGTCGTATGTAGTTGAATACAACGGCAGAAAATACCGCAGAAACAGAAAAGACTTGAGACTCTCAACCTTTAAAGCAAATCAAGACTATGTTGCTTTCCCCAATCCCAGAAACCAATACACAGCTACAGCTGAGAGACCTGCTAAGGGAGCAGTTCCATTTGTACGCGATAAAAATTGCGAGAATGTTCCGGGCCCCGATGAGTTTTTTATCAGGCCCCGATGAGATTTTTATCGCGAACAGTTGCGAGTAGCAAAGGATTATTTATCGAGTAGCGTATTACCGCTTGTTTAAATATAACGAAAGATAAGTGGTCGGTATGTAAATAGAGCTTCGGGTTATTTATTCTAGTTGTAAGGTACAAATTCAGCATTTCATGTTTTTAGAGATAATGTTATTGATTATGGATGTTTAACGTAAATTGTATTATCCTCGTGTATTTGCTAAACAATGTCCCGCTCTATTTGCTAAACATACCCCAGGATATGGCAGAGGCCTCGTATCGGGCCCCGATGTCTATTTTATCGGGGCCTGATGACTATTTTATCGCGTATCAACTTGAAAAACATCGGGTTCAAAACATATCAGGCCCCGATACAGTCGCGATAAATTTATCGCGTACAAATGGAACTGTTCCCTAAGTCCTCTGACCCCAACGGTCTACAACACCTAAAGACCACCCACACAAGCCAACGCCCACACCAGCCGCTGAGAAACCACAACCAGAGTCCAGAACCAGACAAGCCGAGTCCAGAACTAGACCACCAGAGTCACCAAGACCCAGACCAACATCCAGCCGCAAGGAGACGCCACCGCCTGTGTACACTACCAGAAGCGGAAGATGCAGTAAACCACCACAGCACTTGGATATCTTAAACCCTTTGTTAGTTTGGATACTCAAATCTGAGCATTTCTTTTGGAAACTTTGTTTGTTTACTTTAGTTATATTTAGCAACCTAACATTTTGTTGTGAAAAGGCATAATACACATTGCAAGTCTCAGATCAAAATTAATGTGATCATTCATCATGTTGATGATAATCAGTCAAAGTCAATGCAGAACTCTTATACCCAACTGATTTTGATATTTGAGATCTGTTCTGATTCTGAATAATTTATTCAATTGCATCTAATTGAAATGAGAGAATTTCATAGACTCTAATATCATCTTGTGAACCTTAAGCTTTGCTATGGACAATACAAATGCAAGCTGTTCACTATTAATCTCTCATATGGAATTTAATATCCAGTTCACATCTTTCCATAAAGAAAGGGAGATGTAAGATACACTACCTCAAGTGTATACAAAGAAGTAATAAACGTGGCCTTGTTATACACAACCTATCACATGTGTACTTCGTAATCTTTATAATACCCTATAGGCCTAGACAAGGGGCTGTATCAATGTTCTGCTATATTTGGTGTTGAAGAAGTCGGGCTACTCCTGATATGAAAACATGGCAGTTTGTCTGACGGCGAACCAGTGGAACCATTCACCATCAGTTCATGCTCACCTATTATTATATGAATCATTTGAATACCCGTCGTTTAAAGAATCACACAATCTGGTATGCAACAAATGTGTTATCAAAAGATTCTAAAAATAGCCGTGACTTCTCTCCGTCCTTAATTTAATTTTTTTTAATGAAATGAAGTATAGGCCTATTTATGATTCAGATACTTCCCGAGACAAACTATGACGGGGGAAATGTGGGTGGGGGGAGGTGGGATCAAGAAGATTGTAATGAAAAACAAAAAGCAAACACCAATTCAACACTGGTACCGTTTGTCTAAATTGGAACCTGACTCCTGGATAACAGTGGCTCAATATTTGCCATGATTACGAATATTAATATTACGATATTAACACGCGACAGACGTCTGCAGGCGACATTCAAAAATTTCACAAAATGTTTTAGATATGTCTAAATTATTGAATTTCATTACCATAATATTTGGATCAACTATGAGAAATGCATTGAAATAAGTACAAACATGCCTAGTATAGGTTAAGTAATCCTTGGGATAGACTTTGAAAATTGGGAAAGGTTTCTAAACAAATCTGTTTTGTAAATGGTAAAACTAAAAGCCGCGTGGAAAGTGTTAATACACAAAACCATCTTTAAGGGTATGTTGTAATATTTTAATCATGGCCCTTGTATATAATGTATGAATACTCTTCAAGTACAGTTCAAAACATGATGGTTTGCTTGCATAGTACAAATATTGACTCATCTGGCGGGCTTGCGTCGGTCGGGTTTTGAAATGCCAAGTTAAATATTAATCAACTTCATTTGCTACCCTTTAATTCAAGAGTTTTGTTTTTTGTATTCATCATGTTCATTGCACTCACTCAATGGTATGTTCAGACAACAATCAGTGAATTCGTGTGCGTGAATCCGGGTCATATCCCCATCAAACGTCACACAATAGCCAAATGTTGGGCTCAATAATTTGGTCTTTGGAGACGAGAAGATTAAAGTTTTGGACTAAAATAAGACAAACCATTACCATGCGAGAACCATGCGTTGCTCATATTCAACATTATAGTACATAGGCCTCGCTGTTCAATTTTTGGAACCTTTGGCCTTTTTATAAACAATTTCCACATAGGCCTATGACATATTTTTTATCAAAATCTTGTGTAGATTTCAAATATTATCGGTGAGAATGTTCTAAGTGGTGTCTTGGGTGCTTTTGGGGCTACTTTTGGCGGCCAACTTGATTTTGACCTTTTATACCTATATAAATCCCTATTGGCGAACATTGCCCCATCATCATAGGGTGTATGTGCCCCATATTAGCGCAATACCACCTATACCACGGATGTCCATGGCACATACATTGATGGCTTGTTAACTGCATCAAATCCATAATCAATCCCATACCTACCTAATAATAATTTACATTAAAACCTTTTCTGCGAATATCTTTGGAAAAAAATCAATATGAAAAATGGAAGAAAATTCACTTTTGCGAGGCAAAACTGGTTTTTGGATGATAAGTTGACAAACATGTTACGGTGATCTACTTTATCTATTGTGTGTTCGCCAAATTCAACCAGTGGCCGCAAAGATGATAATCACGTGGTGGGCGAACCTGCCCATAGGGCGTACACTCCCCGCTCTCCCCTACTAGGCATATAAAACATTTGCACATTATCTTATGGTATAATAAGAATATTATGTGATAAGTAAATCTCTAAAAATAAATATAGCAGTCATGCAATGTCATGGTAGTATACGATTACATATAAGCCTGATGCATGTGTATTAATTAATAATCATAATACCAGTAATAGAGCTATTTGCGTGCTTTTCGTATACCAGTCACATAGAAGACAAATTGTTGTTTCCTGCATTTTTTCGCTAATCATGTTAATGAATGTTGGCAAGACAAAGTTCATGTCATATAACCTAAGTCAGAAGGGATCTATACAGACAAATGATGGTACCAAGTTGGATGAGGTACAAGATTTTAAATATCTTGGGGATAGCCTTAACCCATCTGATCTGCCGGATTTGCAGAAAAATGAGCTCGCTCAGTGGCGTAGCTAGGTTCTTCATATTGGGGGGGGGGGGGGGGGGGGGGGGGGGGGCGAGAAATGTAAATGAACCGACAAGATGATTCTGAGGGAAGTAATGCGCGCGTACATTTTGGCTCTAAACAAGCTTGTACCCAATAATATTGCATTTATGGGACTCCTCATAACCATGAAATAAAACAGATTAAAAAGGGCCTCCTCGTTTTTTAGGTTCACAAAGTTTATCGCTAATTAGGGCAATTTTGCACCTAAATCTCCTCATAACCATAAAACAAAACAGATTAAAAAGGGCCTCCTCGTTTTTTAGGTTCACAAAGTTTATCGCTAATTAGGGCAATTTTGCACCTAAAGTGGGAAAAAATAAAAAGGGCCTCCTTCTTCCTATATAACGTTGAGTAATTTCTAAACAAGTTGTTTAAAACATGTTCTTTTAAACAATTGTTGGTTAACCGGTGAATCGCACAACAGTTGTTTAAAATATTTTTGCACAATGTTGGTTAAATTTTAAACATTTATTGGTTACATTTATGAAAATCAAAGTATATTTAAACAATGTTCGGCAAATTGTTTTAAACAACACATTTTTAAACAGTGTTTAACAGTGTGCGAACCTTAAAGAAGAGGAGACCTCTTTAAATTGTTTTTATTTCATGGTTCTGAGGGGTTGGTCAACACAAAATGTGTTATCAGCGTCAGCTCGTACATCCGGGGCGGTCCCAGCGGTTGTTGTTGTGCCATCCCCGCGATATATTGCAGCGTCTTGATCACCATCATCAACATCACCGTCCCCATCAGCTACATCACTACCAATGTCTTAAAGAAACATTAAAAAGTTGCAAGGACCATCATGATGCAATAACCTTTAGCCTTCAAGGCTACAGAAACATTTCCTCAATGCATAGTAGAATTTTATATTGGAAGCGCGAGATGTCTTCGTTTTTAGAAATCACATTACCTTTCACCGTAGGCCAATAGCCCCATATCGCTCCCCAATCCATGCATAATGTATCATGTGCAACTTATTTGTAATATTGAAGCAAACTTTCAATTGGTTCCGATCTGGAAATGTTCAAGTGACCTATTGTTGAATTGAAACCGTAACGGATATTCTTGCTGGGCAGTGTATTTTACATCTATTATCGAAGATATTTTTTTAAACTGACAGCCTACATTGTCAAGTAGTGCAAAGCATGCAATAGGGCACGTAGAGCCCGCCTGATATACAGGCGCGTCCCCAGAGGGTAAAAAAAGAAGAAGGGAGAAAGGGGAGGGGAGAAGAGGAGGAGGGGAGGGGAGGAGAGAAGGAGGGGAGGGGAGAGGAGGAAGGGAGGGGGAGGAGGAGGAGGGGAGGGGAGATGAGGGAGGGAGGGGAGGGGAAAGGAGAGGCCGGGAACTTTTATTAGTGTACTTTATTTCTACGTCTCTGAACCATGTGAGTGTTTTATAACGAAAGTAAATATTGATTGCAAGGAGAGTTTAGGTCATCCAGGCAATTTAAAACCCAACAGCTTGGCCCTCTGAATCACCAGTGGCGTAACCAGGGTGACAGCCCCCCCCCCCCCCCCCACCCCCATTGGCAAAAGAATAAAAAATAAAAGGAAGATAAGGAGGAAGGTTAACGAGCAAAGACAGTGCAAGCGGGGAGTGACCCCCCCCCCCCTCCATCATTGTCACGGTGGGCACGATGCCCCCCCCCCCCCCCCCCCCTCAAAAGAAGCCATTTTTTTGCGCGAATTAGTTTCAATGTTTAACTATTCAAGCTTAACAACATGGTTTCAGGAACGTTTTCTGGACCATTTTAGTGTAAAAACTAGACATTTTTGCCCGCTTTGCGCGAGTTAGATTCAATGTTTCTTTATTCAAGTTATAAAAATATGGCTTAAGGAACGTTTTTCTGGACCAAAACTGACAGTTTGTACGCTTGGGAACGTTATTTCGGGAGCGTTTTAGTGTTAAAATAGCATTTTTTTGCGCGTTTCGCGCGAAATGGATTCAATGTTTATTCAAGCTTTATAACAACATGTTTCATGAACGTTTTCTGGACCATTTTAGTTAGTAAACTACACATTTTGGCGCGTTTCGAGCGAATTGGTTTCATTTTTTTTAATAATAATAATAATAATAATAATAATAATAATGGTGTTGTTAAGCGCTCTTTGACAAGTCAAACTGTCCTCAAGGCGCCTTAAAAAATAGAGTAAAGCAACAGTATGAGAAAAAAACAATTATTCTAAATTTATTATTCTAACTTTAAAAAAAATAGCTTCATTAACGTTTTTTCAGGACCATTTTAATGTTAAAATAACCAATTTTGCACAAATTATTTTCAATGTTTTATTATTCAAGCTTAACAAGATAGCTTCAGGAACGTTTTCAGGACCATTTTAGTGTAAAAATAACCAATTTTTGCGCGCTACGAGCAAATAAGTTGGAATGTTTTGTTATTCAAGTCTAAACAAGATGGTTTCAGGAAAGGTTTTTTTAACCTTTCATTTAAACGAAAGCATTTTTTTTAATGCAACCGCTCAACTGTTTGAGTACAATTTGCCCAACACCGTTGGATTACATGTTTTCACCAACAGTTGAACAATTCTAGTTACTCAAAAATTGGGCAATTATATTCACTCAACAGTTGTTCAAGTATGCAACAGCTCAACTGTTGAGCATTTTTTAACCATTTGTTGAGTGTTTTATTGTTTATTGGTTGTGGGCTTTTATTTAGTGATTTGTTGGGTATTTTAAACCTATACGAACATGACGAAATAAGCTTATTACATGGACGACGACAAAGATTTAGACCGATCTATCACATCATCTTCTTGACAGACCAAGCTTCAACCATTCAAAACCGGACTCACAAAACGCCTGTCAGATGTCACAAACTCTGATGTTGATGCGGATTCACCGTTTTATTTACCAGATTATAATGTATCCAGATCCAGACCTCAGCTCGTGCAAACAGTTGCTCGTGCACAAGACGCCATAATGATTGAATGACGCAATCACGATTTTTTTTTTTTTTTGGACAAAGAGTTGCCTTAAATTCACATGTGCGCAACTTGCATCAACTGTTGCGTGATTTTCCTCAATGCTCATGCAACAGTTGCTAGAAGTGGAATATTTTACGCAACATATTTTAGCAACAGAAACAGTTTCCACCGACATTTTAAGGACATTGTTTTCGACGATTTGCTCAACGCTGGGGATTTTTACTTTTATACAACGCCTAATTTTCTACATATATTGAATGAACTTTAATCAACACGTCAACCAACGGATGATAAAAGTACTTTTAGCAACGTACTTTAAAGGGACACTAAGAGATGTGTTGGAGGCAGCGCCCTCAATAATGATAAAAACTGAGATTAGTTTATTTTTATAATTGTATTACATGTATGAACTTACACCTATAAGGATTAAGAAAAATCAGCTCTCTTTGTACAAGAAAACGTCGATTCAAAAATGCTTATCCCGCGGGATAAGCATTTTACGTCCGACAGTATCCCCCTGCAGTACGCGTGATACATAACGCGAACCATATTTGCATAGAGGGCGTTTTTCAATAAATAGCGATGATATTGTTTTAATCAAGTTTTGCTGTGTTTTTGCTAGTAGAAACAACAGTAATGGCCATTTTTAATGTTCATCTTGAATTCTGAAGTAAATTTTTAAACATTTAAAATTTTCAAAACCACTTAATGTGCCTTTAACCATCCTTTTTGCGGTGTATATACTTTGTATTTGGTTGGTAGGATAGTCTATTTGCAGCTGTGATGCTTAACTTGTACCCCAACAACGATTTCTGTTTTCTTTACATAATTGTAATATAGGTACATGTATAACTTTCATTGCATGTTCAGTACATTGTTAAATGGTTTCATCTTTCTATTATAATATACATCTCATGTGTTATGTACAAGTCCTCATTTTTTTATTTGGGCATCTCTGGATCATGGAAAGTGTCATTAAAATGATGTTGACATATATTTATATTTAATTTAAAGTTTAATGTCTTAATTATAATATTTCCACAATTCTGCACCATTCTTATGGATATCAAGGTGCTGATAGTTATTTATTCACAGTCAAGTGCATGAGGTATCATCTTCAGGTTTTGATCAATGTATTGTTATAATCATACATGTAGGCCATTCACATATACTCATTCGGCCGAGTGCACCAAACTGGCGTAACTTAATATGGAGGTAAGCTACCTCCCTAGTAGTTATGCCCTAACTGTAGCGTAACTAACATAACATGTGATTCTGAGAGCAAAACTGGCGAATAACACCAGAATTGTAGCTAGCGAGGTTAATATCAACATTAATCAGCATCGTCCCCTTACAAGTGTTAACCTATACTTTACTGTAAAGTGCTGACGTAAATGGTCCTCCGTAATATTAATATTAAAAATATGTCGTCACTCGCTTGGTCATAGGTGAGTGTAAATAAAGAATCACGTTGAGTCCGGACAAAATGACGCCATTTTGTGGCAAAAAATGTCGAAGTTGTATACTGCTTGTTCCAAAATAAGGACTATCATGACATTACAAACATATTTTGGGCGAGGGGCACATACAAATATTGACCAAAATGTTAATGACAAACACAAACACAAGCATGGAAACATATAGTTCAATGGTATAATACCATTATAACACATCTTTTAACACAAATACTCCCGTGGCTTAGATACCTTGTCCTTTGAATTGTAAATCACAGATACCCGGTTCGATCCCCACGTACGGCACGATATGCTTTCATTTTTTTGTTCTTCTACCCTTCCACTCACATTAATGTTGAAACTATGGCTTTATCAGTTTTTAATTAATAAAAACAATAATAAGTTTATTTATTCATTTATTTAGTCATTATTTATTTATTTAGTCATTATTTATTTATTTAGTCATTTAATGTTTCAATGTGCAAAAGGAGTTGATTTAAATTTTGACTAAAAGTATTCCCCAAATTTCATGAATGGAGTTTCAAAAATACAAAATCTTTCAGCTTATGAGGGGGTCACATCCCACCTCAGTTAGACACGCCCTATGCATGCAAGCGCAATTGGTCTTGCCACATCAGCGAATCATCCTCAACAATGTCCACAACAAATATACGCCACTGCTAGAATCGATTGACTTATGGTATAAAACGATATGCCCCAACTTACTCTTGGGTCCTGTCAGGTATAAGATTTAGCGTAAAATACTCGCAAGTTACTAGCCCGGTTTGGTGCTCTCAAAATGTTGGGTTACGCCTCAGTTACTGGCGAGGTAGCGCTTTTCTTCAGCTGCTCGCCGTTGGTGCACTCGGCCGATTATTTTATATTTGTGTTCTGATCTGGAAAGTCTACTTTATAAAAGCCAATCAACTCATCGACACCCTCTCCACTTGTCAATGTTTCACAGTAATATATTTTGATTGGAATTAGTAGCAGATCATTTTGGTTTTGTTATGTGTTTACCAAGGCCTAAATAGGCAACTGCCATTCACTTCATTTCAGGCTTTCATTTGGTATTCACGTTTCGTGAAAATCTACCATCGCAGCTGTAATTTTAGTGCAATAAATGTTATAAAGTATTTGTCGTTCATCCGCTGATAATTTGTTTAATTATAAAAAGAGTGATTCTTCTAGCACTTCAATATTTCAACATTTGTATTATTGTTTAATGATTGATTTCACTTAGCTCGACAAACACCCATGCACAACTTCTTCTCCACCATATATTATATTTCCTTTTACCGTATAATGGTAATACTATTTATAATAGTATTGTTTATAATTACCCTATCATTTAATTCCTCTGGTATAAATTGTATGAGGATTGTTTGTTTTTGGGTAGGGTATTCCATGTAGTGTCTGTTTGACAGCAAGACTCTGGTACATGGATCGTATGCAAGTGAACATGGCCAATATTTCCACTGTAAACAAAGTGTCTCTAGAGCTGAAATCATAACCTTGAGCGTACAAGGAATCGTATCGCTCTGTAACTCAGAATGTATTTATGATTTATGACCAGAAATGTAAATCTACAAGCAAATCTTATTTCTAAAACAAACAAAAAAGGAAAAGATCAAATAATATCCCTTTAAGTATCGATCAATCTGTCAACGTGACATGTGTGTCTACTCCCATATTTTTCCAACATAATACTTGACTGTGAATGGCTAACAGGCGTTTATATTGTTATGATGAACAGCTAGTTTATTCGACATCTAAAGTATCGCCGCCCAGACACAAACTGTTAGAATTGTGCCAACTATACGCGTCGGCAGCCAGAAGATATATATATTAAAACTCGTGCTTTGCTCTCGTTGGTTTAGACCATGGACTTGTCTAATAAGTCCATGTTATAGACTAATCTTGTTTACTCAACACCTAATTACGCCGCCAACCAGGGGTGGATGAATGTACTCCAAAACTTGTATTTCATCACAAAATTCTTATACGGTCCTTCACCCTTAGTAAAAAGTACGTGTACAACCATTGCATTCGTGAGCAAGTAATAGCTTGTATTTTCCCGGTGTAAAACCCCGGCGTGAGAGCCATGTTCAAATAGTCATCAAACCAGGCGAGTGAAACTACGAATCTGCGCATGTCTGAGAATTTGGTCATATTGAAATAGCGCCACACATAACACTTATCTACATGCGATTAGGCAATCACTGAAGCGAGAACTGTCAATCATTCGCTTGACATATCCGGAAACCGCGTCAACACCTCGTGGTAACGCGTTTCATTATTTATGCAAACCACTGCTTGGCCCCGCCCCGTCTCGTTACTCAGACAGTGTACCATCAGCACTAATGTACATTAGTTCAATCAGTTAATTTCTCTATGGTTCAATCTGCCATTTGCAGTCAGCCAGCAGGTCACGCTCTACGCACGTCACGCTCTACGCACGTCATTTTTTCTTTTTACGGGATGTTGCTGGTTCATGCAAGCTCCGAATAATTCCGAATTTGTCCGAATACTAAACTCACTTTAGATCGCTTTCTCATAAAACCAGCGTATGTAGGAAGACTGTTTTATTCACAGCTGTATGATTTATTATTTTCTGTAACCCCTCATATCAAATATTGTTACTTAATAACTATAAAAATTGAATAACACTTGATGTGGTGAAATGTTCATAATCGGGTGATGTGCGACTAAATACCCTGGACGTGACCGTTTACAACATTTTAATAATTGTTTGCCAACATAGACTTCAATATAAATCATTGATCGTTCATATAGTAACAAAATAGAATTGTTAAGCATGATTATCTGCTTCAAAATACTCACATCAAATATACTACACCTTTGTGGAAAGATCGGAATTTTTCTGTAGTTCCACATGCTCTCTTTACAGAGCTACACATGTTAGGTATGTCCATTTGAAATACATGTGTTCCCCGCGACACTACATGCACGGCTGGTTTAACGGGATTTCTCCACAGAGAATGGCAGAACATTTGAAATTTGGCGAAACTAACATCATCAGTTCATCTTATTTTGCTGGTCCTGACCGTTTAGAGCAATAACACTTGCGAATTCTTACATTTTATGGTAATGAAGACTCCACTCTATTTGCTGCTAAAATTATCAGTAGGGTTTTGACCATATTTAACGAGATTTGGCAATTTTATGGAGACACTTTTGAATGTAAAAATTACATAAAAATGGCGATACAGTTTTTAATATTTTAGTTCCTTTACATCGTTGAATATTATCAAATCACGTATATTAATTAATATTGAAGCCTTGGGTTCTATAATATTGAGTTCATATAAATGGAGTTTAGCACATTTGAAACTCTTCTCATTTTCAACCTTGCACAAACTTCCGTTTAGTAAGCGAGGTCACTCGCGCTGGCTGAAAAAGAAAATAGCGACCATTTGCATAGCCTTGATTCAAGGCGCTATTGCTGGATATTATATAGCCTATACAAATAATACTAGTACCAGAAAAGACCCAATCGTTAACCACACATAACTCTCTATCAGCCCATCCACCTGTTAAACTTGTCAATGCTTTTAATTTTCCCGAGTTGCAAAATTGGGCGAGTCGGTTCTCGGGACGAGTTCGGTTTTCGGATGTGGCAATTTCATAATATGACAGCCCAGTATGTGCGAGTTCAGTTACGCAGTGATTGTAGTGTCAATGGTGTGTTGTGATTGTGTAGCATGCACGCGACAAGTGGGCATGTAGTGGTGGTGGTATGGTAGGGATAATAAAGCAATCTAAAAATCTTAGGGAGAGTAGAGGTCTAATATTGGGTGATTATCTGTATGTAAAGAGTATCCTTGCTGCCCAAGGACTTGCAGCAAGTCTAAGATTTGCATGACACGCTAGCTGACTGTCTAATAGAAGAAATGTGATACTAGCTTAATTTTTAATAGGATAGCTATTTAATAATTAATAAAAATTCCTTTAAAAAAGAAAGGGGCGCTCAAATAAATAGTAACAGTATAGCCTTGAAGGGAGTACCGGGGTAAACAGTCATCAAAAAGTAAATGTACGGGTTATAAATGTGCTTTTAGCTTTAAAAATATATATCCTACGAAAAGATATTTAATTATAAAGTTGTTGAATAAAAGTTTCTTTAATATGAGATATTGCACGCTAGGATTAGGTGACTATTGAGGAAGTGACACTCCAAAATGTAAGGTGAAGTCCGATTTTCATTTTCACATTTTATTTAAATGTATTCAAATGTATTCATAGATTTGTTACCAGTGTGCAACACTATCGTAAAAAGTAACTTTATTGGCGAAAATATGTTCTTAAACATGGTAGGCCTATATGAAGAGTTCAATATGCTTGGAGTTAGAATCGCACTCAATTAGTCAATTATCACTGATTGTTAAGAAAATTAGACCACAGAATCTGTAAGTTGAGTTTAACATTGTGGACTCCAAACACCATCTTAAGTGACACGTACGATGGTCATCAGTGAACCTGGGGGATGAGAGTATGCCCCCCACCCAGATGGTCATCAGTGAATCATGGGGGATAAGGGACTGCGCCGCCCCCCCCCCCCCCCCACCCCTCCTCTCAAAGGGAGGCACAAAACCCCGGAAAAAGATTGTTTGCAAAATGTCGCGCGGAGGGTTTGATGATGGTAGACAGAGAATTCATGGTGTTTACTCTTTGAAAAGTATGACGAAGAATTTACGATACTCATTATTTTACTCTTCTAGATGCTCATTTTACTCATTTTATTCATTTTACTTTTTTGGTACTCATTTTACTCATTTTACTCATTTTACTCATTTTACTCATTTTACTCATTTTACTCATTTTACTCATTTTACTCATTTTACTCATTTTACTCATTTTACTCATTTTACTCATTTTACTCATTTTACTCATTTTACTCATTTTACTCATTTTACTCATTTTACTCTTTTAGATGCGCACGTACTCTTTTCGCTGCTCATTTTACTCTTCTAGATGAGCACGTATTCTTTTCGCTGCTCATTTTACTCATTTTACTCATTTGACTCATTTACTCATTTTACTCATTTTACTCATTTTACTCAATTTACTCAATTTACTCAATTTACTCAATTTACTCAATTTACTCAGTTTACTGGGGGTGGGGGGGGGGGGTAGGCCTCCAATTATATAGATAATCATTCCTGTCAACCACAACGCTCCTAATTGGTACGAATAACAAACGGCCGATTCAACTCATAGACAGCTCCTTAGATTAACATCCGTGAAGATAAAGCCCTATCTTACAACGCCTATGCTACTTGGGAGCCTGAGAACTTCTTGGTCCAAAACCTTCTTAAACTTAACCCGCGAAGATAAAGCATTATTTTACCAAACCTACGCTGGCTGAGTCTGAAAAAACATGGTACAATAAACACCGCCCCCCCCCCCCCCCTTATTCCCCAAGTTGCTTACCTTAACTCACTTAGACCTATTAACCCGACTAAGCGCTAATGACATAAATTACATAATAATAATAATAATAATTAAAAAAACTTGTATAGCGCATAAAGCAACGGCATCAAAGCGCTGTCAACCCCTGGACCAGGCCCCTGACACTCTATTGTTCGAATCGCCGAAATCATAGACGGTCATGAATATACAATGAATAATCATATCAATGAATATACGTCATTTGTGAAGTCGAAAATGAAAAGTACCAGACCATAGTGGACACGAACGGCCGTAATCTTTGACTCTCCGTTGATTTCAATGTTATGTCGGAGTGTTTTACCTAATTTCATACTGACACGACCTGAGTGATAATCAAACGGTCCCCGAACGATGCCCTGGCGCTGTTGAAGTCAGAAATATCATCGTTCCCTACAGTCCGAGCGTTCCCACATCGAATTTCACCTAGAATATTCGTCACACGAACCTATGTCCGCCATCGTCTGAATATCGAAAAGGCCCTCTGGAGAGTCAAGGGGACAACATTTTTTTCATATCCGTACCCAGTACTCAACAACGGAATAAATCTCATTATCCTCATTTGCATACTTGGGACTTATACACCATACCCTTACCAAAATTTTGGACAAATGCCTAACGAGTATGTGCTGCATGGCAAGTGACACAACTTCTTGTAATGCGCTAATCAACCGTAGATCTAACCGCCCCCCCCCCCCCCCTCGGGCTCCGGCCAGTTTGGGGTGGAAAAGCCCAATCAGGAAAAGTTCACGGAAAAGATTCAGGCGTTGACGGTTCAATGGTATATCACAGATAGGCAAAGTGGGTATATCCAGTGACAGTTGTATATCCCCTGGTATATAATATTTAATTTTGACTAAAGCAGCCGACAATGCATTGATTGATGATAACATCCAGAAGTGGTTTGATGTGATAATAATGCCGCCATGAGGATCGAGCCGTGTAGCGAGGGTCACGCCGAACTATGATCGAGAGTGACCAACGCGCCGCAATGCGGACCACTGGCGCGCGGCGGGCCGGCACATCCAACATGCGCGAATCAGTGGCGTAGCCAGCTTTAACAGGGCCATAGGGAGGGGGGAGGGGTGGACTTATCAGACAGTAAAAAGTCCGAGTTGTATACCGACGAAAGGCATGATGTACAGTCAATAAAAGTATACGGTAGTGCCCTCATGTTGTGGCGAATATAGGGCCTACACTTACTTGCAACAGAGTGTCGGTGGAATCCGGGGGCCGACTATACGACCGTAACAGAGCGACAGTAGAATCCGGTGTTTATTATTTTTAAATCGAGTGTATTGTTAATAATAGTCCCGGTTCTGAGCACTTCTCTAGCCCGCCCGGCCTGTGGGCCTAAATGAGACACCATGCACTTTGCGCCGTGCATATGCTATAACCATCTAATGATTGGAAGCGTAGCAGCATAAAGTATTATGAGAAAATGTGTACATATCTCCTAAGATTCTGGAGATTCGGAGTCTACCATCGGACCGGGCTTTTAGATGACCTACGCATAGGAGCATCGTCGAACCGAGAATGTCCCCTGTAACCTTTTTCAAGATCTTTGGCACTGAAATTAAAATTTTGGTTCATTATAGAGGGAATCCACTTTACTTATTACGTGCCCGTAATCACCCTTCAAAGGTACAAGACTTGATCGCGTCTATCAATAGTTGTCTGATTGCCTTTCCACATATTTCGACATGAATATTGCGTCTCCCAATTCGTTTATTAAAGCTAGCTAAATTTGGTACAAGAACTAACTTTCTTGAAATGAAGTTGTACCAAAGATTTTCTAGAAATTCATCGGTTGTACAGATTTAAAAAAAATGGTAATCATGGTAGATTTAACATTGGTATAAACGGTCTCCTTTCTCATGTTGTACGATTGGCTATGGCCTGTTTTGGAAATGTGTTTGCTTTGTGTATCCAAATAGTTTACAGTTGTATATTAGCCTAGCTATAACAAGCTATAAAAATGACATCTCTGAATGTATTTTAAACAAAGTGTGCAAAGGAGAAATGGTTGGACACACTGGTAAAATGGTTTTACAACAAGTGTTGCTATCATTATCAAAGTGAACTCAACTTCAATCACTTATTTATCGAGCAATAATATATTGTTTTACGCATTTTAATTTGTTTAGATTATAAAGTTAAATAAATCCAGAGATAAATGATAGATAGAAAAATAGATTAAAAAAAGAATAGAAAAAAACTATAAAAGCATTGGCGGCCTTTATAAATTATAAAAATTGACATAAAAATGATGTTACATACATCCACAATCAAGTTTTTTTTTTTTTTTTAAAACAAAAAAATAGAAAACAACAACGAATACACGGAGATTCGAACCCGTTTATTGCCGATTGAAAACGATATGGCCAACGTATGCACGCCACAGAGATCGACGAGTGTAATTGTGTCAGTTTTATTATTCAACCATTGATTCTTTTATTTATAACGAACGGATTTTTATGTGCCATTTTGGACATTTTAAACCATATTTATATGTTACTCTCGCACAAAATGTGTTTGTAATGTGATTATACTCCTTATTTTGGAAAGAATGGTAAAAGCGTTGACATTTCGAACACAATAAATGGCATCTTGTATACTGTTTATACGGTCGCTCGACTGAACGTTGTGTGACCTGTTGCATTGCATTATTCATGTTACGATCTGTTTATGTATGCTTTTGTTATACTTCTCAATCGCTCATCGCCAACTCTGTACAAGAAACTTCATGCGCTGTCCCAACGCTGTCGTTAGAGAACAATAGAAAAGTCCCCTCGACTCTTCGAGGCGACCTTTGACTGGGTTCACGGGGTTAATCATATTAATGAGCAAATATGCAAATGAGCTAAGTGTCCCCTCCTATTATATATACTCCTTGCCCTGGACACTCATTGCTCTATAACAATAGAAGGCAGTGACGTTCATGAATATACAATGAATAATCATATTAATGAATATTAAAAAATACACGTCATTTGTAGAGTCGAAAATTGAAAATACCAGACGATGGTGGACACGAACGGCCGTAATTTTTAAATCTCCGTTGGTTTCAATGTTATAATGGATGGATTTTGATTATGACCAAAGAAAATTCATCCCATGTTGTAACTAAATTATTATCATCCTAAAACCGCTGGAGCTGGATAACAAATTCAAGTGTCAGTATCGTCAATAATTTGAAGTTATTATGACATTGAAACTTGCAACATAAAAGGAGCCTGGTAACTTTGCGCTAATATAATCATTAACTTACTGGAAACTAAAAGATGGACAATACCAGTTTTTATGTTTTGTTGCATGTTGTTACAATATATTTTTAAAGACCTCGAGCAATAGCTTTTCTCACTATTTAGTGGTACTACGTATTAACGTGCCTGCCTTTTGAAGTGCCTTTTCGCGAAATTTGGTATATCGATGGGTGGTAATCAAAAAGGTTTTCATTATGCCCCCTCTTTGATGGTATAGAATGGCCCGTACTTTGTTAGATAGGTTTATTGATTAAAATACACTTTGAACCCAATTTTGGTTAATTATTACACTTTTGAGAACCCAATTTTCTACTTACCTTCTGTTTATTGTTTGTATATACAAGGGTAGAACCCCCCCCCCCCCCCCCCCCCCTCCGCTTTGGACAGCTCATTTGCGGCGATCCAAAGACTAAATAGTTTTTTTATTGAAAATTGAAATAGCAGTTAAGCTATAACCATTATAGGCATCGGTTATATGAACCGTGGATTAAACATGAAGCCAAAATGTTGACTAATTAGTATTATCGGCACGGAAAAGTTGAAAATTATTGATACAAATATAGTGACGCGGACCTCTTGCATTTACCGTGTAGTTAGTGCTCAACAAGTCAATGATGAATCTCTTCTAACCGGTGTCACATGTATAAAAACATTGTACGCACAAGATTCAAGAGTATAAAATAATCGCTGTTATACCTGACACGTACATACGGTGGCCCTGAAGGGTCATGACGAGTTAACCAGATGATGACATGACGAGATAAATGACTAGATAATTGCGAGATAATTGACGAGATAACGTGATAATTGACTACATAATTGCGAGATGACGTGATAATTGACTACATAATTGCGAGATAATTTACAGATGACGCGATAATTGACTACATAATTGCGAGATAATTTACAGATGACGTGATAATTGACGAGATGACGAGATACTTTACAGATGACGTGATCATTGACTACATAATTGCGAGATAATTTCCAGATGACGCGATAATTGACTACATAATTGCGAGATAATTTCCAGATGACGTGATAATTGACTACATAATTGCCATATAATTTACAGATGACGTGATAATTGACTACATAATTGCGAGATAATTTACAGATGACGTGATAATTGACGAGTTGACGTGATAACTGACGAGATGACGTGATAATTGACGAGATGACGAGATAATTGACGAGATGACGTGATAATTGACGAGATGACGAGATAATTGACGAGATGACGTGATAATTGACGAGATGACGAGATAATTGACGAGATGACGTGATAATTGACGAGATGACGAGATAATTTTCAGATGACGTGATAATTGACTACATAATTGCCAGATAATTTACAGATGACGTGATAATTGACTACATAATTACCAGATAATTTACAGATGACGTGATAATTGACGAGTTGACGTGATAATTGACGAGATGACGTGATAATTGACGAGATGACGAGATAATTGACGAGATGACGTGATAATTGACGAGATGACGAGATAATTGACGAGATGACGTGATAATTGACGAGATGACGAGATAATTGACGAGATGACGTGATAATTGACGAGATGACGAGATAATTGACGAGATGACGTGATAATTGACTACATAATTCCCAGATAATTTACAGATGACGTGATAATTGACGAGTTGACGTGATAATTGACGAGATGACGTGATAATTGACGAGATGACGAGATAATTGACGAGATGACGTGATAATTGACGAGATGACGAGATAATTGACGAGATGACGTGATAATTGACGAGATGACGAGATAATTGACGAGATGACGTGATAATTGACGAGATGACGATATAAATTGACGAGATGACGTAATAATTGACTACATAATTGCCAGATAATTTACAGATGACGTGATAATTGACGAGTTGACGTGATAATTGACGAGATGACGAGATAATTGACGAGATGACGTGATAATTGACTACATAATTGCGAGATAATTTACAGATGACGTGATAATTGACTACATAATTGCCAGATAAATTACAGATGACGTGATAATTGACTACATAATTGCCAGATAATTTACAGATGACGTGATAATTGACGAGTTGACGTGATAATTGACGAGATGACGTGATAATTGACGAGTTGACGAGATAATTGACGAGATGACGTGATAATTGACGAGTTGACGTGATAATTGACGAGATGACGCGATAGTTGACGACTTTTCTGCCACTTTTCTGCCAGATAACAGTTTTGCCAATACCGCTATTTCGTCGCCCAATTGGGCTCCCTCTGATTTTGACTTGTGTGCCGCGTGTTGAAAAAGTGTGCTGTGGTTTGGTAAAAATTGGGCTACTTTCAACCCTGAGTCCGGGCTGTTCCTTAACAGAGTAAGGCGTGGCGTCGAAACAGAGCACGCGTCAGACACTAGCTATTGTTGTGGAGAGGTTATAAACCCCAACTTGCATGTACATGATTGTATGTAGGGACGGTAATTACTGTTTTATTAATTAGCAGAATAGTTCCCCTGTTGTTTCTATAATTATTCATACCAGAATAAATTTCTCCAAATTGTTAATGTTACATTATTTTTAATAATTTATTGGTCATCATTCCTTGCAAGATGTATGTTCGAAAGGTAAATAAAATGAATAAATTAACTAATAATGTTTAAAGCTGTATTTTTTACTAAATAATTACTATGTTGTGGCAAGTTGATGAACTCCCGGATGAACTCTGCACACCCATAAACCATAAATAGACTTGTTTCAACAAAGGTAATACTGTGAATCTGAATCGCATCCTCAAAGTGTTGGCTATTTTAAATTTGACATAATATTAACATTTTCCACGCGGCTATTAGTTTTATATTGTATAAAACAGATTTTTCAGAAACCTTTCCCAACTTTCCATGTCTATCTCAAGGATTACAGAACCAATACCAGGCATGTTTGTACTTATTTCCATGCATTTCTCTTGGTGATGCAAAAATGGTAATTTAATTCAACATTTTTGAAACATTTTGTAAAGTTTTGGAATGTCGTCTACAGATGCTTGCCGAGTGGAAAGTGTTAAACGGCTTTGGGTTGGTTATTTGTTGTCGTCTGAAACTTTGCCAGACCATATTGCCATGGACGGCGTAATATACAACCAATTGTCTTCAGATGTGGAGAAGTATAGACACATAGGCCTAGTTGAGTTTAGGATACAAAACAAAATTGTATACATGTCATCGTGTGTGTAAAGTTCAAAATGTTTACGAAATAATTACTATTTTCGGCATGTTTAAGATCTTCGCACGACTATAATTTGAATTATTTAAAAAATGTAATAACATTTACCTCCCACAAGTGTTGGCAATTTATATTTGACCCAATAGTCACCTTATGAGATTAGTAAATGCTATAATTTAACATGCCTAGTAGTATTGGTTCTGTAATTTTTGAGATAAGACTTTGAATAATTAGGAAATGTTTTTGAAAAATGTTTTGTAAATGGTAAAACTATAGTTTAACTTATAACCATGTGGAAAGTGTTAAATTCAAACATTTACGTTAACATATTCTAAGACAATTTAGCGCGCCTGAAACACATCATTTTGCACTGCAACAAGTTGGAGGGTATCAAATAGCTATATCTAAAATACCAATTGTGGTCTGCTTAAATTTAGAAATTCAAACGGGAAAGTATAAAACATGAAGCATCTAACAACAGAAAACATTTATTCAATAAATTAGATAAATTTGAAGAATAGGCGCCACGCGGCAAAAACTATGTCGGGCGGGAACTGAGATTTAATCAAATTATCGTAAAGAAAGATATTACAGTTTTATTCCGTAAAATCTTTACAGAACTGGAATTATATTCGATTCTTCGAATAATAAAAAATGTTGTTTATCATTCCTATGAATAAATACTTCAAGGTCAATTTCAAATGTTTATCAAAGACATTTCGATAAAATTGTGAACATCCTGATAAAAGCAGGTTTATTACGAGGGGCATTAAATAAATACCCGCAACCATTGTTGTTCTCCACACCTGAGTGATTCTGTGAAATCTAAGTGGGTACATTATAAAGTATCAGTGGCGTAACTAGACTTTTTCATTCGGGGGGCAGGAAGGGGCAGTGACTTGAAAAGGGGGGGCTCCTAAGACAATCCACGATTTTGTTAAGTAACGAGATGCGCGCGTAGCGCGCGAAAATTTTCGACTTTACAGCTATGGTTGCGGGTATTTATTGAACGCCCCTCGTATAGTATATACCGAAGCCTACCAATATTGCTTTAAAAGTATTTCAATAATCAGAAATTATTAAGCCGTCGAAAGAATTTCCACTTTACCGCCAGGGCTAGAATGTTCTGGTCGGGTGTCATCATTTCCGTTGGATCAATTGGCCAATCACGCGGCAGCGCCGGTTGTTGACGTCCCTCCCCCTGTTTTTGCAATCGCCACTTTCGAAATCTTGGATCATATTATTTCGTGTCTTCAAAGCGAGAAGTCATCTTCTCACTCTCTCAAAATTCAAGTGCCCGTTTGCATGAGTGGCCTCTATACTGCCGATGATATCGTAAACAGTATGTTCCTATGGCGATAACATGGGTTTAGTCACCAGTAGCATCCTGCTTACCTCGAGTCTAGACGGGCGGCAGAGTTTACAGTTGAATGTATATATAATTTTACGTGACTTTGCGTAGTAGGCCAGAACTGCACTCCGGGGCCAATAACGGTGAGCATATTATTTGTTATTAATTGTTATATCATGACTAATATTATATTAGGGTTTTACGGCATCTGTCCGTAGGCGTCGTTTTATTAAGTGATGCGTATTTAAATAGGGTTAATATTATGATTTTGGGTTTTCTCTTTTTGGCGGGTATACACCGCGTAATATCAAGTAGGGGTGTCATTAGAGGGCAGGTTAATGCCCGGGGTTAATTATACCTATCACGTTGATTTATGTAGTTCATAGATTCACCTGAGATAACCATAGCTACGGCGTAGGGGTATATTACCGTGTTCTTTGTTGTTGTTGCTTTCTGAGGTATATAATTGCTTTTTGAATAATGGTTTTATTACGGGCAAGCCATTCCATTGACGAAGGGCGTGAATGTGTTGGGATCAATTCGGTTTTAATACGTCAACATGTCATCGCGGGTGAATGTAGAGCTTTATTTTACTCGTGGGTCTGTGCTTGGGCCTCGCGTTTTAATCCTCCAATTGGTCTTCATTCATAGTTTAATTATAGTACATTGTAAGGGGATAAGCATCGTGGTAGGATAGATAATTACCTACCTGTATGATTCTTCACAGTTAATCGACCAGGGTTGGTGCTTGCATAAATTGATTACAAGTAGGGTTATAATCGGTTTGTCATTATATAATAGATAAATGATGGCTCGACCTGTCATTCTCTGTTTTGTTACGGTTGCATCTCTTGCATGGAGCTAGCGTTGATTAGCGATGCGTGCCGTGTATGCGGGTTCTATTCATAGTTTAAAATGGTGGCAATATTCAGACGCGTGTTGAGGGATTTCAACTGTTATTTACAGTTCATTTGTTAGCGTGTTGCGTGTCGGTCTTTCCCCAAATGGGTTATATAGTGTAGTTCAGGCTAGCTACATGTTGTAACGTCGGGTCTATATTTTATTGTTCAACAGAATTTTGGCGGCACATTGTATGGGGGCCGGCTACTTACATAGTATTGGTGGTTGTCATAAATCCGTCTCACTTTCTCATCATTAATGTCATAGTAATGCATTTCTGTATTTTTCTCTTTGTAATGTTTATAGCACTTTGGTGACGGTGACGGCGGGTCTTTTAATAAGTATTTGCTCGTATATTAAAATAATTATTATTGATAATAAATCAGGACTCGGACAAACGGGCGTGAACGAGATTAACAATAAAATTAATTAGTATTATGGTCTCAATAATGGGTTTCAGGTGTGTCTGAGTCCGTAGTCTACATCGAGGGTCAAAGGTCATCATTTCAGGTCACATTGTCGTAGCTTGTTCCGTAAGTCTGCGATCCAGTGGGATAAGTATTTGGTGGTACGGTTTTGATGCTCTTTCGGCTAGTGGCAATTAATACTAAATAACTAATACTATAGTTGTATGCTGGGCTTATAATTATTCGACTATGTTCATTCAGTGGCTTCAGGTGTGGTTGCTACCGGGTCAAGTGATTAAGTTGGGATTACTCGCAGCCGGGCTGGTATGTAGCATGCACTAGACGCGGCTTCTCTTCACAACCATTGTCTGATTTATATAAACACACTTTCTTACACAATACAAAGTTCATTGATCCGTGCTGGTTTGCATTCATGCATGACGGCTCCGTGTGTGTATCATCAAATGTATTGTTAAGGTTGGTTGCAATCATGTTTTGGTTAATTATAAGAGTTTCATTGTCCAACGTCGCCTTGTTCAATCATTTATATCGATTGATGATTCTCATATCATTACTTTGCAGTTCTACTTAGGTTTTATAACATGTTTTCGCCCGGGGGTTTATCAGCAATGACGTCATGACCGGGTTCGTTTGCTTCCTTTCATTTTAAACTATAAATGGATTTGTGGGTTCTAAATTGTCTATGTTGTACTATCAATGTGCCCTGTGAGTGGTAGCTGAGCATTATTTGATATGGAAATAGCGATAGCAGGCATTACTTCGGCATACATATTCTACATGATTTAAATTTAATAATAATGGCTCATTTGTTGGCTAATCATTGGGATTGGCACTTTCTAAGGCCTAAAATCATCGCAGGGCCTCGATCATGCAATGAATTCCCCTCTAGTTAATGTGCTTTGATTAACATTGTGGTTATGAATGTACTCTCCAGAGCTGCTCTTGCTGTTTCTTTTTCATTTTTTCTTTCTTCAGGAGATGGAGGTAAGAAGTGGCTGTCATGAATAGTGGATACATGTACTTCGACATCCTACTCGTGTTTTAATATCCTCCTGTAGGCCCTTTGGCTTGGGGTATGCTACCTGCGGCACACATCCGAGCAATGCACATCACCCGTATACCTATCAGTGACGACGACAACACCATAAAGTAGGCATATAATGCCTTCCCGTTTTCATGAGGCAAATCTTGCGTCGGTATAATAGATATGCAGGATGGTCTTCATTCACTGTTTTAATTTTCACGTGGAACAAAATACGAATTTCAAATTGTGGATGGCTTCGTCTGACAGTGACAAAGGAGGGACGTGGCGTTATTTGCATTTATTGATTATTGTATCAGATCAGTTGGGAAGGATGCTGGATCGCGACGATCACATCGTGTGAGGTCATGAATAGTCATGAATGAATACTCATTTACAACGAATGAACAGTTTATGCTTAACTTCCGAATGATGAACTTATAGAGTGCTCTATACTGAACAAAATTTCAACAAAGGGCAGATATGGTGTTACGTAGGCCTGTCAGTGGCCGAAACAGTGAACACAATGGACACAATTGTCATCATCTTATGGTAAATACATTGATTAAATATGTTGGCGACACATGGACCCATTGTTATCGGACAACATGTTCCCAGACGAAAGTTACTCGGCAAATGCATTCTGAGGACGTCTACTCGGATACCGTATAGGTAAGAGTATCAAGAACAATGACAAATGCTGGTTACCATGTGGTTACCCAACAGTTTGAGTATGCGGCATTGCAAATTATGTCACATGGGCTTACGAGTCATTACGTAACAAAGGAATGCTCGCAATTACAAATTGGATAACATTGATTCCGATATTATGCTTTGAGAAATTATGTTGGATATGACCATCTTTATGAATTGGAGCTTTTTGTGAGCGTCTCTCTAATCTGAAGTGTCAAGTGGTTATGTATAATCACTCGGACCTTTCCTATTTTGTCTGGATAATATTGTAGTGTTTACAAAAAATTAACCTGGTCTGTATTCGTCTAGTAGGGCGTCCAAATCTGAATAATTGAATATTAATTTATTAATGTTTTATAGGTATTATTAATTTTATTATGGCGTAATGCATTTTGTGTAAAATAGCGAAATTAAATCTTCTTGGTATGGAGCTGAGTTTAGTTGCTTAGTTTATCTATGGTACACCAAATACCTCGAATACCGCTTCTAGATTGGTACGAAGGGATGTGGCTTCACAAGTGGTACAAGTTGTGGCACGGCACCACATGAATTATTTGAATTACCCTTCATTTTTGAATTTCATTCTTGGAAATTAAACTGTGATGTGGAAAATGTTTAAATCCCAATGATTTATTGTCAAGAAATATCGCACAGGGGTTACCCAGCGAAATTACTAATAGTCATGATAATTGATAGGAATGGGTGTTAACTGTCGGTATCTGTTCATGATCACGAGGACAGGTTTTCCGTATAAAACCGGGGTTGGTTTTACTCTGGTTAACATGGTTAAAGGCCTATATTGTTTTATCTGATAGGCCTCTTAAGGGTTTTTTTAGGTTTTTTTAAAACGTTATACGATAAGAGTGGCAACTTTTGTTGGGTATTATTTAAGAATTCAATCACCGTATTGGCACGGGATGGTAAAGTAGTCAAGGGCCAAATACTATGGTTCTCGGTTTTCCCAAAGGGTTTTTTCGAGTTTTCCGCAGCTTGCTTCCGTCACGGCGGGATTCTTAAATGGTTTTCCTAACTTCAAAGTGGTGGTAGGCCTACATTATGTTGGGCATTGCCAAATGCTGGTCAGATTTGGATTCATATCTAATATAAAAATAATATAAATGTAATGAAAACTGCACCCCTGACCCACGCTTCCCCCCCCCCCCCCCCCCATGGTGAAATCCTCCACCTCTTTGCTTGGGGGCGGGGGGGGGGGGGTAGGCAAGTGTTTGTCTTTGCCGGAAAGTCAAAGTCAAGCACTTGTTTGGCAGTGTTTTTTGGTTTGGCAAAGTAAAATGAGTTAAGGTCAAAATAATGAGTGAACGACACGTTCAGAAAAAAGTTGAAATTATTAATGTTTTGGTCAACGTGCATCAAATACAATACTTTTCAATTGTTACATGTTTTCACCCACGGGTGATATGGACCTGATTCCAAATTCCGTTGTAAATTTGTGTGTGGAAAAAAGAATACTTTGTACGTATCTCAAGGTTTTCGGAAATAGTGAAATGCTTGGATAATCCACTCCAATATAATAATCATAATGATAAAATAGTAGTGGTTCCAAAATGATCACAATTATGTGTTATGCCAGATTTGGCTAAACAAAGAAAATGTTAAGGACTAGTCGCAAGTTTCAATTCCAGTCAGGTTTGACATTATTATTTTGCAGGGGGGGTTCATTGGGTGAACTGCCCACGAGCAGGGAGAAGAGGAGGAGGGTTTGATCTGAGCACTCTTGCCTCTCTCCCTTCCTATTGACAGTGTTTATGAATAAACATGTGGTGTTGAATTGAGTATGGGTTGGCAGTCCTTAATGAAATAAATGAAATGTTATATACATGTATCTCGCTGACACGAGGCAACTGCAAAAACAATTGTTTGTGTGATAATTCTAGCGTCTGGTGGTAATCAGAAATTATTAAGCCGTCGAAAGAATTTCCACTTTACCGCCAGGGCTAGAATGTTCTGGTCGGGTGTCGTCATTTCCGTTGGATCAATTGGCCAATCACGCGGCAGCGCCGGTTGTTGACGTCCCTCCCCCTGTTTTTGCAATCGCCACTTTCGAAATCTTGGATCATATTATTTCGTGTCTTCAAAGCGAGAAGTCATCTTCTCACTCTCTCAAAATTCCCACCCACCCTCCCTTGAGATGGTTTGCCCAAGTGCAAAAAGGGTTCCTTGGGTTAGCTGCCCACGAACAGGGGGAAGAGGAGGAGGGCTTGATCTGAGCACTCTTGCCTCTCTCCCTTACTATTAACTGTGTTTATGGAAAACATATGGTGTTGAAGGGATCTTGGGTTGGCAGTGTTTTTTGGTTTGGCAAAGTAAAATGAGTTAAGGTCAAAATAATGAGTGAACGACACGTTCAGAAAAAAGTTGAAATTATTAATATTTTGGTCAACGTGCATCAAATACAATACTTTTCAATTGTTACATGTTTTCACCCACGGGTGATATGGACCTGATTCCAAATTCCGTTGTAAATTTGTGTGTGGAAAAAAGAATACTTTGTACGTATCTCAAGGTCTTCGGAAATAGTGAAATGCTTGGATAATCCACTCCAATATAATAATCATAATGATAAAATAGTAGTGGTTCCAAAATGATCACAATTATGTGTTATGCCAGATTTGGCTAAACAAAGAAAATGTTAAGGACTAGTCGCAAGTTTCAATTCCAGTCAGGTTTGACATTATTATTTTGCAGGGGGGTTCATTGGGTGAACTGCCCACGAGCAGGGAGAAGAGGAGGAGGGTTTGATCTGAGCACTCTTGCCTCTCTCCCTTCCTATTGACAGTGTTTATGAATAAACATGTGGTGTTGAATTGAGTATGGGTTGGCAGTCCTTAATGAAATAAATGAAATGTTATATACATGTATCTCGCTGACACGAGGCAACTGCAAAAACAATTGTTTGTGTGATAATTCTAGCGTCTGGTGGTAATTCGCCATCATCATGTTTAATCTGAGACTAATTATTCTCAGGTTTAATTAACCATTGCTATCTAATAGAGTAAGTTGCTATCTTCAGTAGATAGCAAATCTATCAAAGTAAATTGCTATCTTCAGTGATAGCAAGTCTATCAGAGTAAGTTGATATCTTCAGTAGACACCAGGTCTATTAGAGTAAGTTGCTATCTTCAGTAGATTTGAAATCTATCAGAGTAAATTGCTATCTTCAGTGATAGCAAGTCTATCGAGTAAGTTGCTATCACTGAAGATAGCAATTTACTCTGATATATTTGCTATCTACTGAAGATAGCAACTTACTCTGATATACTTGCTATCTACTGAAGATAGCATAGATAGCAACTTATTCTGATATATAATACTTGCTATCTACTGAAGATAGCAATTTACTCTGATACATTTGCTATCTACTGAAGAAAGCAATTTACTCTGATAATCTTGCTATCTACTGAAGATAGCAACTTAATCTGATAGACTTGCTATCTTATGTACTGAAGATAGCAACTTACTCTGATATACATGGTGTCTACTGAGATAGCAGCTTACTCTGATAGACTTGCTATCTACTGAATAAAGCAACTCACTGTGATCACTTGCTGTCTACTGAAGATAGCATAGATAGCAACTTATTCTGATAGACTTGGCATCGAATGAAGGAAGCAATTTACTCTGTTAGGAACCGCCCGAAATAACTCCGAGTTGAAGGTAGCCCAATTTTTAGCAAAGCACACCATAGCTTTTCAACACGCGGCACACTAGTCAAAATCAAAAGTAGCCCACTGGCAATTGCGCGACAAAAGCGTGGCATTGGCAAAACTATTATCTCGCAAAAAAGTCGCAAAAAAGTCATCATATATCACGTCATCTCGTCAATTATCTCGTCATCTCGTCAATTATCACGTCATCTCGCCAATTATCTCGTCATCTCGTCAATTATCACGTCATCTCGTCAATTATCACGTCATCTCGTCAATTATCACGTCATCTCGTCAATTATCACGTCAACTCGTCAATTATCACGTCATCTGTAAATTATCTGGCAATTATGTAGTCAATTATCACGTCATCTAGAAATTATCTGGCAATTATGTAGTCAATTATCACGTCATCTCGTCAATTATCTCGTCATCTCGTCAATTATCACGTCATCTCGTCAATTATCTCGTCATCTCGTCAATTATCACGTTATCTCGTCAATTATCTCGTCATCTCGTCAATTATCACGTCATCTCGTCAATTATCTCGTCATCTCGTAAATTATCACGTCATCTCGTCAATTATCACGTCAACTCGTCAATTATCATGTCATCTGTAAATTATCTGGCAATTATGTAGTCAATTATCACGTCATCTGTAAATTATCTGGCAATTATGTAGTCAATTATCACGTCATCTGGAAATTATCTGGCAATTATGTAGTCAATTATCACGTCATCTCGTCAATTATCTCGTCATCTCGTCAATTATCACGTCATCTCGTCAATTATCTCGTCATCTCGTCAATTATCACGTCATCTCGTCAATTATCTCGTCATCTCGTCCATTATCACGTCATCTCGTCAATTATCTCGTCATCTCGTCAATTATCACGTCAACTCGTCAATTATCACGTCATCTGTAAATTATCTGGCAATTATGTAGTCAATTATCACGTCATCTGTAAATTATCTGGCAATTATGTAGTCAATTATCACGTCATCTGTAAATTATCTGGCAATTATGTAGTCAATTATCACGTCATCTCGTCAAATATCTCGTCATCTCGTCAATTATCACGTCATCTCGTCAATTATCTCGTCATCTCGTCAATTATCACGTCATCTCGTCAATTATCTCGTCATCTCGTCAATTATCACGTCATCTCGTCAATTATCTCGTCATCTCGTCAATTATCACGTCATCTCGTCAATTATCACGTCAACTCGTCAATTATCACGTCATCTGTAAATTATCTGGCAATTATGTAGTCAATTATCACGTCATCTGTAAATTATCTGGCAATTATGTAGTCAATTATCACGTCATCTGGAAATTATCTGGCAATTTTGTAGTCAATTATCACGTCATCTCGTCAATTATCTCGTCATCTCGTCAATTATCACGTCATCTCGTCAATTATCTCGTCATCTCGTCAATTATCACGTCATCTCGTCAATTATCACGTCAACTCGTCAATTATCACGTCATCTGTAAATTATCTCGCAATTATGTAGTCAATTATCACGTCATCTGTAAATCATCTGGCAATTATGTAGTCAATTATCACGTCGTCTGTAAATTATCTCGCAATTATCTAGTTATTTATCTCGTCATGTCATCATCTGGTTAACTCGTCATGACCCTTCAGGGCCACCGTACTGACATGATGTTTTTCAACATTTTAAACTGGGAGTGAAATGTGTTCGTATAAACATTGACGAAACCGTACGGTATTCAGTGGCGGACGGATCCTAACGTCCCCCACCGAATGTAACCTATCAAATATTCGTACGTCTGGCATCGTCTGAAAATCGAAAAGGCCCTCTACTGCCCTCTAACCTAGAAGGGGACTAACTAACTAACTAACTGTCCCCTCCTATTATATATGGTCGAATCCAACGAAAAGTGTACACGTGATGTTCAGGCCTCTAATAAAATAATCTATATCTTGACAATTTTATTTTTGTGTTATACGTATCCGCCTCGATGAGACTGTTCGCGCCATATATAATATGACCAACTTAAATGCACAATTGGGCGTATACGAACAATAAACCTGCTATTTTTTACCCTTTTTACAAAATAGTTGTTAAAGTTTTTTGTTAGACATATAACCGTTTAGATGAAAACGAGCTTAAGCGGAAATCATTTTGCCCGTTTGATTGCTGGATATCTCAAGAATGCCTCTTTTAATTTGTGGTTACTTTCGATCAATCCCTGAATTGTTGTGATTTTTTTTGCTGTGGTAAGTTTTGACGTTACCTACAAATACATTTTTTGTTAAATCTCACTTTCGGGGAAGAATTCGCCTGAGGTAGAGTAATTTGTGCTGTAAGGAAGCCTAAATATGTTAAATACTTAAATGCATTGTCCCTATTCAAGTCGATTTTTTGATAAAGCTGTTATAAATTTTAAAAGCTGAAACCATCGGTTTGGTAAAAAAAATGCATTACCTCCGAATACCTATTTAAAAAGACATCATCTGACAGTTGATTTAAATCGCAATGGGGGTGATTAATGTTTATATAAATATTCAGTGACAGCATCTCGTGCATGACTTCATGCTGTATTCGGAGGTAACATGTATATGTAGGCAACATTCAATAATATACACAGTGCATATTGGCCCTAAACTATTTTATTTTACATAAAAGCAGTGCGCAATCATACAATCTGACTGGATATATTATTATATTTATATTTGGAGGGGTAAACAATAATGTTCCTTATTAAACGAAAATGGGAGGTGTTGATTTAAATAAAATGCATGGTGTAATCACACTGTTTTTGCCGAGGACATATTTTTTGTTGGTGTTAGAGTGAATGAATGATATTTATATCCATAGATTACACGTTGATCGTCTTAAAATGGATACATTTAGACATAACATCCATGAAATTTCGGTTTCATAATCAATATTTTCATATTCCATTTTGTATTCGTAGGTAACTTATATATTAGTTAATGGGCATGGTACAATTCCTGCATTGTTTGTCGCTTTCATTCGCACCTAATATTATGTAAATATTATGTAGGAATGTATAAGACGGGAATAATATTGTTTGTTGCGTTATATTGTTTTAAACCAGCTTGTCGATATGATGTATGAGTAGTTAACCAATTTCTCCAGGAATTGCAGACCAGTGACTACTGAGGTACTTAATATTGGCCATTTTTGTAGTTGTATTTTAAAATGGAATTCATGTGTAACAATATAAAATAACTTGCTTCATTTTGCTCTGGCAGGTTGTGTAATGTCACCGAAACGTATTTTTAAGTGAACAAGAAATTTAGTAAAACCTTTTCATTTTTTTAAAAGTGTGAGGGAATCGAGGGTAGGCCTATACTGATTTCAGTCTTAAATACAAAAAATTGCTCATGAATAATGCTTCCGACATTTATGTCTTAGTGTAATTGAACTAAGCAGTGGTTGATTTTTAAAAAAAATCATAATGAAAGGCACATGCCCGACAATATCTCTGTCGTGGCAAAAACTTATTAGATTAGTGTTGTTAAATCAAACAACATTGAATTTCTAAACATAAAATTCCTGTTTTGTCTACATCTGATAAAATATATCATAATGGTGATTCTATGTCAAACGGGGTCTGCCTCCGGTTGAAACTCGATAAAGACTGACTATGTACGACATTCAGAATGATACCAATTCCAAACTAGGAAATTATATCTTAATTCTAATCTGACAACTGAATGTCTCAGTGCTGAAAGTTGTATGTGCTTTATTCCGTTGTGGACTGAAAGGCAAATATTTGAATGTTCTATATTTTGAACATGTTAGGCTCATATTAAACTTATATATAATAAGGTCTGATATGAAATTATTTCAAAGTATATATTAAATGAATCAAAAAGCGATCTAGCTTTCGTGCTTAAAACAGCTATTCAAAATGATAACTTCCAGAAGACCTCACTTGCCTCCTTTATTTAGAACAAATTGAGGAAGGCAACCGGTTGTTTTATTGCTTAAAACAACTAACCTGACATTCAAGACTATGAATTACAGGCAAATCAAACTGTTTGCTTAAAGGAAACCGCTCGCTTTCTAATTAAAGATGGCTCGGTGAACTATTAAATAGTTAATTCGATCCAATACTTTGGATTCACACGGAAACTGAAACGTTCATTCTTAAACATTCTAGAATGTCGTATATAATAAACAAAGAGTAATTAAGTTCTATTAGATATTTATCCTCGCGACATGAGAGACCTAAAGCACTAACTACACACAGAATACATCAAGAACCACTAAACTTGTTAAGTAGAGATTACAAGGCTGAATGATCACGAGGCTGAATGATCAGATGTTTCTTAATTAAGTTTTTATCATGTTTAGTTTTAATGATGAACATGCTTTTTACCAAATTAGATCAGTAATTATATTATGTTGTCATCATCTTGCCCTAAATCAGATGTTAAATATTACACACTTCTGACTGTTTTGTAGAAGTTAAACGCACATTCTTAATAATTGAAAGTCAAGCAAGAAAGACACTAACAAAATTGGATGATCAGATACGTTAGCATAATAAAACATTTGCTGCCATAATTATCATGTGTAAAAGGTTATTTCTATTCAATATGCCTTTAACATCAAGAATGTGTCTATCACTAGTGAGGTTATTGATGCTTAGGGTGTTTTCTTTTATATCTTAGAAATAGGAACATGGTTTTATATTATTTTAATGTTTACTTGGTGATTAAAATCTTGCTGTTTTATTCAAATGTTGAATATTACGCAATTCTGATTGTTTTGTAAAAGCAGCGCTGAGTGCACATTTTTAAATCTACTTATAAAGTCAATCAAGACACCATTTTGATACGACATTCCCCCTCACACGCGATTCAGGGCATACAAAACTACGCCGAGTACAATTTTGCCCTTAAACCTATGTCAAATCAACAAATCCAACCGTTCTTAGTCAACGAAGTTGAAGTTGAGAACAAATGTGTTACCTACGAATACTTTGATTATTGCAATGTAAGCTACTGTGTTTTAAGTCTTAACATGTTTTTCTCTTATAGAAATGCTTAAAAATGTTGCCTAATATATTGTTTTTAATAAACCTTTTCAAAATTACAACTGACAGTTAGATATTGTATATTTTTTTCAACATTAAATTAATATTCTAGTATCTATTTAAAGTATACTACTGGGAATATGTTCATAATATTAGGATTTAAACATGTTTTAACATGTTTATTTAAAAAAACAAATATTGTTAACAGCCCTGCATAATTATTTCACCCCAAAATGTAACATAAATTAAGTAGAACATTAATTTATTACAGTTTTACTTCTCTTACCTACGTATACATTACCTGTTACCTTCGAATACCAAATTTCCACATTCCTCTATGTACTTAGGTTTTGGGCGCATGCTCAAAATTCTAAATTTTACAGAAAGGGTCATTCCCCCTCTTTGAGGTACATGAAAACAAATGTTCATTAAAATCATCTTGGTGAAAGTACACAAAGTGACTCAACCTCATGTTTCAAAGTATTGAGAGTCTGCAAATGCTACCTAACTGTGTGAATCTAAAATGTCAACAAAAAATGAGCACCTGGACAAATATGATCACTTTCTATCAGCATTAGCATCTTCTGAATACAATACAATCACAAATTTGAATGAAATATGTAAATATGTGGAATAATCATCACTTGATCAAAATATGGTACTTGTATTTGTAGGTAACATTGAGAAGTGTACCTTCAACTTCATCATTCTGCCACGTGGTCAATTGGAGAGATTAGTGATGGCACTTTTTTCCATACAAGCTTGATATGTTGACTTTGAGTTGGGAAAAGGAATAAGAGATTGAAGCATTTTGAAACTGGACCCTAAAAATCTAGCCGTTAACACTTTTCGTTGGATTCGACCATATATTCCTTGGCGCTGTACAACCATCACTTGTCCACCAAAATCGTGGACAAGTTCCTATTGAGTATGTACTGCAATGCAAGTGACAGAACTTCTTGTGGTGCGCTAATCAACAGTATATCTGTCCCCCGGGCTCCATAAAAGCCTTAGGAAAAGTTCCCGATGTTCTAGCCGGTCGCGGAGTCATTCTTTGGTATCCCATGGTAAGATCAAGCAGACAATATTGATATTGACGATACACATTATCCAAAAAAGTTTGATGTGATTTGATTTTAATGTTCCCGGACTGGATGATAATAAAAAAAACACAATAATACCACATGTTATAGCGCTTTACGAAACACCTCACCTGATTGTGACCGCGCGTGAGCACTTCTCTGGCCGGCCCGGCCCTGTGAGACGTATATTTTTTTAAACTGCTTATAACTTGTCATAATTGATGTTTTATCGACTTTTAAATCGCAATGTTTTTATCAATAGCAGCTGATTGTATTTTTCTCCTATGGCTGTTTAAACAAATTTGTTTGTATTTTTTGAGGTGTTCTTTGCATTGAATATATTTATAATCTTTTTATCATGTGTTTTAATGTATGTGTAGTTTTTTTAAGATATTGATAATTTGTTTGTAAAGCGCATTGGTGCCGTTGCACACATAGGCCTAGTAATGGCACACGTAACTATCATGCGCTATTAGCACTGCCACCACGGTTATACATGCGCTTAACTACTGAGGTAGTGCCACATGTGATAAATCTTCTGAATGAGACAATGTGCACATATCTTCAAAAGAAAGAACAAAATCAATTATTTCTGATGGTGTTCCGAGTGCTGGCTATGGTGCCTCTGAGCATACCATGTGACCAGGCTTTCAGTTGACGTACGCATAAGAGCATCGTTGAAGCGAATGTCCCCTGGTAACCTTTATTCCAGATCTTAAATAAGAGATCTTGTTTTATTATACAGAGAATCTACTTTACTCATGCGTGCCCATAACAAAAGGTTTTCGCTCCCATATTATTCGTTGTTCAGATCAAGTCAATGCACGACCTTCAAGCAACCCTTTGAATACAAGCGTTAAAAGAATGATCTATACACTGGCGGGTTATTTTCAAACGAGTATCCATCAACATGTGTCATCCCCGTCAGACACTTTTGCCCAAGGGGGGGCGTTTTCACCTAAGATTTTCGTAAAAGGTTGCCCCCAATTTTTTCCAAGTCAGTCACCGCGTGAATTTCACGTAAGTGGGGGGGGGGGGGGGGGGGGGGGGGAAGTCAAAAAATGTTCGCACGTCAAAAATGTTCGCACGGACACAAAATTTCGCAGTCCAAAAAGCACTGTAGTCAATGTTTTATGAGTAGTTTTACTATCATTGATATTTGAAACTAAGAAAAACGCAATTTTTACCTTACAAAAAAAAAAAAAAAAAAATCAAAGGGGGCGATCGCCACCATCGCCCCCCCCCCCCCCATCTCACGGGCCTGTGTGTGTTGTACAGAGTAAGATATATTCTGGTGGTGTTGCTCTTTTTATATTCTGAAACAAACTTTAGCTCCCCATCGCCGATACGTGTATGTGACCTCTAATCACCCTTCAGTGGTACAAGACTTGATCGAGTCTATCAATAGTTATCTGATTCCCTTTTCCACATAGATTTCGACATCATTGCGTCTCCCAATTCGTTTATTATAAAGCTACCTTATTGTTTTGCTACAAGATCTGACTTTCCTGAGTGAAGTTGTATCAACGATTTTCTAGAAATTCATCGGTTGTACAGATTTCCAAAACAGCCTCAAATTGGTAATCATGGCAATGGTATTAAATTTAACGTTAGTAACGGTCCCGTTTCTCATGTTTCTCTGTTTTGGAAATATGTTTCCTTCTTGTATACAAATAGCTACAAATAGTATATTAGCCTAGCTATAACAAACTAAACGTGATGTACACAAACTTGCGCTGACTGGTAAAATGCTTTTACAACAAGTTTTGCTATCATTATCAAACCGAACTCAAATTAAATCACTTATTTATCGCGCTAATATACATGTATAGTGTACGCATACAATTGTTTAGAAGTTAAATAAATCAAAGAGATAAATGATAGAAAAAACAACAACTATAAACGCATGGGCCTTTATAATTTACAAAAATTGACATAAAAATGATGCTACATTAATCCACCGTCAAGTTTTAAAAAAGATATAAAAAAGCATGGAATTCACGGATACACCGGGGATCGAACCCGTGTTGCCGTTTGCAAACGACATGGCCTACGATGCACGCCACAGAGATCGACGAGTGTGGTTGGTGATAGTTTAATTATTTAACCATTCATCCATTTATTTATAACGAACGGATTTTTATCGTGCCATTTTTTGCCATTTTATACCATATTTGTATGTTACTCTCGCACAAAATGTGTTTATAATGTGATTATACTCCTTATTTTTGAAAGAACGGTAAAAAATGTTGACATTTTCGAACACAACAAATTGCGTCATTTATACCTGAGACGAATTATACCTGAAGGGATAGGCAGCTCCGTGTATTGCCATTCAATTCTACGAACCAGGTCTTGCACGGCAGTGCACGGTATTGTTCTCAAACCAACCCCCAAGCAGAACCTACAAAACAGGCTGTGTGCATGCACACGCATGCGTCGATTTGTCTTGCGCTCACTTCTGGGTTTAAACCATGTCATGATGATTACGCATACAGACTGTGATAGATTTCTAAAATGATTACGCATTTATATTGCTACAAATATGGTATTTCAGAAAAAGTATGCCAATTAAAACCTACTAGTGCCCTACTTCAACCCATAAACAATGTATCATGATATTCAAAGTTCATGATTTGTGTTTAGAATTTAGATTTAATGTGAATTGAAGCACAACAAATTTGGTATTTTTATACATCTACAGAGAAGTGTATCAGCTCAACCACATCTGAATATTTGTATTTCAATTCATATTAAATCTAAACACAAACCATGCACTTTGAATATCATAATATATTGTTTATGTATTGAACTACGGCTCAACCTGTATGTCGGTGACCGTCCAATACTACAGTGTGTTCAGGTTGTTAAGAAGATCGTAACACACGTGTGGATAACACTAAATTTGAAATAGCGCGGTAACTCACATAATGAGGTCGTGCTACAAATCAAACTGAATGATGATAATCGATTGGCATCAAGCATAACAATAACCGTGTTAGACTTGCACCGCTGCACATAACAGGAATGAATCTATAGCTTCTTATCCCTTCAGGTATATTCGTCTCAGATTTATACGGTCCACAATCATTGTTAGACTGGACGTTGTGTGACGTGTTGCATAATTCATGCATTCAAATTACTGCTTCGAATCGATCTGTTTTTTGTTATACTTCTCGGTCGCTCATCGCCAACGCTGCGCATGAGAACAATAGAAAGGTCCCCTCTCAGGTTAGAGGGCGGTATCTGTGACCTCTCACAGCAGGGCATAGGGTCAAGGCAGGGTTAATCATATTAATGACAAATATGCAAATGAGCTAACTGTCCCCTCCTATTATATATACTCCTTGGCGCTGTACAACCATAAGACTATACACAACACTACACGCAACCACATATTTTAAAAATCATTATAAAAAAGTCATAAAAGTCTTAAATCTAAAAAGCGAGGCAACATTAAACATCAAAAGTCATAAAATACAGCAACAATATACACTACCGCCCGGAACTGCTTGCGCAGTGATTATATCCTAGAAAATCCGTCTTCTATGAACATACTGTTGATTATTTTCACTAGTAACAATGTTAAATACGTTCATTATATAGTTCTTCTTCGTAAAATCATGTTTGTTGCATATTACGATCATCACATTTCATACAAAACTCAATAATTCGAGACAAGTCAAAATCTATACAGTAAAATCCCATAGACATTTGCCTCATTAATATCCATGAGCTCATTACAGCTATTATTGCGCTATGGGTAAATTCTCTCTCATCTACACCTTCTCTGACAAATTCATTTTTTTGATAATAAATTGTTATATTCACAAAATGCAATATCCTATATAAGGATGCGCAGTCCTTATTTTCTGAGGAAGTAATTTGTATTTCCAAGAAAAACCTGACATTTAAAAGACAATTTAATTATATACAGTAAAATCCCATAGACATTTGCCTCATTAATATCCATGAGCTCATTACAGCTATTATTGCGCTATGGGTAAATTCTCTCTCATCTACACCTCTGACAAATTCATTTTTTTGATAATAAATTGTTATATTCACAAAATGCAATATCCTATATAAGGATGCGCAGTCCTTATTTTCTGAGGAAGTAATTTGTATTTCCAAGAAAAACCTGACATTTAAAAGACAATTTAATTATTTTGGTTTAAAAATCAGTGATCCAATACACAACAGAGAACCTCGCAGTATGTCTGTATTGCGTTCGAGGCAGCACAGGGACGGACTTGACAATGGTGTATAAAAATGTATGGTGTGCTTTGTGTACACTTCATGTCCACCAGTTTAATGTGTTTAGAACCCATGCTCATGCGCACTTTTCAATATGACAGAGCACCCCTGTATGCAAAATTCCAATTTTTAGTCTTAATATGTTGCTGGTTCCCAGCAATGGCGTATCCAGGACTGTTTTGTTGGGTTGGGGGCCAAAAAAACCTGAAGCCATCTTGTTGATCTTAAATATTGAAACGTTGAACGTTGAAAATTGTGAGTGTTTGTTGTGGTTTGAGGGCCACTATAATATTAAAACCTCTAGAAAAATGCGCGCGGAGCGCGCTAAATTTTTTTCATGAAAAACTGTCCTGAAGCCGTCTTGTTAAGCTTAAATAATGAAATATTGAAACTATACGCGCGCGAAGCGCGCCAAAAAATTGCATTTCTAACACTAATGGTCCAGTATGATAATAACGTCCTCCACATAAAATGTAGAATTTTTGGTGTGGTTTGAGGGTCATAATAATGTTAAAACCTGTATTTGCGCGGAGCGCACAACATTTTTGAGTTTTTGAACTAAAATTGGTCATGGAAAACTGTCCTGAAGCCACCTTGTTAAGCTTTAAAAAAAATATATTGAAATTAATACGCGCAAAGCGCTCAAAAATTGGCATTTCTAACACTTAATAGTCCAGTATGATGTTTTTAATATCCCCCACATAATATTTAGAATATTTGGTATTCATTGAGGGCCATTATTATGTTAAAATCTGTACACAATTCTTAAGTTTTAACTTAACTGGTCATGGAAAACTGTCCTCGAGGCCTCCTTGTTAAGCTTAAATATTGAAATATTAATTAATACGAGCGCGAAGCGCGGACAAATTGCATTTCTAATAGGAATTATACAAGACGGAGTGTAAAGACAAAGCAATTGCACATGGAGACAGTTATAAGTGATATGCCATTTTAAACAAATGTGTCTTTAGATTGGATTTGAAACAGCCGATTGTCTGAGGAGCACGGATCGCAAGTGGCAGATTATTCCATAGTCTCGGTGCAACACGCGAAAAAGGTCTGTCATAAGTCTTTGTCCTACTACCTGTTTCCTGAAGTAGGTATTAAGAGGCAGATCTCAGTGTTCTTTTGGGTTTGTACTCTGAGAGCAGACCAACGATGTACGCTGGGGATTGGCCATTTAAAGCTTTGAAAGTCAATAGTTTGAAGATTATCCTCTGACGGATTGGCAACCAGTGCAGCTGGCACAATACCGGTGTAATATGATTGCACTTTTTGGTCAGGCTCACAAGTCTGGCCGCTGAATTTTGGATTCTTTTAAGTTTGTTGAGTTCTTTGTCCGGAAGGCCATATAGAATACTATTACAGTTGTCGAGACGAGACGAAATGAAGGCATGTACAAGCTTCTCAGTATTTGTTGTATCAAGGTATCGCCGAAGTTTTCCAATTCTATGAATGGCGTAAGAGGCACTCCTGCACAAACTATTGACATGATTGGTCATACAACATGTATGACACCATATCTGATACTGAGTCTTTTGAGCAATATTCTATGGTCAAATCAAGTAATACCAGTGCAGCTTCACCATGGTCATCAACGGCACGAATGGTAGAGGAAAAGGTAGCTCATTAACATAATTTCCGTTACCCCTATAGTGTTGGTGCATGCGATTCATGTAGTCGTGTAGTATTTGTTCTTCCCGATATGAATACAGCTGTTGGTAAATTAAAAACATGTGCTAAGTACCCTAATTAAGCAAAACAAAACTGCAGTCCCCAAAATTAGTTATAGCGTATGCCAATGTAGCATCACTATCCATTCAAATGACCGTCATTTGTGAATCGATTGCTTTATCTCTTTTCTATTGAGTGGAAAGACGCTATTGAAATGGACAGAATGGGTTGCCCTTTTATAGCTTTGGAATCACGGGTATTAGCGGAACTCGTTTTTAGTGTAATCGATTTAATACCTGCAATCATTACAATTACACCTAATTTGTCAACATCATCGGTACCCAAAGGAAATTGAATAGGGGTGTTGCTGTTTTAATCCATATATTATAGTTCTTTTGGAGAATAACACAAATCTCTGAATGTTTTGTTGTTGCATAGGAGGCCTTAGTTTAAAGCTGGTTAAGGTGTAGTGCAATTTGCGAATAAACAAACAAACAAACAAACACACAGACCATAACAACTCTGCTATCTACAGTAGATAGCACCCATATATTATTGCAGTCATCACTTATATAGATATAACCCAATGTTATTGCTTTCTTCAGATCAACACCCGGCGTTACATTTTTATCTTTAGTAAATAGTACCCATATTACTCTGTTCAGTAGATAACCGTATGTTATATTGCTATCTTAAGTAGATAGTATACTAATATATTAAATTGCTATCTTCATATAACATGCTATATTGATCTTCACTAGATAGCATTCATGAATTATTACATTGATATATTCACCTGAGCATAATATCCATATAAACAGCACCGTGCGTGAATTTACACATATTTTTAGTGTTATTGGTGTGCAACAGTTTCTAAACTTAATTAGGACCAGTCGGGATAGGAGAGTAAACGACATATTTACAAAAGATTAAAAATAAATAATGTTTATTTACAAACATTCCTAATGTATGCCTTTTCAAAGATATGGACAACCCGTTCGACCCCTAGTTATCGTCCTTGCATGGGCGGGCCTCGAACTGGAACTAGAGTAATTCGTCTATTATGTGCACCATGTGTAGGAAGACTGCCTTGTGCACTCGTAAAAATAACCCCTTTCCATGAGAGCCAACTATACACCAACTACAATTTAAATAAAGTTACATTTCTTGTTTTTAGTCACCCATTTTTGTATCGTATGACAACGAAAGTGACACAAAACACGTAAACAAATGACGAGAAATCCCCTTTTCAGTTGGTGTAATTGACCCTGAGAAGGGGCCTTTTTCTTACGTTTTTATTTGTTTATTTTATTCAAATGAAGAGTGATCGATTGTTGATAATTATACACACACAGTTTATCGATCCTAGACCAATATTGCTTTAAGTGCATGGTGCAGTGGCAATCGAAATTGAAATTTAAGGCATAGGCCTATTATGGCTTGTTGTAGGGGGGGGGGGGGGGGGGGGGGGGGATCATTGGTTGTTAAGAAAGTGACCTGAATACTACCACGAGATTTATATGCAGTTCAATGAGTCTAGCACTAGGGATCTGCCTCCACGAGTCATTTGTATTGACGGTGAATCAATTGCAACACATTTTTGTCTTAAAGACAAGTTGTTTTTAAAAAACCTCATTTTAAAAAGGCCATCTAGATCTTTGCATAATTTTCCCAGCATTTAACATGTTTTTTTCTCAGGATCCTCAACTAAGATAACAACCCGAAACCACAAACAAATTAAATGCCGCTAAAGAGATTGCTAAAACTGTGGGTGGCTTATTACGGGAAACAAATTATATACCAAAACGATGTTGTATCTCTTATAAAAGCATAAATTAGCCTATTTCAAATTAAATAATCCCGAAGTTAAGATCAATATAATGACTTGAGGTGTTCTAGGCCAATTAAAATTCACTCTTCTGTGTTTAGGCGTACTGTTTCCCGCCCGCAAAAATAAGAATGCCAAATATTTAATTATTTGATTTTTATTTAGGATCTTATGAAATTAATCATGTAGTTATAACATAATTAAATACGGACCTCGATATTGGTTGCGATCACTTGTTTTAATATAGGGGAATAAAAGATAGATATCTCGTCCTATTATCTCATAATAATTTTAAATTGATATCCTTATTGCCAAGTAGCTAGCTTTGATTATGCTTCCCTTCTAAAAGTATTCAATAAAATAACCGTGTCAGCCCCGAACTCGTCCGTCCGTAGCTATCTGACGATTCAGAGAATCCAGTCCCTCCGTGTCACACTTTAGTACACAGAGCTGAATACAGCATGCTAAGACGAAGACGTCGGATTTACGAGCGATAGCTGCATACCTGAGAACAATACCAGTAAATATTCCTAAAAGGAACTCGCATTTGTTTCTTTAAAAATATTCATGATCAATGGGATTCGAACTGGAGGTGGCAACTCCATTCAATAGCAGCACAAAGACACACATTAGTGAGTTCGCCGTAAATTCAATAGAGTAGTGTTGCTAACATAGTATATACTGCATTAAATTTAGGTATTGGTTCTTTATTTTGGTTAATTAAAGCTAATTAGCACACGATTTTAATTTACCAACAGCGATAAGCGATATTCTTATCGAGGAGACAATACTCCACATGACTATACCAATCGCATTCTCCAACATGATAGGGGTAACGGAATGTCTTACGGGAAGCACTTTTCTCGGGTTTTACACTGTACCAGAAGTAAGTAATTTGTCACCCGGACTATTGCGGTTTCAACACTTTTAAAACGTCTGTACACTGACTGATTCTTTGTGCGGAGATCATGTCATTGATGTAGCGTTGTAGCTGATTGGTTGCTGCACGTTCTATCACTTGCCCTACAAACGGAAGATTCGATGCAGGTCGAAAGTATTTTAAGTTCTTCCACATCAAGATTAATCTTCTTCAGGAGAGGCGTGACAAGTGCTTGTTTCAACTTGATTGGGAAAATACCGCTTTGCAATAACGAGTTGACAATGTTTGTTATTGAAGGAAGCATCTCGGGAAGATAGTCCTTGATCAGATTTGCTGGTAAAGGATCCAATGAACAAGTTTTTACGCGAGATTTCTTGATAATATTCAACAGCCTGAAAAGATTAAAGTTACTGTCACACACCGAGTCTGTCCAATTGACAGGTGTTATACCCAGAGTATCAGCAGTCTTATCTAACGCAAATCTGATCGTATGGATTTTTTGATCAAAGTACTCTCTAAATGTAGAAGAGTGAACAAATCACTCTAACACAGGAGTGAAATTATTTTCACTCCAAAAGAGTGGAAAATCACTCTATAGAGAGTGATTAATCCAATTCTCATGTCACTCACTCACCGAGTGATGAGGATTTAACAAGAATAAATTAATTATTCAAAAAAAAAAGGAATTGACTGTAAAATTTGATGTGTGATTTTATTATTTACTAGAATGTTCCATATTGTTGTTCACTCTCAATGAGGGTGAAGTTCACTCTAAATGAGTAAAATTCTCTCTTTATATATTCACTCTTTTTTCACTCCTAGGGAGTGATCACTGTAGGCACTCTTCGAAGAGTGAAAATTCACTCGTTCCTGGAGCGAACAAAATTCACTCTTTTTTGGAGTGAAAAATGGTTCCACTCTTTCAAAGGAGTGACTTTCAATCTATTAGAGTGATCACTGTAGGCAATCCTTTGAAGAGTGAATATTCACTCCATTAGAGTAGAATTTCACTCTTTTACATTTAGAGAGTATTTGCTGAAACGATTGGCTAGGACTCTCTTCGATGTATGGGAAGGGAGAGCTTTGGAAGGTTTAAGGGGAGAGAGCTGATTAACAAGTTTAAACAATTGCCGCGATGAAAACCCTTCTTTCCCAGCCATACCCTTCCCTATTTCACACGTCTTTAATAACCTAACGACATTCAGACAGCGCCTCGATAGAGTAGCTATGTGTGAAGATACGATTAACGCCCTAATTACAACATCCTTTCATATACTTTGACGACCTGACTATTACTCTGGCTTCTGAAAATGGTTTTTGTGTTGGGTTTTTTCCGAGGATAGATTTTTATTTATTTTTATTTCATTTTTTTGTTGAAGATTCCAAATTTCAGATTTTGGGACATATTTATATCCCAGAAAAATCAAATTTCTGGGATGAACTACTTCCTTTACTACTTAGTCGGGCAACCACAACTAAATGTCCATCTTTTAGCAGCCCGTTGCTGAGATGGTCTACGTCCACCACCGCTCTGCGAACGGGCGCGCCGTCCTTATAAGGTCCTCATACCGGGCTCTCACCGTTCGATGCCCCTTTTACTCACCGGCAGAAGTTTTAAGCATGCTCGTCGCTGAGATGGTCGACGTCCACAACCGTCCATTACCGCTTTGTGAACGGGCGCGAAACGGGTGTGGCGTCCTTAAAAGGTCCTTATACCGGGCTCTCACCGTTCGCCGCCGCTTTTATTCACACGGCAGGAGTGTTGAGAATGCTCAAAAATTCCTGCCGGCGCGGATGGCCGGCTACATGTGACAAATACATAGAATGCGGATACATAGAAAGTCCGGAATGCGAGTGAAGCGGCGAACTTTAGCGCTCAGCTTATAAAGGGCGGTTTGATGACGTCATCAAGGCGGTTCGGTCGGTACCCAGGCGTTCCGGCCTGTTGGGACCTGGTGAGGAGGTGTGATAATCCCGGTACCAGGCCAGTGAGGACCCGGTATAGAACGGTATGAACCCGGTGACAAAAAAAATCAATGCGGCCGTTGACATTTTTTGCTAATCGCTCATCGTGTTGGACTCTGTTGTTTTTCTATTACACAGTAAGGGGCCGCCCAGCTCACATTGATACATGTGAAGGGCCCGTTAGCGGTACGTATGGGTTCGCCGAGGTGCGCTGGGTGGGTATGGGAAAATGTATGAACATGTTTACAAATGTTAGCGGGTGACAACGTACTGATCAATACGCTATGTACATTATACGTTGAGCATTCGCTGCGTGAACGTTTTGCACGTTGGGTGTAGGTCAGGCCTCAAATTACAAATCTTTGAGGGCACTCATTTCAAGGCCAGTGCACAAGGGTACCAGAGGCCACTATATGCTAAAGAATAATTTGAAATTGAGGGCACCAAGGCCAAGTCGATGGCCTTCCTGTAATTTGATCCCTGGTGTAGGTTGCTTACTCTATTTAATCAAAAGATTGAAAAGTCGATCTTAAAGATTGTGCTGAATCCCCTTCTTCATATCCCTCCCCTTCCCCACCGATCAATGTTGCAACGCCATGTGCTGATGGACAAATATTGTGGGGTTCAACAGTAATCAGGGTGAACACTTTACATTACACCTACAGAGTGTTCGAACAATATTTTCAAACATTGAAGTTTCAGTGCTCAGCCAATTGTTTGAGAATAGTGAGAAATTCACCACAATTTCATGCTCAAAAACATCTCAGCTGTCTTGCGTTTAATCTTACATTGACAACTAAAGTATAGAGAGGTTCTCAATTGACCTTTGAGGACAAAATAGTGGTGATTCTGGCCCATTCAGATTGAGACCTCCATATATTCTCAAGCAAGTGGCTGAGCATTGAAACAAATAAATGGTACAAATTGAAAATCAAAAATATTTTACGAATAATGAATGTTTATGAGTGCAATGGTACGAATATTTTCATGAGGTGAAAGATGCAGTGGGGCCGGTGCCCCCCCCCCCCCCCCCCCCCCTGAAATATCACCGTCGGTAAACTTGAGCTTCCGTCGGTAGATTTGTGATCCCAGTTTCCAAAAGCTGGGTACGCCATTGGAAAGATGCCATGTTCCATTCAACGAGGCGGAGCCGAGTTAATGGAACATTGCATCTTTCGCCGAATGAAAATATTCGTTCCATTGCACGAATGAAAACATTCATTATTTGTTTTATACAACACTAAGAAAATCAACCCGTAAATCGCGTTAGGGCCGAGCGGATTACCGTGCAATGTATCGTAGGGGTCGATGCACGGCAACTCGTGCAACGGAGCGGATATTTAATCACACGTGACCTATAATCCTCCAATGAAATAACAATGATTTTCTTAGGTGTTGTATAAAAAACATTAACACATCAGCTTTCATTAATATACAACACAATATGAACATCACAAAACATATATATAATAGGTGGAACAAATATCAGAGTTTATATCTTGTAACCTCGTAAAACAAAATTGATGGGCCTTAGATTTTTAATTTGTGTTATCATGAATTGTGTGTTATTAGGCTGTTTTTACTGTATTTCTTTATATATGGGTCAGGAAAAAACACATTTTGTATTAGAAGGAATTTTGTGCCATCAGACTTTGTGTAAACGAGTTTCCACTTCCATCAAATCTGTGTAGTAGAACATGTAAAATAACATAGAATATTAATACAGTATCACATGATTAGTATTATGTCAGAGTAGTATATTATAGTACTCCAGAGTACAGTATCTCATGGAGAGTGGTCCGGCAACACTCCTAGATTAGCTTTATTTATTTTAGAGCCCACAACGGAATAAAGCGCAATAACACTGATAAAATAGTTTAAGAATATAGGATATCCCATATGTATTGTTTAAGCTAATGGCCTTCCTTGTTTTTACCTCCCCGACCACTAACCCAACCCCCTGAGTGTTTTGAATATAATTTCAGCGGGGTCAAAATATAAACAATATAAACGTAAATTCTAAATTTCATATAAATGATGTAATTGCATAATATATCAAATATAGCCGTCTCTTTGCTATTTAGCGCTGATATTTGGAGCTGATTACTATTTATAAATAATATGTTTCTTCAATTTTTTTAAGAAAAGGTATTTACCTTAAAAAAGTAATGACAATTCTAGCCACAACACAAATTGATGGGTAACTTGTGTTTTATTTAAATTATCCCTGTAGCGGAATTGGGTTATAAATAGAATATAAATTGGTTCATTTGAATTATGCAGAACAATGTCAGGGAATTGGGGGCGCTATGCCACTCAACGAGCGGGGAACGTATGGGGGCGCTATATCATTTTTGCGACAGTGCAGACGACGATGGCCACGCGATTTCATCGTTCCAATATGGCAACGAGAGTGCACCATTTTGAAATATTTTTAACAGTCATCGCCCGGTTAACGATGAAAATAATTCAAAAAATAGCATTTACAATGGAATTGGTTAGCCAACTCCAACGGTTTTGGATTGGAAAAAAATTCTTCTAATTATGATGAATTTTTCAAAATGATAAGATTAACATTCGCGATTACGTGTTATTCCAATAAGAATTCAAAATGTAGGATTCGCGTGGCCATCGTCGTCTGCGACAGTGGGCGAATCAGGAAACCCGTTTCCTTTTACGATAACGTTGTCTCGATCGTGTGATCAAATGTGGGGAAAAACCTGCAGGCCGGAAAGATTTTTAAATTACGGTGGATATAACATATATCTTTCCGTGATTTTTTGGGGTGCCGTAGACAGAGAGTTGAAGGAATCTGAGTCGCGGTGAGTCTGGCATTTTGCCATATTATATTGTATAAGTAACAGATGGGTTGTGTTATGGTGGCTGGTTAGTTCAACGTCAGTATAGACCTTGTATGTCAAGTCATCCTGGAATATGTGTAGCCGCTTACTATTTGAATGCATGAACAGAATAAAAAGTATAATTTAAACATATTTGGTGTTGAAGATATAGTTTAAGGGGACCGTTCATTATTTCTACCGGAGGGGGGGGGGGGCGGTAGCTGGAAGAAAGCAACAACCAAAAAGCACATGACCCCCTTCCCTAGATACTAAAAAGTTATGACCCCCCCCCCCCCCCCCCCCCCCTCTGGAATGTAGAAAAACGTTATGACCCGCCCCCCCTTTTTTTTACACACACATAGGGCTACACATACAATAAGCATACACAATTGAAGGGGTGGTTTGCAATAACTTTAACTTAGCACTTTATTGCACCCACCTCTTCAATTATAAATATTTGAGAATACAATTCTCAAAAATATACACACAAACAAAAAATACAACAATTATATTATTATACACACTTGTAATATTTGTGGAGTAAAGTGTATAATTTCAGACAGTGTATGTGTGGGCATGCTGTCAGCATGGGCATGTTCTCAGCATGGGCATGCAGTGGCGTAGCTATGTTTTTCATATTGGCGGGGCTGAAAACTCAAAAAATGGCTATTATGTTAAAGATTTCACATACGAAGCATCACTGTGGCTTAACTTGTAACAATGAAAATTCGACCGATTAACAGTATTCCAGTATGCCAAAGGCATATCAATACATTCCGAGTTGATATTACACTATTTGAAAGCCTACAGGCGTTAATATTGCTTACAATCTCATGTATACATGACAATACTGTAATATATTCAGATATGTGTTATTGATTTCCATTTTAAATATTTAAATCATGCTTTTATATCTAACCATACACTACGGAAAACCCCCCCGAAAAACATGTATTTATTTTTAAGGTAATTTTCCGTTTCCGTTGTCCAAAAAATCTCTCTCTGGCTTTGACCGCATCGTAACAAAAGTGAAACAGGTATCAATTATGATTTACCATAAATGTGTAGCTATGATTTAGAGCTATAATTATGACAAATGTCATGAGGCTGACATTCCTATTAGCGATGTTATGAGTGAGGAGGTAGAACTTATTGAATGACCCTCGTAAACCAGATAATCAAAATGTATTCAATGTAATGCTAAATAGAATTATTAGTCTGGCATCGTTTACTTTGTATAGATCCAGACTTATCACGATCATTGATAATAAAAACGTTGATGCAATTCAATGGTTTCTATACGAATTAAGATGGAGAATTAGAATGTTGAGACATAGTGAAAATATGTGGCATAAGATGTCAAAAGCCCAGAATAAAAAGTAGGTTTTTACATTTTACTAGTAAATTCATGTACATGAAAGCCCATTGTGTTTTGTTTGTCAAGTCACCTGCGAACGTCATGTACAGCTGATGATAATTGGTGGTACACGTTGTTCGCTGGTAGAGTTATGTTTTGTTCATTTGTAACTTTATGATACTCGTATGTTTAATATAATTATTGTATACATGATTGAAAAATAAAAAGGAAGGGGGAAAAAGATTGTTAGATTATTGTTTTTGCTTACAGTATAATATGTAAGATAAAGTGTTCGTAGTAGTCTGTTATCAATTATAATGGTGCCTTGTTCAGGTCTGGTGAGCATGAAGCTGCTAGGGAAAGCGAGACCCGGTTTGATAACAGACCACTACTCACCCTTTATCTAATACGCACTGATATTTATCAACCAATATAATAATAATACTAATAATACTACTACTAATAATAATAATAATAACACTAATAATAATAATAATAATAATAATAATAATAATAATAATAATAATAATAATAATAATAACACTAATAATAATAATAATAATAATAATAATAATAATAATAATAATAATAATAACACTAATAATAATAATAATTAATAATATAACGTATTTATAAAGCGCAACATGTATAATAACCTCAGAGCGCTGTACACAACAATACACATAAAATAGGGGAAGGCATAGAATATAACAGCAACATGGAGCATTGATGCACACACAGGAACGTAAAAAGATACAAAATAGAGAGTCCGATAGGATCATGAGAAAAGGTGAGTCTTAGTTATCCCCTGTTTGTTCACGCAATACGGGAAAATAACTATGGTTTGTTTCCAATATCAAATGAAGCGATAGCCGAATGCAATATTGGAAACAAAACCATAGATATTTTACCGTATGAGAACAAACAGGGGGTAACGAATTTATCATTTTAGTAGACATGAATGCAATTTAAAAAGCAAATGAGGAATAATTAAGTCATACCTAGTTCCTTTTCCAACTTCTTGTCAATATTTTTCTAAATATAAGGGTTATGCAACTTTTCCACAATATTTGCAATGTTTTTTCAAATTTGTTAAAAAACATCATTTTGTTGGTTTGGTTTTGGTTTTTCATAATATTTCATTATTTTACCTCAAAACATCGGTTTTTTATCGGTTGAATCATGATGATGCTCTGCATGCACTGCAGCACTAGCCTTGTACTGCAACCCTATCTTTGTTTTGCCACAACAACAGTCACAATAAAATATCTGCTTAGGGAGCACATCAAAACTCGACCGCCCGGCAACCGCCGGTTCCGTGGGGTTCCGTGCGGTTGCAGCCGGTTTCTATTGTTCTAAACAATGATATGCGGTCCAACCGGGCGGAACCGGCGTTTGCCGCGCGGTCGAGTTTTGATGTGCTCCCTTAATGCAATGTGAGGCAACATAGTACATAGAGAACATAACTACTCCCTTATGGACCTTTACAAGTTTACATTTTAAGCTTTTAAAGCACTAGGACTATATTTAAGTTTAGTGCCTCACTTCATTTAGGGTACGGTATCCATGAAATGCTTTGAGGTAAACAACCTGTTTCAACTCATTAAGGTATTTTACTATTTTTAGTAAAACATCCAAGCCAAAATTAAATAAAAAATAGAGCAAAATGTGCGCCTAAAATTCGAGATTGTGTTGTATGCGGGAACACAGATCAAGTCCATCGGGCTGTCCGAGTCGTGAGTTCAATTCCGAGTCCAGGTAAAAAGTCGTAGCATTTCCAAGAGCTGGAGGGCGGGCAGGCGGCGGGCAGGCAGGCATATGAGCCGCGTTCCCCCACCTTTGACTATTATTCAAGGGAATTGCACCGAATCAGAAAATTTAAATATTTTACTTATACCCACTTTCTAAAACATCCGTCGGGGGAATCGAAACCAATTAATGTAGTATAAAAAATAGCATAGCAATATATTGGCGGGTTTTATGTGTTTCAAATAACAGATAATCGTGCAAAATTATGTGAAATCATCGGGGAGAGAAGGCTCTGCACCCCTCCCCCCCCCCCCCCCCCCCCCCCCCCCCCCCACACCACCACAAATATTCTGCTCATGATATTGGTAAAAAAGATTAAGTGTGAGTCCTGACTCGTTCTAGATTCTCACCCTCTGCCCTCCAAGCTGTGGTCCATGTGTAAAAAAAATAGAATATTGTGCACCGGTGTATATAATTCTGTGTAAATAAATAGAATATTGTGTACCGGTGTATATAATTCTGATAAAATTGAGAATAGTCAATGCTGTATAAAGTCACAGCAAAAGGTCTTGATGTAAAATAGTATAACTATAACTATGTTTCTTAATTGGTCAACCAACAATTAGGCATATGGCGAGAGGGGCATCAAAAAGTGTTGATGTACTAACAATAAACATTTTCCAGCTCCCACCGCCACCGCCCCCGCCCCACCTCCACCAACGTATTTATGAACGCTCCCTTGATGGTCCTGTGCACAGACACTCGAAGTAAACAAACTTGTTTTTGGTGCGTGAGTGTGATTGACAGAACATTAATGAGGTAACCATGAGGTATAGCATCTTGCAAATATGGCCGCCTCTATGGTATTTTAGCATAAGAATATTTACAAATATGTATATTTTTGTGAATATTTACTGATAGTTGGAGCTGATAACTATTTATACATAAATACGTAGCTTCACGTTTTTAAGAAAATTAAAATATTTTTTTAGATAAATGAAAATGTTAGCCCAAACCAAAAAAAATCGATGGGTAACTTGCATTTCATATCAACCAGCTCTATGCATAAACCAAAGTTTGGCGAAGTTAATATTATAGTTATATACTTTAATTTATATACATAGGACTTCACACAAATATCTTAATAATAGTTCAGAAAAAAATATTCAAAACTCACTCGTTCAAATTTAATATTGAATTAATCGCTATTGATTTGTTAATTTGTACTTATAGCGAACGCTCAAAGGCGCTATTTATAAAATCATCCTGTTTGTTTGAACTATTATGATCAATATCTTGCTAATATCCGACGCCCGCACGCTAACCCATGCAATCTATGATATCTGATTTGATATTAATCTCGCATACTCTTTATTGTCCATGCATGGGGTTCTTGAAAGTGGAGGTAGACGACTTGAACAGAGGATTGTCATTCTGTAAAAGGAAACAACACCAAAACGTAGTTACATAAAATAGCAGTAGTAAGGCCAAACATATTTTGTATGTGTGTTGCCCTCAAGTGCTAAAAATTGAGTCGGTCGGTCGGAATTTTTTTCTTCATTTTTTTTGGCTGAAAAATATATGGTTTATGTCAAGACAAAATTTGTATAGGCCCATAGTCAATTTAACTAATTTGTCTAGTGTACTAATAGTCTAAAACATTTAGTAAAGCTAACTTATTAATTTCAAACAAGAAATAGTAACATTTAGACACTTTAGGGACACATTTAAATTTATACACAAAATATTAAAAAATGAAGAAAACAATTTTTGAAAAAGAAGAAAAAAAGCCAACCCTAATTTTTGCGATTTTAGGTCGGTCGCTAAGGGCAACTCAACTATCTCTTTTTTTGCCTAATTCAAATAGTAGTGTACCAAATGTTGGCATAGAGTAAATGAGTTATTTCACGCTATATATATGGCCACCATTTGCCGTTGACAACCTCGCATTGTTTGTGCCTAACAAAAGATATCTCCCCTGGTATCACGATTCAAAATTAGTTTTAGCCATACACGAGCTAAGCTCAAGCAATGACTTTGTAAAATGAAATTGAACCCTAAATGCTTGTCAAATAAAAAGGTTTTGTGTTTTATGAGTTGAGAGAGCCACAACAGCATTATATTATAAGAGTTGCGAAAACAAAGCAATTATGGTTGTATTTTTTTAAACGTTTAGATACATAACTTTTAGTTTAGATTTAGATACATTGCCCTTATAACATGTATAATTTGAACGGTGTTATCTTAATTTAATCGTGATACAAAATTGGACATTATTAAAAACAAAGCCATGTACAATTATAACGCAACCTTGTGAAGCATACATTTGTAATATTTTAATTTACCGGCCATATAGTTGAATCGAGTTAATGTCATCCAATAAAAAAAAAACTTACATTGCTCCACAAAGCAGCTTTCCTTTCCTTTTCAAATCGCGCATACTCCTTTCTGTCTTGAAACCATATAGCCAATCGAATCAGGAAAATTAACAAAATTCCAAGTACTAATATGCCCACTACAATACCGATGAGAGGCCATCTCCAATCAATGCCGCTTAGAGTTTCTGCCCTACCTGGTTGTATGGGACACTCTGAAATTCAAAATGGTTTATTAAAGTTTAGTACATACATACAAACGAGTTTTTATAAAGCGCCATTTCATTTAGATCACGGCGCTGCAACATCCAGGCAGCAGCTAATTCAGCGCCAAGTTGCGACATACACACAAACATATAGACAACAATACACGACGAGTTCCTGTAACCTAGGAATATGTGTGTATAAACACAGACCGGGATAATCCCGTACTCTTTACGAAGGAGTCTGTGACCTTTTAACGTGCTCGGGTATTGCTCTTCCGATGCACGGGACCACCCATTTATACGTGACTTCCGAATCCGTCCAATTTTCACTATCCTTAAGACGGAAGGCGGCTCCACTTGGTCCATCAAAATAGAAGCCATATAGAATAGGTTTAATGACTAGGACCCGGTCGTC